>JAKSZT010010867.1:278499-322419 GCA_026826555.1 Tolypeutes matacus | reverse complement strand
TCCATACAGCATTGTTTCTGATCAAGGAACACACTTCACAGCAAGTGATGTGCATATAAAGGAACATGTTCATAGAATTCACTGGTCTTACCATGTCCCCCATGATCCTGAAGGAGCTGGATTGAAAGAATTGTGGAATGGCCTTTTGGAGACTCAATTATAGCACCAACTATGTAGTAAGGCAGGGACAATTTTCTCCAGGAAGCTGTGTATGCTCTAAACAAGAATCCACTCCATGGTGCTGTTTCTCCCATAGACAGTATTCATAGGTCCAGGAATCAAATGGTGGAATGGAGTGGTACCACTCACTATTACCCCTAGTGATACACTGGGAATATTTATGCTTCCTGTCCCTACAACCTTAAGCTTTGCTGGTCTACAGGTCATAGTTCCAAAAAGAGGTGTGCTTCCACTGGGGAACACAGCAATGATTGTGCTACCTGGCCACTTTGGGCTCCTCGTGCTTCTGAATCAACACGGAAAGAATGGAATTACTGTTCTGACTGGGGTGATTGATCTTGACTATCAAAGAGAAATAAGAGTGTACCTACACAATGGAGATAAAGTAGAGTTTTCTTGTAATACAGGAGAACCCCTAGTGCATACCTTACTACTACCATGACCTGTGATTAAAGTCAATGGAAAGCTGCAACAGCCCAATCCAAGCAGTGGCCTACAATCTTCATGAATGAAAGTTTGGGTCACCGACCAGGCAACAAACCACAGCTAGTTGAGGTGCTTGCAGAGCGTAAAAGGAACATAGAATGGGTAGTGGAACAAGATAGTGATAATTACAAACTTTGACCACATGACCAGTTATAGAAACAAGGACTGCAATGGTCATGAATATTTCTTCCATATGTTGCTTCTGTGGATATCTCTTTTTTTCTGTATTCATTCCCTTTATAAAGGACCCTAGTAATAGGATTAATACAAATCCTCAGTGAAGTGGGTCATGCCTTAACTGAATTAACCTTATCAAAAGGTCCTTCTTACAATGGTTTTACCCCCACTGGAATGAATTACATTTAAGAACCTGTTTTTCCAGGGTTCATACAATGTCGCATCAAATTGGACCTCATAAAGACATGTTCTTTCTACATGCAAATTACATCAATTCCATCACAATATCCCAAAAGCTTTAAGTAATTTCATTAACAATGCTTAATACAAAATCTCATCAAATTTGGCTATAAGAGTTGTTTGTCCTGGGACACAAGTACCTTCTATTTGTGGACCTAGGAAATCTAGAGAACAAGTTATCTTCTTCCAATATACAAATGAGGTCGGGCATAAGATAAACACTTCCATTTCCCTAAGGAGAAATTGGAAGAGTTTTCAGAAGCAAAACTTGAAAGAAAGGATACAACATAGAGCAGGATTTTATTTCAGTAACCTATTTTTAATGATGAGCAAACAATAAAGATTACCAGACATTTGAGTAAGCCTTCCTTTAAAAGGAGAGAAAAAGACCCCAAAAATAGAATGAAAATTGATTAAAACCAAAAGGCAGGCAAAAGTAAATTGAATGGAACAGAAATACTGGAAAGAAAGTTTTAAATAAGGGAAGACATTCTAGAAGATGTAGGTGTCAGGAAATAGTGTTATAGCAACATAAATGTGTGTAAGTGTGGAGTAACACTTTGGAAGGTAAAACCAGTATAGCTATGTAACTCAAGAAATTCCAGATAGAAATAGTAATGAATTGGGCATCTCTCCAAAAGTAAAAGTAACTCTACACTAAGAAAATATGTTGGTCCATTGTAAAAGCACTAGAGTGGTTTATTGAGCAAGAAACTGCAAAAGCTATCTTGACCCATTCTTACACTAAATCTGAGAGTCAGAATATCCATCTCGTTAAAACACAGGGAAATAGAAGAATCACAAATAAACTCCATAGAATCATATTTAAAGTGCTAAAGCATAAATGAAACCATAAAATATTCCAAATTTCAGTAACATCAGAGCATAAAAAGGCAATATAGTAAACAAATAATTTAATATCTTAGAATAATGTAAAAGTACATTTTTAAAAAGCTAAATATTCAAGAAAATCATATATCTCAGAAATTATATGATAGACACCAGGAGGATATGATAACATGAGATACAAACTCAGAAATAAGCTAGAGATAAAACAAACAAAAATTTAGAATACTTTAGTAATATATGAGAGTGATTAGTCACAATAAAAAGCACAGTTAAGGAAAAAAATGAAAAAAAAACAGAAATGAGGAAAAATCAGTTTGAATGAGAAAGAGAATTAGCCATTTGAGAGAAACAAAGTAAAATGATAAACCATAATTTTGAAATGTTAAAAACTTGACTCATACAAATATGCAATGAGCACATGGATAAAATTTATTTAATATTTCATTAATAGGAGAATATTCAAGAAGATAAATGTTTCAAAGAGCATTTAAGTACCTTATTTAAAAAGGCACAACAAAATAAGTTTTTGTTTCCTTTTAGATTTTTATTGTTGATAATATGCATAAAGATAAGTACATATATCATAAGTGTAAATGAATTTATATTAACTGAAACTAATCCTATAAACAGGACCAAGAAATTGAAGCAGAATATTTCCATCACTCCAGAAGACTCTTTAAGTTCTCTTGTAATCAGGATTGGAAATATGTTTGTCTAGGAAGGAACTATGGAATATCCTGTTGTTTGATAGCTCAGACCCCTTGATCCTCATGCAAAACTGACAAGGTTCTTGAGAATTTTTTATGAACAGATAAGCTGCTAGGCTGACAGAAAGGGACAGAGATAGGACAAAATGAAGAAAAAAATGACTTCAAGGGCAGAACCATGGAATCAGAAGTCTCCACTGAATTGATCATTTCAGGCCATGCCTTTGGGAAGGGCAGGATTTCTGACCCGGGACTTGAAGGATACAGACATCCATCCAGATGTTCAGGGAGAGCTCAGCTGCCACAGCAATGTGACAGGGTTTAATCTATCCATCAGCTTCACAGAGAGCTTGACAATCCTTGCAGTGTTTGGAGAGGGTGGGGCCTATGCCCTATTGTTTGCAGAGAGTAGGACCACTGTCCAGATGCTTCGACAGGGTGGTTCTGCCACTTTGAAATGTCCTGAGGACAAAGTTTTGATCCACAGATGACCTCAACACTTTATAATTTTTGGTGTTGGCCTTTCTTGATTTCAGACTTGCTTGGGACTCTTACTCTTTTTCCTTTCAATTAATCTCTTTTGAATAGGAAAGTCTATTTTGCATCTTTCCCATTTTTATATTTGGGAATCAGATAACTTGTTTTCTCAATTGCACAGCTCTTCAGACATGAGAGGAATTTAACCCTAAGATGGACCATAGCTACAACTAGGATGGAAGAATGCATTTTGCATATGGAAGGAACATGCCTTTTTGTTTCACAGGGTGCTCTGTGGTATATTGAATTCTGTACCCTGATTTAGACATATTCTTAATCTTAATCATCATTCCTATGAGTATAAACATTTTTTACATAAGACCTCTTGAACATATTATTTTCTTTTATGTCATAGCTCAAATAAATGGCAGTGGGTCTTAATCAATATTACCGGTGAATTTTATAGAGAAGACAATGGAAGCCAGACATTGGAGAAAATGACATAAGAAGAAGCTGGAAACCAGCAGAAACAAGAAGAGCAGACACAAGAGGAGAGAGAGATCATCATATGACAGAAAGCAGAGATACAAGCCAAGGAACCCAAAAGATTGCAGCAAGCCAAGACAGGAATACTACAATTTTGGGGAGAAAGTCAATCCTTGTTGATATCTTGAATATCTTCAAAACCAGGAGTCATTCAATTCCTTCTTGTTTAAGTCAATCCAATATGTGGTATTTGTCATGGAAGTCTGATAAACTAAGAAGGTTTTTGACAGAACTGAGGTGACATACATTAAGAGATTTGTTATGGAAATTGGCTCATACTATGACTCTGGGGATTGCCAAGTCTGAATTCTGTCGGGCAGGCTGTGAGATGGAAACACTCATGAAGATGAAGTTGAATTTCCCACTAGAATCTGGCTGGCTGAAGTAGAAGCAGAAATTCTTTCTGATTTCTGAAATAATCTGTTCTGGTTTTAAAGACCTCCAAGTGATTGCTAAAGGGCTGACATTGCAAAGTACCAGAAATCTGTTGGCTTTTATTAGGGATATTTATTTGGGGTCAAAGCTTACAATTACAAGGCCTTAAAAAGTCCAACTCAAAGTTGCTTTCTCACCAAAGTCAGTTGCCACATGTTGAAGCAAGATGGTCACTGATTTCTGGCTGGTCTTTACATTCTCCTCTGGGCTTCCTTTTCCTCATGAGGGTCCATGAGCTCAGCTTCTTGAGGCTTCATGCTTAAGTGAACCTGTAGTCCTCTTTCTCCTGGAATCGGGCTTGTTTCTTTCTGGGCCTCCTAAAGCAGTCTTGGTCCCAATCTCAGCTGTAAGCTATCAGGAAAAATGTTTCATCTCTCCCTGGGTCTTCAGCTGTTTGATTCTTCTCCTTTCTGTCACATGGCAGGATCAAAAATGACAGAGGTCTCTCTTTCTATGTGTCTCTTTGTGTGTTTGAGTGTCCAGCAAGGGGGCAAGACTTAACCTGGGACATGTTCACTGACATAGTCAAATAAAAAAACCCTAATCTTAACAAGTAATCTAATCAAAGTCACCAGGCTTAATTTAATGCAATCAAAGAGTATCATAAGAAGAGAAATAGATTAGTTTACAAGTATAATCTTTCTTTTTTGAGATTCATAATATAATCTCAAACTGCCACAGCTGGGGTGATCCCTCACAATGCTGTGGGCAATCACTTTTGTTGGTGGTAGATCCATGAGATGTAGATGCAATCAATTGGTTATAGGTACAAATTAATCTATGATAATCAGTGACTACCAGGCCAGTGTCAGTTTCACCAAACAATTGGACACCACACCCTGCCCAAGTGGAAAGATGAAATTAACCATCACAGTCTACTGCTTATCAACTTGGCTCTCATATATACCTACTTAAACCATACTTAATCCCAAAATAAAGACAATAAGATAGTCATATTTCTGCCTGGCATAAAACAGTACTGTGTACAACAGAAAATGCATAATGCTTTCTCCAGAAGAGGATGCAAGACCTTGAGTTATATTCACTCTTATCTTCTAAATGTAATAGTATGACAAAAAGTTAATACAGCCTATCTTTTATGATAATGAGGTAAGAGATGGAAGAAAACAAAGATATTTATTTTATATGTTTGTATGTCTATAAACATATTCATAACAAAATAAGAGAAAGTACTAAAAATTAAAATATTTGTTTCTGCAATTGCTTACTTGGTCATAACTAGTACTTTTAACCACCTTCATCTACGACCCATTCCATATTCCATTTATCTCAGCAAGCACCCCAGGTGCAGAGACAAGAAGCAAAAATTTTTTTAGTGAATCACATGGGTAATAATGATTGGTGCTTCTCCCATTTATGCTGTGCAATTCCTGGCCACGTGAATCCTGGCTATGGGAGAAACAGCATCACAGATTGCACACTAATTTAGAACATATATAGCCCCTTGAGGAATATTTCTTCAGTGATATAAGATATTTCCCCCCTGTTGACATTGTGATTGAGTCTTCAATAAGCCATTCTATCTACATGATTCAAGATGATGGAGATTATTGTAATATCCTAGAATCCTACAAACATGAGACCACTGTACACACTTCATTTGCTGTGAAGTGAGTTCATAGAGAAGAAGTAATATTTTTGAAACAACATGATAATAGATAAATCATTCTATAAGCCTATAGATGGTAATTTTTGCAGACGCACTATGTCAGAGAAGGCAAATCTGTAACCAGAGTTAAGTGTCCAGGAAGAACAAAACACTGGCCCTCTCATTATGAAAGTGGTATAATGTAATCCACTTGCCACCAAGTAGCAAAGTGAACACTTGGGGACTGGTGGTAGCCTCTGCTCCTGTTAGATTGGGCTCTCAGCTATGGTGCAGCCAGATCAACCTTTGTGATTGGAAATCCATATTGCTTAGTCCTTGCATAACCTCCATCCTTACCACTATGCCTACTTTGTTCATGAGCCCATTGGACAATGACAGGAATGGCTGGGTAAAAAGTCTTAGCTAGTATCCATAGAACAGGCCGTCCTATCCATTTGATTATAAAGTCCTCCTCTGCTAAAGACACTGTCTGGTGAGCCTTCACATGGGACATAAATACATTCACATTTTTCATCCATTCAAAAAGTTCTATCCACATACATCTCCCCCAAATCATTTAGTCTTCAATTGTCCAATAATATCCTTTCAAACCCTGACCACACACCAAACCACAGGCTTCAGCCATAAATCTGTATACAAATCCATCTCTGACTATTTCCCCTTCCAAGTAAAATGAACATCAAGGTTCACTGCTCAAGGGTCTTCCCACTGAAATTATTTCCCTCCACCACTGTCCTTAAGGAATGTCCCAGAAAGGGACTGTAGTGCTGCAACTGTCCACTTTTGGGTGGCATTTCTATATTGTGCACAGCCTTCTGTAAATGAGGCCCACATTTTCTCTTCTTTTGAGGGACCCCCTCCAAAACCCACAGTGTGGGCTGGGACAGTGAAGGAAGGTGGCAGAAGTGGGTGTCAGGGGCATTTGAGCACTCCTTCAGTAACTGACTTGTAACCTCAGGGTCTTCTGTTGCCTGATCTCCTATAAGCCACTTCCATTTGATGATGGATTGCATCAGTACATGCTCAGCTTGATGGCTTAGTGGGTCAAAGAACATCCATTTCATGATAAGAAGCTCAGCTTTCATGATAATTAGGTGGCCCATGGTTAAGCATTCAGTTTCTACTAAAGCCCTGTGACAGGTAACAATCTGGGATAACTTTTCATGACATAATGTCTTAGTATCTAAAAATATAAATTGAATTTTCAGGGTTTCCAAGAGTTTTGGAGCCATGCAGTATTCAGTTGAAGAATATGGTTGAAGTCACCATGTTTATATTGCGGGGCTTCTCAAATAATATTGACCTTAAAGGAATCCTGTTTTTCCTATTTCTAGCAATCTGTCTTTACTTTGATAGGAAATGTGGGTCCAGTTGGATTGTTCTTTGGTGATTCCCAGTTATACAATCTCATGTACTATTTCTGTCTGTTGTCAGTCATGGATGCCTGCTATTTGTTAGTTGTCATCAAACTTGACCAAAAATTTGGTCAACATCCTGGCAGAGAATAAAGCCATTTCATTTTTTGGATGTGCAACACATGCACTTCTTTTTAATACTTTTGGGAATGCAGTAATTTTTCTGTCAGCTGCAATGTTTAAGATCACTATGTAACAATCTACAACTGTCTTCTGTATTTTGTTAACAAGTCACCGCGTTTCTATGTGCCAGTCATCACTGTTTCAGGTGTTGGTGTATTTGCATGCTAATTCACATAGAGTTGCCTGTTTTAGCCTATCCTACTGTGAATTCAATGAAAATAGACATGTCTTCTATGACATTCCTCTACTTCTTGCTTGTTGTTGCCCTGACACTCACATCAACCAGCTTCTACTGGTCTACTTTGTGAGCTCTATTGATTTAACTACAATACTTATAGTCCTGATCTCCCATGGTTTCATTCTGTTGACCATTCTGAAGATGCGTTCTGCCAAAGGCAGGCAAAAGTCTTTTCCACGCCTGCCTCTCACCCCACTAGAGTGACTATTTATCTTGGGACAATCTTCTTCCTGTATGAGGTCAACTTCCAGCTATGCGTTGGACAATGATATGATAGTGTCTATATTTTACACTATTGTGATTCCCATGCTGAAATCATATCATCTACAATTTCATGAACAAGGATGTTTAAGAGGCAATAAAATTGTTTGAGTGAAATTGGGTCATAAATCAATTAGATTTTTTGCATTGTATAAAACTGAATATTAAGTTGGGTATCAGACCATAACTCCTGCTCTGAAACTAGGACATAAAATGTGTTGGTTTCAGGTCATACTGTTTACATATCCCAGAATATTTCATAAGAAAGCATGAATCAGCCTTCCAATGCAACATTTTACAAATGTAAATAAATTGTTTCAGCTATATGGCTGTATTTACTATGTCCAAACTGATCCATATTATATATTCATTATTAAATGTATATAACTATAAATATGTAGTCCTTCTGTAATTTGATTTTCACTAAGTATAATTAGAGGTAATGTCTTCAGGATATGATGTCTAAACAGAACCTCATATTGTTTTAGTACATTCCTCTTTCATTATGAAATGAATTCCTCTTCTGGAATCCCTGAGAAGGACCCCCAAGAAGTTATATACTTTCATTCATGTTGTCAGATTCATTCTCTGGTCATGCTTTTTAAACCATTTAGACCAAAATCCCAATTTTTTATTCCATTATTTCCTCCCTACTGTTCAATCACAGGTATTGATAAGATCTATTGTGAAACTCCTCAATATATATTGAGATGAAATAGTGATATTTATTGAGTATATAATTATGACTCAGGAAAAACAAAAGTATAGATTAAAGAGTAATTTAAAATTTACTACTATATGTAGATGATCCAAGATCTAAAAGGCGAGGCTTCCTTTGAGGGATCCTGTGATGTTAGATTCTCTCATTTATTACCACTGCTTTTATCTGTGAGAAATGGCGGTTCAACTATCATCATTCCTAAATAGATACTAAATGAACATATTCCTGAGGAATGATCTCACATCATATCATATCTGCTCCAACTTTATTGATTCTGCTTTTAAAATTTTTATTCTAAGATTTTTTTTTAGTTGAAAAGCACTGAAAAGTGGAAAATTGCTGTTATTTCAATGAAATTCAATTCTTTCCTGGCAGGGATGCTTGTCCTATGCCTCCATCAGATCAATCCCATTAGAACAAGTAATCAAAGACTTAATTCTTAAATGTGAGTTTGTCACCCAGTCTAGTAATTATCAGAAGCTCAGTTTTTAAAAAATTTTGCAAGAGAACTCATACATCTCTATTGGAATGTTTGGTAGCAGAATGTGATTTAAATATATACTCAAAATTCCTCTAAAACAACAAAGAAATTTATTTTCAGAGACACATCACTGACTATAATGTGAACAAGATGTTTTCTTTATGTAGAAATCAAGTTATTTGAAACCACAGTGACTTAAAATTTATTTTCTTGCTTAAGGTCTTTTGAGATGATTTTTCTGGAATAAAGAAAAAGTTATTTCAAACATATTTCTAAATATCTGTCAATTACAATAATTACAATATACCAGCATAATTTTTAGGGCTTCTACCAATCAAATAATGGTTTTAAATTATTAAAATAAAGTTTCAATCCAGCTAGTCCCCTAGTTTATAAGTTTAATTGTTTTTTTTGAATTAACCAGTATAATATTTCTGTGCAAAAGAAAGAGATGAGCACATACCTAAAAATATATGGCTAATAATACATTCAAAACATAAGATAAAATTAGAAAATAGTTAAAATGAATAGAATTCCACTAACCTAGACCGCATTTTTAACCCTTAAAGTAGAACCCAAATGCAGAGAATTAGCAGTCTGCTATGATTTTCTCACTTAAATATCCACATGTAACAATAATATATTTAGCTCTCAAGTTAGTAGTTTTTCACTGTTCATATCTCAAAAATTTATCTTTCCCTCATCCATAAATTTGTTGATTTCCCTGTCCTTAGGCAACCTCACTCTCGGATCATTTGGCAAATCATCATTTAATATTGTTGTGAATATTTTATCAATATCTAGTTCTAACACTGCACTGACCTTGTAATTTACATAAAAACAATAACTGTTTCTGTTTTTCAAAACAATTGTATCCTCAGAGTATATATTTCAAACATATAGTATATTCTGAAAATATTTTTGAATGTATGGTGAGTCATGGAACGAGTGGTAATTGTTAATATTTGTTAACACTTACTTGCAGTTTTATATTTACTTGACATTGTATAAATGAATTATATGTACAAAGACATTTAGCCTCATAACAACTCTAAGAGGTGTTTCCATTATTACCTATAATCACAGTTGATGATACAGAGGTACATCACTTCCAAGGACTCTGCTCAATTCCACATAACTTGCTCCATATGCCCTTATACTCTCAGATCCACACAGGCTTCTTGATATGGCTTTTGCATGCTGCAGCTCAAAAAAAGTTTTTAGCTTATTTTTCTTTCCCACTGTCCTATCATAAAAATTTATTAGATTCCTTCTGAAACTCCCAAAATGAAATTGAAATGATATGGCAATATTTATTAAGTACATTATTAATGCCAAAGGAAAACAAAATGCAGTTCAAAGAATAATTACAACTGCATACTACACGCAGGTGGAATAAGATCTGAAACGTTTAATAGCATTAGTTTGTGAGGCTTTTAAAAATATATATATTTTTTTATTTTTAAAGAAGTTTTAGATTACTAAATGTTATATAAAAAATTATTAGATTCCCCTATACCCCGCCCCTCTCCCCCACATTCCCACATTAACATCTTTCATTAGTGTGATACATTTCTTAGAATAGATGAACACATACTGAAGCACTGTACTAGCTAAGGACTGTAGTTTACATTATAGTTTATACTTTGCCCCACTCAATTTTATAGGTTTTGACAAAATGTATAATTGCCTGTATCTGTCCTTGCAATGTCATGCAGTACAAATGTCCCCAATGCTCCCATGTTGCATCTATTCTTCCCTGTCCCTACCCTCCGAAATTCTGGTTGACACTGTCTTTATATTAATGATACAAGTTCTTAAATTGCTAGAATAATAATAAGTTTATTTTAGTCCATAGTTGCTTTCTACCCTTTTGTTTGTTTATTCATTAATCTTGAGGATTTGGGGATAGTGTGGCCCACCGTTCCTAAGATTGAGTGAAGGCTTAGATCCCATGAGGCAGATGGGTGGAACTGCATTGCTTGCAGTTGCAGATACTATTCACTTCCTGGGGTGGGAGTATCCATCATCTTCTTTTTGCTAGTTTTCCTGGGTGATTCCAACGAACTGATGAGTAGGTACTTCAATTCTGCTGAGAACAGGGCTCCACCAGCATATGAATAGACCAAAGATTTAAGTCTCTGGGACATATATTTAACAAGTATAGTCTTAAATATAGGTTCAAATAAAAGGGACAGAAGAGCCATGTGTAGGAAAATTATAAATAAATCTAACTCTGACAATGGGGAACATATATTCCAACGTAAGGTCCATTGACAGGGAGCAGAATTCCTGAGATTGTCTGCCCTGCTTATAGTGTCTAGATGTCTCTAGAGCCCTCAGGAGTCTTACTGTTTGAGGCACCATTTACTGTGCCAGTCAATGAGATTTTGCTGAGACATGCATAAGTTTACCATCTGGATTAACCTACAGACCCACTTTGAAGTCTCCTAGCCATTAAAAAATAATTTGTATTTAATATTTCCCCTTTGGCCAAGGTCTTTTTTTCCAGATTCATCGCTAGTCAGAGTTTGGAAATAATACCTTGGTGCCAGGGAGGCTCATCTCCAGGAGACATGTCCCACACTACGGGAAAAGTAAAGTGTTTATATGGTGAGTTTGGCTTAGAGAGAGGCCATATTTAAGCAACAAGGAGGATTTCAGGAAGTAACTCATAGGCAATATATAATACTAGGATAAGTTTCAATTTCACTAAAAATGGTTCAGAAGTACTACCATCAATATCAAGGGCCTGGAGTAATGGGGGTCATCCTTCACTAGTCACTGCCCATGTTCTCCAGATTCTTGTTGCTCTGTTACAGAATGTACCAGGACTCCCTGAATGGAAATTCAATATTTTTTTCAGTTATTGTGTGGGTTCCACCCACTGAGACAATGTCCAATGATCACTTATATATATTCATATGCATAGAGGATTGTCCCAAGTGCATTCTTCCCCACACATCCCCCCATCACCAACACCCCACACCAGTGATCCTTCCCAGCCACAGTTGTGACCCTTCATGATAAAATAGATAAATAAAAACTTTTGTGCTTCAATGGAGTTTGTCAAGATAGTGAAAAGGCAACATAATCATGGGAGAAAATATTTGGTAACCATCTACCCAATAAGGGCATACTATCCAGCATATATAAATTAATCCTATGCTTCAAAAATAAAAATACCAACAACCCATTTTAAAAAATGGTGACATATTTGAATAGATACTTCTCCAAAGAAGAAATATGAATGGCTAAAAATCACTTGAAATGATGCCTAATATCACTAACTGTTAGGAAAATGTGATTCAAAACTACAATGAGATATCATCTTACACCAATTAGATTGGCAGCTATTATAAAAGGAGAAAACAACACGTGTTGAAAAGGATGTGGAGGAAAGGGAACACTCATCCACTACTGGTGGGAATATAGAATGGTGTAGCCATTGTGGAGGACAGCTTGGTGTTTCCTCAGGAAGCAAACTATAGAACTGCCATATGATCCAGCAATCCCACTTCTAGGGATATACCCCAAAAAAGTGAAAACAGGAACATGAACAGATATATACACTCCAATATTCATAATGGCATTATTCACTATTTCCAAAAGTTTTAAGTAACCCAAATGCCCATGAACAGATGAATGGATAAGCGAATTGTGAAATATACATAAAATATAATATTACTCAGCTGTAAGAAGGAATGCAGTATCAACACAAAGGACAACATGGATGACTCGAAGAACTTGAAGTCATTGAAAGACAAATATTACATGACTTCAACGATATGACTTAAGCAAATTGAGAAGACTCAAAGAGCTAGAGTCCAGAATATATGCTATGAGGAGACAGAAAGAGAGTAGAGGGTGGTGAGCCGATGCTCAATATGGGCAAAACCTATGATAAGCTGGAAGGAGGTGATCAAGCACTGAATGAGGGTCATAGTGGTGCAGTGATATAATTGGTTTTGAGGGTGCAGAAATGTTAAAGGGAGTAGGGTAGGAGCTTGGACTAGACTATCCAAGGGGGGAGGGTTGGAGGAAGAGGCAGGTAAACCCAGGGGATTTGCAGGTCTGTGGTTAATATTAATACAATGGTGGGAATATTTTTGGGGCAAATATGGCAGGGGAAGATTACTGGTGCAGGGTGTTGGGGGTGGGATGATTTGAGGGATAGGGCATACCTGGGGCATGCTTTTAATGAATATGAATGTGTTCATATTGTCATGGTGTGTTATCTCAGTGGGATGAGATCCACACAATAAACAAGAAAATATTAAACTCCCATCCTGCTATGTTTTCAATTAAAGGGGCAAGAATCTCTCAAGAACATAGGCAGAGCCTAATAGAAGAAAACAGACCAATATGTCAAGCCATCAATATTATTGCATGTAATTATGAACCTTATTCTTAAAAAACTGAAATTTAGCAGTTACCACAGCTTCCCAAGGGAGGAGGGGGAGGAGAAAGGAATAGATGAAGCATAGAGCATTTTCAGGGCATTAGAATTTTTCTGCATGATCTTGCAATAACAGATATAAGCCATTTAAGTTTTGTCAAAACCTATAAAAGTGTACAGCCAAAATGTAAACCATAATGTAAACCATTGACCATGTTTATTAGCAAAGTTTCTATATTTGTACATCAGTTGTAACAAATGTACCATACACATGTAAAATGTTATTAATGGGGGAGAGTTAGAGGGCTTTGGGTATATGGTATATATCCCCTATATTTTCTAAGTGAGTTTTCTGTAGTCTAAAGCTTCTTTGAAGATAAAGCAAAAAAAAAAATAAGACACTGGGGGAACATATGGAAGAAATTGTCACTGTACATAAAAGATAACATATCTTACAATGATGAAGAAAGCCACAACAAAAAAAATTCATATTATTATTTTATTTTTATTTATTTTTTGGTTTTTGTTTTTTTGTTTTACTTGTCATTTTCAATTATTATTATTTTATTTTCTTATTATTTTCATTTCTGAGGTCCTTTGATGTAGATTTTTCCTCATTTTTTAGTTCTACCTTTAAGAAAAGAATATTCAATTGTTATCATTCCTCAAAGTTTACATCGAATTGGCACAGCCCGAAAATGATCTCCCATTACTCTAATACACACCTGCTTCTGCCTTATTTATTCTTCTTTTAAAATTTTTATTCTAAGATTTGTTTTTTTGAAAGGACATTAGAAGTGGGAATTTACTTTACTTTCAATAAAATTTACTCTTTTCCTACAGGGATGATTGTCCTGTGAATCTATCATTCCAATCTGAATAAAACAAGATAATCATAGAGGTAATTCTTAAGTCAGAATTTGAGATACAATACCATAATATTCAGTACTTCAATTTCTAATAAGTTATGCAAAGAAAACTCATATATTTTTATTGGAACAAACACATGTTTGATAGTAGTGTGTGTCTAAAATCTATACTCAAATGTCCACTTGAAAATAACATTTTAGATTTTCAGCAGCAAAACATTGCGTATAACGTAGATATCATACCTTATTAAAAAATCAAAATCTTTGTAAACATAGAATCTTAAACTTTATGTTCCTCATTATGATCTTTTGAGATAATTTCTGTGGAATAAAGGAATAAATTAATTCAAAAGTGTTTCTAAATACCATTACAAAAAAATAAAATCTTTATACTATTCCAAAGTCATTTTATGGATTCTTCCATTCTGACTGTATTTTCAGATAAATGAGCCAAAATTTTAGACATGGTTATACTTTTATCAGTTGAGTTGTGCTTTCAAATAAACAAAAATTATTATTGCATGAGAAAAAAAGAGATTAGCACTAGGATTGAAGATGCTCTCACTTTTATCTACCAACACTTGGCCAATAATTCTGTCAACAAAGTAGACAAATTGATATCAAGATAATCTGCAGGAAAATTGAATTATCTCCTTTTCAGCTAGTAATGTAGAAACCAAATGGTGAGAAAAATAATGTCTATGATATTCTATTCTTCATGTCAAATGTAAAATGTTAAATATTTAAGTCAAGTTAATTACTTATCAAACTTTGTATGTCAACTAATTTTTTTTTCTCCAGAAATCATTCCTTGACTTCTTTTGCTCACATTGAACCTTTCATTTTACCACTTGACACAGTCATCATTTACTTTTTGTTGATATGAAAATTTGATTGCTATCTCTACTACCACCACATTGACAGTGTAATTGCTTGAAGTTAGGATTTTGTATTTTCTCACCATTGTATATCCATGGTATAATGTATTTACTGGTTCAGTAGGTGTTCAGAAAATATAATCAATTTTAGACAATTATTATATACCACCAATTTTTTCAATAAAAAAATCTATTGTACATATTTTGTGATGCTCGACTCCAGTCTTTTTTAAAAATTTACATATTTCAACTTTTGCTACATATAGAATTTTAACATACCACCATGATCAAAAGATATTGTCTTAAAAATACTTCAGACTACATCTTACATAAAATATGACATGTACTAATACGAATAGGGAAAATAGAGGTACAGTCCAAATAGTCTAGTATTTTCACATAGCTTATAGTTTATATTTCATTTATTTAATAACAACATAAATGCTTTCTAGAATATATTACAAGAGGACAGGGTAGTATGAATTTAATTAAAACATAAACAATTCTGAATTTATTACTGTCTGAATAATTATAGAAACTGTTGAAAATCACTGCCAACAAAAACCAAAGTTTATATTTTCTAAATTATAGAAAAGTACATAAATGAAAAGACCAACACAGTTAATAAAATAGACCTGAAAATGTAAAGGGACTATAAATATAAGAAAAGACACAATGAATATACAAGACGAGAGATTAGCTAAAAAGCATATTATTAAAAAATATATGATTATCAAAGACAGCTAGTTATAAACAAACCAAGAGGAATTGTAATAGATATAAATTCAAGACAACATAGTATTCAGAGCAAAAATAAATCTTAATCCAGTAATTTACATGGCTATTTTATATATGTTAAACTATTCATATGAATTCACATGTAGAAGAAAATAATGCTCAGTTTACATATTTGAATACATTGATAGACAGTGATGAACTTGTGCAAATTCATTAAAATTTTAATCTTATAACAGAGGTTGAACTTTATTATAATATTCCAAAAATCATTTAAGAAAATGACTTTCATATAATTCTATGAAGAAAACCTAAATAACAATTAAAAGAATACAAATCCTTTTAAGGCAAAAAATTATATCAAATAACCATTACTTAAGTTTAAATAAAGTTAATAAATATACAAAAACAAAGAAAACATACTTTCTGAAACACATATTGAATAGTAGTGAAAATTACAACTACTATTCCAGATTAAAGAGGCATTTTTAAAAGAAAATGTTAGTTAATACTGAAAATGTACAAGATTCATTTTGGGAATAAGACCAAATATTGAAGTGCTCTCTTTCCTATTTAGCTATTGGTTTATGAATAACTAGACAAAAGTATTTACAAACCACCAATGAACATACTCATAACAAAAGCTATTGTGAATTAAAAATTTTGCAAGAATGATGATAATGGTCAAAATTTATTAGGACTGCAGTAAATTCTTTCTATTCATCTTAAGATTTTATCTTTAAAATAACACTATGGATTTAAATTATTTGTCTGGATTAGTTGCAGAAACTAGATTTAAACCTTCAGTGACTTATTAAGGGATAAACAGCTAAAAAGCTTACAGATCTAGAATCTAAACTCTGGATTTTCTAGTCCAATTCAGCAATGGAAAAATTTCTGAAAGAGTGCCCCATAAGAAAATTCTCTGATTTTGGAATCTGTGTGGGATTTCTCTGATACAATGTGAATAATGACACCACTTTTTTTGGCATACTAGTTGCCTTTAAAATCACATAAATTTAAACCCCAGGTTTAATGCATATTTCATGGCTTCCAATTATTATGCAGATTTCTAAAATCTAGGAAATGTCCCATATCATGCAGTGTCTAATATAGTTTAGCTCAACATAAATGCAAACTAATTAAAGGATTCTACTGTATTTAGAAAGACCAAGTAATAACAGAAAGAGGAAAGAAAAGATGCACTTAAATGTACAGTATCACTGTCATTTCAATTGCTTGGAGCCCTCTCTCTTCTGCCTGACTCTAATGAGAGCATTTTTCACTTCATTGTTCCTAAGACTATAAATGAATGGATTCAGCATGGGGACCACCATAGTATAAAACACAGAGGCCACTTGATGCTTTCCCATGCGTAGGATTTCTTTGGTTTTAAATAAGTAAAAATCATGGTGCCATAAAAGATGGTGACTCCCAGGAGGTGTAAAGCACAAGTAGAGAAGGCTTTGCGTTTTCCTGAAGTGGACGTAATTTTCAGGATGGTAGACAGAATGAACCCATAGGAGGAAAAGACTGTGATAAGAGAAACAGTTAAGTTTAAAGTAGCAAGAATGAATAACATTTCAGTATCACCAGTGCCAGTGCAAAACAGGGCTAACATTGGGGATAAGTCACAGAAAAAGTGATTACTGGATTTGCAGAAATGCAAACTGTTCATGTAACGAAGAACAATTAATGCTTCAGTAAAACCAATCACATAGGATCCAATGAAAAGAACTCTGCAGAGTCTCGGGGACACAACCACTCTGTAGTGAAGGGGACTGCAGATGGCTACATAGCGGTCATAGGCCATTGATGAGAGAATGTAAAATTCAGTGATAATCAAGATGAAAAACAAAGACATTTGGGTGAAGCAACCCGTGAATGAAATATACTTGGTGGAAGTCAGTAAGTTCTCTAAGGACCCGCTGGATCACTTCAGAGCCTGTCAATCCATTAAGTATGAAGTTAGCTATGTTTCTACTTCCCATAATAGCATCCAACTCTTGTAACCTGATGAGAAATCAAAGGTTATATTTAATATTAATGACCTCAAAATGTTTTTTTTTATAGAAATGGTCTGGCTTTTACAAAAACATCAGCTTTTTGCATCTAGAGATTCATAATAAAAATGAATGTGAAAAATATGACTGAAAAACATCTTAGTTTGTCTGCCAACTATAAATTATGTAAAAATCAACATTTGGATATTATATAATAGAAATTCATATATATATTTGTTTTGTATAATTGAAATGAACATGGTACTGTTATAAATATTTCCATTCATTAGCACATTTATCCAGATGAAAATATTATAACATAGGCAATACTATTGAACAAGTTTTCAGATGAGAAAAAGGTCACAGAAATTTAAGTAATTTATCCAGACTGACAATCATTAAGTACTGTTGGATCAGTGATTCTACGAAGATTGTTTGATTCCAGAGATCAAGCTCTAACACTATATTCCTACTTATATTTAATCTCAGGAAATGAAAAATGCTAGGTATAATAAACAATGAAAGAGAGTTTTAATGCCTCATTTACTGTTCTTTTCTATTCAATATAATTTAGTACAAATGACAGACCAGAAATTAAAATTTTATATGTATTAATATTTCTAAGCAAATACTTATATTAATATATTTTCAAATATTTATATTATTTTTCTATAGATTAATCAAATTTATTTCAAAAATTATATTTTAATGTATGAGAATAACTTGATTACACTGATTTCAACAGTTCTATATTTCCATTTTTATAAATCCTAACATTTCTTGGCTGTGGACTACATGATATGTTTATGTATATGCATATCCTTCTAATAATATCCCCATTTTTTTCAGATAAACTAAAACACTCAAAGTTTGAGATTAATACTTACCATTAGTCAAAGTTGTTTAACAAACTTCTTCCAGCATTAACTCTCTAGAAATTTGTCAACCTTAAGTTTTTCTCACAACAAAATATGCAAACCATTAAAGCAGCCTGAAATTTCTGTGATATGTTATTTGTTTCCTTTGGGATAACATGTTTAAATTTTTGTGCATATGTGTTTTTGAGGTAAAAATAAATCAAAATAAAATATTTTTTCATGTCTGATCAAATAGAAAGTTCACCTGGAAGTTTTGTTGCACAATTATCCTAAGAAGCTACCATGAAAACCAACATAGTAGGATATCCCTGCCTTTCACCCTGGTAATGCTAGGGCACCTCTTATATTGAATATTGTTGATACTAAAATATTTGGTCATATCTGGGACCAACTTAAAGAGAAGTTTGCTTGGCATGATGCCAAGAATAAAAGTTTAAGGAATAATTCATCTGTTTCAGGTTTGTAACAGAAAATTGTCCTTTCCTTAAAACTCACGTAAAGT
Source organism: Tolypeutes matacus (assembly GCA_026826555.1). Lineage (NCBI taxonomy): Eukaryota > Metazoa > Chordata > Mammalia > Cingulata > Chlamyphoridae > Tolypeutes > Tolypeutes matacus. The sequence continues at coordinate 303,189 of JAKSZT010010867.1, read as the reverse complement.
TGAACAGCATTTTTGGTATTTTTTTGTTATGTTTTAATTTATGACTGGGTACAAGAGTAGGTATTTCCTGAGAAATAGGCAATTAATTTGGGTCTGAAAGGCCAGATCTTTAACCACCAATGATGTAATAACATGTTTCATAATAAGATAATTTTATATTTAAAAATGTGATACTATCATAGGATTGAACATGTTCATTACAAAAAAATTATTATACAACAAATTCAAAGAAAAAGTGAAAATCATTCATAAGTGTTATCTTTAGATGTATTCCAAGTATTTACCTTTAGGCTTATAAATCTTATTTATATTCACACATATGTGCTTACATAATTTTATCACACGGAATTTTCAGTAATATCTTCCTTTTAGTATTAAATATTCATAATACACCATGACCTATGTTAAAATAGACTCTTGTAAAACACACAGTTTCAGGTATTTTGCATTGACTGGTGCAACTTCTTTCTAGGCATGTGCACCAGCTGATGAGTGAGTGTTTTTGAAGCATCACAGATAAAACATGATGAAGTTTCTCTAATCAGGTTTGGGAGTATCAACTAATTCCTCAGCATAGCATATATATTGATGTATTCTGCCACAACAATATTTGGAAATCTTGTTTTATTATTTTAGTGTTTTGGCTTAGAAATATGAGAGAATAAAGTGAAAAATCATTGCTGAGATGAGTAAAGCTTTTATAATTATAGTAATGGTTAAAAGCTTATTTCCTCTATATATAAATTGATGAACTCCATTCTTGCATACCTTTCATTAATTCATGATAATGAAATCAATTTGCATGTAGATCTAGAAGCAACCTGTGCAAGAAAATTGTTTATACTGCAGAATTTCAAGTGAGCATATGAAGGTATGGAATCAAGGATTTACAAAATAATATATATTTGATGACCTTTTGAAGTACAGCTCTTTAATTCATCAAAAAATTTACTAAAAAAGAAAAGGTGATGGAGACTAAAAGGTCAGCATCAATTTAGGGGATCTTGGGGTTTAAGATGTTCTATGTAAATTCAGTATATTTGCTTACTCCTTTTAAAATAACTATGAGGGATTTCATCTTAGAGCACAAAATCAAAATTTTTAGAGTAATTAAGTGTATTTTTAAATAACGTAAGTAATAGCTGAAGAAAGAATAATTTACAAACTTATTTTATGACAAATCCTTTAGGTGTATCTTTGTTGGCAGTAATCTTACATATGATCTCTAATTGTAAAATTATTTTGGTAGAAGATGAAGAATAAAAACAAAGGAAACATGAATTCTTTGTCCTATATTTTGCCAAATTAGAACTTTAGCCTTGATAATTATTCAATATCATTATTTTTAATTCTATTTCTCTTTTTAATTGTCACAATTTATAATAAGCTTGGAAGCTAAGGAATTTTATAATTTTCTGTAAAATTGGTAGTATGATATTTTATTCTCTCCTTCATATGTCTGCAATGCAGAGATTTACTTTCTCTAATAGTACTAATTTGCACAGTATTTTTATATGCTTAAATTTACAGGTGTGCATTATTACATCATTTTACTATTCAGCTATTTCTTATAAACATCATATAGATGGGTCTTCCTTTTTAATAGAGTCAATTACAGAGACTTTAATTGAAATGTTTGGTCCATTTATGTTTAAAATCCTAATTTATATGCAATTTGATGAGGTTACTTCAGATATGTTGTGGCTCATCCCCATCAGGATGGGCCTTAATCATATTACTGGAGTCCTGTAAGCAGAATGAAACTCAGATAGAGAGAGAAAGCCACAGGAAGTAAGATGCTGAAATCAAGGAAACCCATAAAAAATGGGAAGGCCAGGAGAGGCTGCCATGTGCATTGCCATGTGACAAGCTAAGACCAGAATCACTAGCAGCCTACCCTCTTTGGAGAGAAAGCATTGTCTTGATGATAACTTGATTTAGACATTTTTACCCTCAAAACAATAAGCTCATAAGTTCCCATTGTTTAACCTGACATATTTCATGATATTTGCTTGAGCAGCCTAGGACACTAAAACATAAACCATTTCTTTAATTTTTTCTCAAGGGTTTAAATATACTACTTTGTCCATTAAGAATAAATATTTATGTATAAGTGAATAAATAAAAATATAAAATATAAAATAAACAAATAAATTACAAAGCTCTAGAAGTTTTCCTAAGTATGGTAATTTTGTTATTCAGAATACTAATAGTTTACTCAGAAGAAATAGTAACACACATATACATACACCAACACACCTCAGAACCAAATAAAGAAATGTAGCATTGGTAGACAAGGGAAAACCAAGAGGTTTTTTTTTTACTTATTTCAATTCTCTAGATACTTCTGATCAGCTATTTATTGAAAATATTTTTGAGGACCTATTTGTCTGGGATGATATACAATCAGTAAAAATGCTTTAGGCTATAAACATTCTCAGGAGAAGCAAAGCTGAGACAAATAATAAATTATGGCATTGTGGCGGGGTCTGCCATATTTTAGAGAGGGTGTAAGTTGCACCTCCATGATGAGGGGGCATTGGGATGAAATCTGAAAGAAATGATGAAACAACAAACTAATAATTCCTTTCAGTGACTCACATTAAAAATGAGCAGTCAAGAAACACTACCAGACACTACCAGACATGATTAAATTATGATTAGGGCTTTGATAAGGCCACATCAGTAGACCTAATACAGTTTCTCTATAGGAGTCCCCTTTCTTTCTTTTAGCTATGGATATCCAGTATTCCCAGAACCATTTGTTTAATATACTCTTCTGACCCAGATGGGTGTTGTATTAGTCAGCCAAAGGGGTGCTGATGCAAAATACCAGAAATCTGTTGGCTTTTAAAAAAGGGTATTTATTTGGAGTAGAAGCTTACAGTTACCATAAAGCTTAATAATTTCTTCATCAAAGTCTGTTGAAATGTGTTGGAGCAAGATGGCTGCCAACATCTGCAATGGTTCAGGCTTTCTGGGTTCCTTTCTTACCAGGGCTCAGCTGCTCTGCTCTCTCCACAAGGCCAACCATAGACTCTCAGGTGAATGGCTCATCTCTCTTCCCGAGGCCTCTGCCATGTCTAATGGAGCCTTCTCTCCTTCCACATGGATCTGCTTACTTCTTTGGCTCCAGGATCAAAACTCTCACCTCTTTTCTCTCCGATATGGTTTCTCTGTGAGTCTCTGCTTGCCAAGGGGCAGTGACTCAACATCCTACTGATGTGGCCCAAAGCCTTAATCATTATTTAATCAAGTAGAAGTGAAACCTCTGAATCCAACACAATCTAATATGTCCAGAGGAAAAAACCAGTTTACAAACATAATCCAATATCTACTTTTGGTATTCATAAACAATATCAAGCTGGTATAGGTTGGTTTGACAGCCTTGTCAAATATAATGTGAGCATAGATATGAGAGTGTGTATCTGAACTCTCAATTCTGTTTCATTTGTCAATCTATCCATCTTTAAGCCAGTACCATGCTGTTTTTACCACTGTAAGTAATATGCTTCAAGATCGGGAAGCTGTGTTCTCCAACCTTGTTCTTCTTTTTAAAGATATGTTTGGTTATTTGGGGGCCCTTACCATTCCATTTAAATTTGATAATTGGATTTTCCATTTCTGAATAAAAGGCTGTTGGGATTTGATTGGGATTGAACTGAATCTATAGATCAGTTTAAGTAGAATTGACATCTTAATGATATTTATTCTTCCAATCCATGAATATGGAATATCCTTCCATTTATTTAGGTCTTCTTTTGTTCTTTTTAGTAATATTTTATGGATTTCTGAATACAGTCCTTTATGCCCTTGGTTACATTTATTCCTAAATATATAATTATTTTAGTCACTTATAAATGAATTTTTTTCTGGCTTCCTTTTCAGCTTACTCATTAGTTCTGTATAAAAACACTACTGATATTTGCATATTAATCATGTTATCCATCATATTGCTGAGTTTTTCTTTTTATTCTGGTGACTTTATTATGGACTGTTCAGATTTTCTAGGTATTGTAACATATCAGCTAATTGCAAAATTTTACTTCTTCCTTTTCCATTTGGGTGTCTTTTATTTCTATTTCTCGCCTAAGTGCTCTGGATACAACTTCCAGCATAATATTGAACAACAGTAGAGACAGTGGGCATCCTTGTCTTGTTCCGGATCTCAGCGGGAATGCTGTGTACAAAGTTAGCTGTATGTTCTTCATAAATCTACTTTATAATATTGAAACAGTTTCTTTCTATTCCTCTCTTTCAGAGTGTTTCTATCAAGAAAAATATGTTATATTTTGTCAAATACCTTTTTTTTTTTATTATGGGTAAAAATCAAAATTCTCACAATACATACAAACATTTGTAAAATGATATATAAATATATATGCATATATGTGTATTTGCTTACAAAAATGTTATTTATATATATATATATACATATATTTTAAGAGGTGCTTAGATTACCTAAAATATTACACGGAACCCACTGGGATTCCCATGTTGCCCACCTCCCACACCTCCCACCACATCCCACACAAACATCTCCCACAGTGTGGCCCACCAACCTCAATGAACTTACACATCCTGGAGCCTTGCCACCAACCATAGACCACAGTTCACACTGTAGACCACACTCTCTCCCACTCAGTTCTGAGTGGTGTGTGCTGATTTAAAATGGCCTACATCCATTGCCACAACAGTACTCAGGACAACCTCCAACTCCCAAAGAAGCCCCTGTATTTCAACTGCTCATCCCCTCCCTACCCAAAAACTGTCAAGTGGCCACCTTTTCTGCATCATTAAGAGGAAAGTGTGATGTTTCTTCTTCCATTTATTAATGTGGTGAAGTACACTAATTGGTTTTCTATTGTTGAACAACCCTTGCATACCTGGTATAAAACCCACTTGATAGTGGTATATAATTCTTTTAATGTGCTGTTGGATTCATTTTGCAAATATTTTGTTGAGGATTTTTGCATCTATGTTCATTATAGAAATTGACCTGAAATTTAATTTTTTTCATAGATATTTATCTAGTTTTGGTGTTAGAGTAATGTTGGCATCAAAGAATGAGCATTATTTCCTGATCAACTTTTTGGAGGCATTTGAGCAAGATTGGTATTGGATTTTCTTTAAATGGTCTGTAGAATTCACTTGTCAAGACATCTGGTCCCATGCTTTACATGTTAAGGATATTTTATATGATTATTTCAATTTCTTTGCTTATGATTGGTTTGTTGAGGTCTTCTATTTCTTCTAGGGTCAGTATGAGTTGTTTGTGTCTTTATACAAATTGTCCATCTCATTACTGTTGTCCGGTTTTTGGTGAAGAGTACTTAATATTATACTCTTATAATCTCTTTTATTTCTTCAGTGTTAGTAGTAATGTCCCTCTTCTCATTTCTGATTTAATTTATTTGCATAATCTCTCATTTTTTCCTTGTCATTCTAGATAATTGTTTGTCAATTTTATTGATTTTCTCAAAGAACTAATTTTAAGCTTTGTTGGTTCTTTTTTTTTTTTAATTCTCTATTTCATTTATTTCTGCTCTAATCTTTGTTATTTCTTCCATTTGCTTTGGAATTAGTTTGCTGTTCTTTTTCTAGTTTCTTCAGGAGTGCAGTTAGGTCTTGGATTTTAGCTCTCTTTTCTTTTTAATGTAAGCATTGATGGGTATTAATTTCCAACTTAGCACTGTCTTCAGTGTGTCCTATAAATTTTGACGCAATGTCATGCAGGTCAATTCCAATGTCCCCAAAATGTCCCCATGTTGCACCTATTCTTCCCTCTCCCTCCCCTCACAAACCCTGGTGACTGCTCCCTTTATATCAGTGAAACAATTTCTACCATTGCTAGAATAATCATAAGTCTACTTTAGTCCATAGTTGCTTTCCACCCTTATGTTTGTTCATTCCTCAGTCTTCAGGATTTGGGGATGGTGATGCCCTCCATGTCTCTGATTGAGGGAGGGCTTATGTCCCATGGGGCAGAAGGATGGAAATGTATCACTTGCAGTTGCAGACACTCTCCACTTCTTGGGATGGGCATTGTCCATCACCATCCTTTTTCTAAATTTCCTGGGTGAGTCCAATGCTTTAAAATCAGGTAGTGTGAGTCTTACAACTTTGATATTCTTTTTGGATGTTATTGGCAGTTCTGAACTCCTTTCCCTTCCAATAAATTTGATAATTGGCTTTTCCATTTCTGCAAAATTGACACTGGGATTTTTATTTGAATTACACAGAATCTGTAAATCAATTTGTGTAGAATTGTCAACTTAACAATATTTAGTCTTCCAAATCCATGAACACTGTATGTCCTACCATTTATTTATGTCTTGAATTTCTTTTTGAAATGTTTTGTAGTTTTTTGAGTACAGGTCCTTTACATCTCCAATTAAATTCATTCCTAGATATTTGAATTTTACAGCTGCTATTGTAAATAGAATTTTTTTTTTTTTTTTACAATTTAGATGATACAGTTTAATAATTTTGATGATATTTACCATGTCCTGTGTCCATTACTGAAAGGTAATGAAAAACCTTCCCCATGACCACCAAACAACCCATTAGATCTTGACTGTTCCCTTCTCCCTGGCCCCCCAGGGCCCATGATACCCCCCTCTCCTAACCCATGGAATGTCAAGATTCACAGTTACATGCCCTGGGGATTTGAACCAGAACTTCCTAATCCAATCCCCCCCCCAGTGCTGTATCACCAAACCCAGGAACACCAACACTCATCTGCCCCATCCCCCAACATGCAACCACACTCTATCCCTTTACCATAGATTATGTCCATATGGGAGATGGCTCAAAAAATTGATTTCCTTCCTTGATTGCTCATTATTAGTGTTCAGAAATACTGCTGATTTTGCCTGTTAATCCTGTATCCTGCCATTTTGCTGAAGTTGTTTTTTAGGTCTAATAGCTTTGTTGTAGATTTTTCAGGACTTTCTGTACATGGTATCATGTCTTCTGAAAATAGTGAACATTTTACTTCTTCCTTTCAAAATTGGATACTTTCTCTTTTCTAAATAAAAGAACTTCTAACACAATGTTTAAGAAGAATGGTGACAGTGGGCATCCTTGTCTTGTACCTTACCTTAGAGGGAGAACTTTCAGTCTTTCACTACTGAGGATGATGGTAGCTATGTGTTTTTCATATATACCTTTTACTGTGTTGAGGAAAATTCCTTCTATTCCTATCTTTTGAAGGGTTTTTAGAGAAAAGATGCTAGATTTTGTCAAATGTCTTTTCTGTATCAATCAAGATGGCCATGTGTTTTTTCTCATCAATTTGTTAATGTGGTTTATTACATTAATTGATTTCCTTGTGTTGAACCATCAATGTATACGTGACATGAAACACACTGGATAATGGTGTATAATTCTTTTAATATGCTGTTGGAATTGCAAATATTTTGTTGAGGATTTTTGCTTCTATATTCATTGGAGAGGATGATCTCTAGTTTTATTTTCTTGTAGTATCTATCTGACTTTGATATCAGGGTGCTGTTGCTTCATAGAATGAGTTAGGTAATGTTTCCTACACTTAAAATTTTTGGAAGAATTTGTTCAGGATTAGAACCAGTTCTCTTTGGAATAACTGGAAGTCTTCACCTGTGAAGCCACCTCGTCTTGGGCTTTTATGGTTGAGAGATTTTTAATGACTGATTCAATCTCATTAATTATGATTGGTATGTTGAAGTCTTCTATTTCTTCTAGTGTCAGTGTAGGCTGTTTGTGTGTTTTTAGAAATTTATCCACTTCATTTAAGTTTTTGCTTTTTATGCCTAACTGTTGTTCATAGGATCCTTTTATAATCCTATTTATTTCTGTGGGATCAGTGGTGATCTGTGGGATCAGTGGTGATGTCCCTTCTGTTATTTCTGATTTTATCTATTTGCATCTTCTCTCTTCTTTTGTTAGTCTAGCTAAGGGTTTGTTCTTTTCTATTAACCTGTTCAAAAAACAGTATCTGGTTTTATTAATTCTCTTTTTTTCTCAATTCATTTATCTCTATTCATTATTTTTTCCCTTCTTCTTGCTTTGGGATTAATTTGCTGTTCTTTTACTAGATCATCCAGGTGTGCACTTATTTCTTTGATTTTAGTGCTATCTTCTTTTTAAATGTAAGCATTTAGAGGTATAAATTCAGCACTGCATTTGCTGCAGCTCATATGTTTTGATATGTTTTTTTGTTCTCATTTTCATTCTTCTTGAGATATTTATTGTTTTCTCTTGCAATTTCTTCTTTGGCCTATTGATTGAGTGTTTTGTTTAACACCCATATATTTGTGAATTTTCCAATTCTCCACCCATTATTGATTTCCAGCCTCTTCTGTTGTGGTCAGAAAAAGTGTTTCGGGTAATTTATTCTTTTAAATTTATTGAGACCTGTTTTGTGATCCAACATATTGTCTATCCATCTTGGAAAAAGATCCATGAGCAATTTAGAGGAATGTATACCCCACTGTTTTGGGATGCGATGTTCTAAATATGTCTGTTAGGTCTAGTTCATTTATCATGTTATACATTGTCTCCGGTTTCTGTTTACTTATTGATATTATGTCTAGATGTTCTATTATTGCTGAGTGTGGTGTTGTGAAGTCTCCCACTATTATTAGGGAAATGTATATTTTTCTCCTCAATTTTGCCAGTGTTTGCCTCATGTATTTTGGGGCTCACTGGTTAGTTGCATGAATATTTATACTTGTTCCTTTTTTTGGTAGATTGCCCCTTTTATTAATATTTAGTGTCCATCTTTGTCTCTTTTAACCATTTTCCATTTAAAATATATTTTGTCCAATATTAGTATAGCTGTCCTGGTGCTTTTTTGTTACTGTTCATGAAATATCCTTTTCCAGCCTTTCATTTTCAACTTATTTGTGTCCTTGGGTCTAAGGTGAGTATCTTATAGATTGCACATAAATATGTCATTTATTTTAATCCATGATGCCAAACTGTGCCTCTTGATTAGGATGTGTAATCCAGTAGTATTCAATGTTTTACTGAAAAGGCAGTACTTACTCAACCATTTTATCTTTAGTCTTTTATATGGTCTATCTTACTTTTGTCTCTCTTTTATTTTTTTAATTACCCTTACTAATAATCTTCATTTCTACACACTCCTCCAAACATCTCTCTCTGTCTTTCCCTTTCAGAATTCAGGACTCTCTTTATTATTTCTTGTAAGGCAGGTCTGTTGTTGGTGAATTCTCTCATTTTAATTTCTCTCTGATTTTTGAAAGACAATTTTGCTGGACACAGAATTTTTGACTGGCAGATTTTCTTTTTTCGGTACCTTAAATATGTCATTCCACTGCCTTCTCGCCTCCATGGTTTATGATGAGAAATCAGCACTTAATCTTATTGAGCATCCCTTTTATGTGATGGATCACTTTTCCCTTGTGCTTTCAGAATTCTTTCTTTAACTTTGGCATTGGACAATCTGATCAGTATGTGTCTCAGAGTATTCTTTTTAAGATTTACTCTATCTGGAGTGCACTGCTCTTCTTGAACATTGGTATCCAAGTCCTTCATAAGAGTTGGAAAATTTCAGCTATTATTTCCTCTAATATTCCTTCCACCTTCTTTCCCTTCTTTTCATACTCTTATTCACCGTGACACATATTTTTGTGCACTTTGTGTTCTATTTTAATTCCCTGATACCTTGTTCAATTAATTTTTTACATTTTTTTCCCTCTATCTGCTCTTCTATCTGTGTGATTTTGGATGTCTGATTTTCTAATTCACTAATCCTTACAATGGTCCATTCAAATCTGCTGTTGTATGACTCTCATGTATTTTTGTTTATTTATTTTTTAATTTCTAAGTATACCTAGATTGCATAAGTGTTACATATAGGGATTCCCATGTGCCCCACTTCCTGTACTTTCCACATCTTCCCATATAAGCAACATCCTTCATTAGTGTGGTATTTTCATTGCAACTGATAAATTTATTTTAGGACATTGCCATTGAGCATGGATTATAGTTTACATTGTAATTTACTCGCTCCCACACCATTCTGCAGGTTATGGGAAGATGTATAATGGCCTATATCTGTCATTGCAATGTCATTCAGGACTATTCCCAAGTCCTGAGAATGCTCCCATATTACACCTGTTTTGCCCTTCTCCTTGCCCTAAGGCCCTGCAGCAGCCACTGCATCCACATCAATGTTATAATTTCTTCTGTTGCTAGAATCACAATAAGTCTATATGAGAATACCAGTAAGTTCTACTTTAGTTCATAGTTCATTCTCCAATCCTGAGGATTCTGGCATGGTGATGTCCACTCCACCTCTAATTGAGCTGGGTTTCAATACCATACAACCAATGGATGGGAGTCTCTTGCTTGCAGTTGTAAGTTCTCTTGTTTACTTGGTATAGTGGTTGTCCATCTACATCTCCTTGTTAATTGTCCTGGGTGAGTCCAGTGAACTGGATAGTAGGTTTTGCAACTCTGCTGAGGCTCAGGGCCCAGCTAGAATATGGACAGCCCAAAGATTTAAGTCCTTGAACTTCCCCCAACAATTCCAGCACCAACGATACATTCAAATAGAAGAGACAGATGAGCCATGTGTAGGGAAGCCATAACCGAGACCAACTCTGTCACTCTCAGAAGCACAAACTTCAAGTAGGGCCCATTGGCAAGGCACCAAACTCCAGAGCTATCTGCCCTGATCATAGGACCTGGGTGTCTCCAGAGCCCTCAGGAGCACCACTATTTGGGGTAATATCTACATTGGCAGTCTACTAGATCCTGCTGAGATGTGCAAAAGTGTTACCTCTGGGATGACCTCCAAAATCTCTTCTACTTTGTCTTTCATTACCATAAGTTCTTTTATTTTTCTTTGTATGTTTTCAAAGTCTTTATGCTCACCCAGGGTTTTCTTAGTATCCTTTATCTCTTCCTCATTTCCTTGAATTTACTTAGGCAATTTGTTTGGACATCTTTGATTAGTTGTTCCAGTTTTTGTGTCCTCAAATTTTGAAATTGTTCATTTCACTGGGCCATATCTTCCTGTTTCTTGAAATGGCTTAAACATTTTTGCTGATATCTAAGCATCTGATAAACTTGATGAGGATACTTGTTCTTGCCTAGTGATTTATTTTTTATTGGCTTTGTGTTAATGCTCTTCTTGGATACTTGTTTCAACTTATTTGAATTGTCCATATTTAATTTATCAAAACTGGGCCAGGGACACACAAAGGAGACACAGAACAGTTTCAAAGAGCCCTGCAGAGGATTGGAAAAGACTCTAGAAAATTTTTATTTTTTGTTGACTCCTAAAAAGTGTGCTTTCCTTCCCAGCATTTGGGGATTTTTGACCCACTATTCACAACATCCTTAGTGAGAAGAGTGGTTTTTGTTCTTATTGTTGTTTTAATTTCTCCTCCATGCACTCTACCTCTATCTGGGGTGGTGTTAAAAACAATAGTTTGAAGGAGCCCTGACCTGGCCAGCTGGCACGTCATGATTCAGCTGGCAAATAGTGATCCAAACTCTCCAATCAGGAGCCCTTTTCAGCCCTTGACCCTGCCTTCTGTACCCAGGAAGAAGGTCTTCTCTTCTCCTCTCCATTTGGAACGGTAGCTAAGCCCACTCTATGCAATGGCTGTTTATTTTAGGGATGGAGGAGGGGCACTGGCTACTGCTGCAAAGTAGTTGACTCACAGTTCCTCTGTGGCCACATCATTCTCTCATCTTGTTTATTCCTGGATGTTGTGCCAAAGTTCTCAAGCCTCCTGAGTCTGAGCACCACCATCTTGCTTTCCTGTGCTCCACACAAGTTCCTAACAAGGTTTCCCCCACAAACTGCCTGTGTCAACTCCTCCCATGCCTGGCAAGGCCATTCTCACAAACCACACCCACCACTTCCCCAATATATTTGCCTGTGCCACTTCATAATGTATGCTTTAATGAGTGTATATATATATATTTATATATCTTATTTTCATCTCTAACATCTTCATTCAACTCTGTTTTTGAGATCTAATAATTTTATTATATAAACATACAAATTCTTCACAGCCTTCTAATCTCCACTAATATTATAGTAATATTATTAAATTGCTATAATCTGTGTCTACCTCCATTTACTAATTACATTTTTTTGGTAAGAAATATTTGGTTAGTTTCCAAATATTGATTTCTGAATGTATCACCAATGTTAACAACTTTATTTGTGACCCTTTGATGATCCATGTTTTAATAACTCTATAAAATATATTCAGTAGTGAATCCCAGATTCAGTACAAATAAACTAATTTAATTTCTAATGGAGACTTTTTTTTAAAATTTTTTTATTATGGGTAAAAATCAAAATTCTCACAATATATACAAACATTTGCAAAATGATATATAAATATATATGCATATATGTGTATTTGCTTACAAAAATGTTATATATATATATATATATATATATACATATATTTTAAGAGGTGCTTAGATTACCTAAAATATTACACGGAACCCACTGGGATTCCCATGTTGCCCACCTCCCACACCTCCCACCACATCCCACACAAACATCTCCCACAGTGTGGCCCACCACCCTCAATGAACTTACACATCCTGGAGCCATGCCACCAACCATAGACCACAGTTCACACTGTAGACCACACTCTCTCCCACTCAGTTCTGAGTGGTGTGTGCTGATTTAAAATGGCCTACATCCGTTGCCACAACAGTACTCAGGACAACCTCCAACTCCCAAAGAAGCCACTGTATTTCAACTGCTCGTCCCCTCCCTACCCCAAAAGTGTCAAGTGGCCACTGGCTCCACCTCATTGTTATAATTTCTTGCATTGCTAGAATCACCATATGTGAACAAGAGAATACCATCAAGTCCACTCTAGTCCATAGATTTTCCCCAATCCTGAGGGGACTGGGATGGTGATGTCCACTCCAACTCCAAGTGAGAGAGGGCTTATATCCCATGGATATGGTGGGTGGGATGATCCTGCCTGCAGATGCAGGCCCTCTCCATCCCCTGGGAAGGCCATTTCCCATCATTGTCTCCTCACCAGGTGACTTGGATGAGTCCATTGAGTTGTAGGGTAGGAGTTGCAGCTCCACCTAGATTTCATGCACACCTGGCACATAGGTAGGCGGGAGGCTCCAGTCTCTGGAAGTATACCTAAAAACTCCAGCATTGCATATAGGTTTGAATAGAAGGGACTGGTGAACCATGTGCAGGGAGGACTTATTTGAGTCTAATTCTGTCACTCTCAGGAGCACAGATTCCAAAATAGAACCCACTGATAAGGCATCAGTCTCTGGGGCTATCCCCCCTTATATAAGACCAGGGTGTCTCCGGAGCTCTCAGGAACCCCACTGAGTGGGGTGATAGGCACTTAGATGTTCTATGAGCTCCTACTGAGGTGTGCGTAAGAGTTACCTCTGGGATGACCTCCCGACTCTCTTTGAAGTCTCTTAGCTACTTGAACTCATTTGTCTTTACCATTTCCCCCTTTTTATTCAAGGTCTTTTTCCAGTTGTGTCTAATGGATACTTTCAAGATTAATTTTATCAATATACATTCTACCACCAATGTACAAAGATTTCAAACTCTTGTATCTTAGTTATGAATATGTGCTGCTTATTTATAAGGTAAGGATTGAACGAAAAAATTCAATCAGATTTAATTTGACAAAGCAAAATTGTTTTAATTTGCCATGATATATTATTATATTTTTAATATTCAATCACTTGTATCAATTTGAAATGCACTTAAGCACTATCCATGTTAACAATGAATTTCTCATCTTGTAACAGCTACAGGTAAATGCACATTTTTTCATATATATTTGATATTTTAGCATTTTTAGTAGTGATCAGATGGACAGTTCAGGGTAATGCAGTTAAGGTAGTTACTGATGTCACACAGTACCTATGCATACTCTATAGCAGAAGCAGGCTGTTTGATTAAGAAATTTTTGCTTTGTCTTCTGGACATGGGGCTAGATTATTTCTCCTTGTTCCCTGCAATCAGGTATTCCAAAGTGGTTGAGATCTAGCCTAACTCTTCTGTGATATCCCAGCATTAAACTCACTGTGAGTCATTCTTTCCATCTCTGTATGGTTGTCCTGAGTGGCTTTCTATGGAGGCTTTCTTGTTTAGAATCATTATTTTCCAATTGATGAACAATCAATTGTTGATGAAATATTGGAAAAAGCATAAAGGAGGAAACAAAGAATGAGAAAAGTGGTTTTAGAGGAGGAGAAGATACTATTGCACACAAAGAACTGTTTTCAGCCATATTGAATATTTGATTATCAAAAAGCAATAGTTTTGGCTTACACATCTGAACATGACTGTTTCTAACATATATTTCATAAAAATTTCTAAACAAGATGTTATAATCTCATGAGTCCATGTCTAAATCAATACATTTTTGTGGTTGAGTAAGCATAGTAAACATTAATGACCATCAACAATCAATAATGTATACTATTAGATCATTGAACTATAAATTAGAGAAGATTCTTTTTTTCCTTAAATTATTAGAAACTTTTCCACACTATTGTATCTGAAATTGCTTTTGTGTTTAGAATTGTTTCTGAAAGTAGAATTTTTGATATTTACCTTTTAGTTCATTTTTGAAATGAGGCAGAGTTTATTATCGCAACTGCTGTGTCAACAAAGCTATTCTTACTCAGAAAATCATGATTGCTTGTAAAATGCCTTGTTAGGCAGTAAAGAAACAAAATGTATATTGGCCAGCAGCTTGGAATAGAAGATGACAAAAGAGGTTATAATTTTTGGAAGGACCTCAAACTACATAGAGTAATAACTAATTGAGAGAAAGAAAGAAGCTTAACTTTTATATGCACTGGGAAACAAAAGCAAAATTGTGTGAATAACTTCTTTGCAATATTTGCTTTGTTGTGATGGCTTGGAAATCAACCTGTGATATCTCCAAGGTATTCATATATTGAGAGGCCTATATAATATTGAAGTATAAAATCACAGTCTTTCAAAACAAATGAATTACTCAGTGAAAACAGCTTGGGCTTTCAGTCACTTATATTTGAGTTTAAATTTGCAAAAAGAGCCTTATTTACTTCTGAACTTACAAAACTCTTGCCTATTCTTAATCCTATATTGTGATGGGATTCAATGAGTGCCTAATCCAAGATTTATACACATGCAGTGCATTCTTTCTGAGACACCTCTAAATTATGAATTTGACATCAGAGCCAAAGAAGGAGATATGATGATAGAAGCAGATTGGAATGATGTGATTATTGCCTTGAAATGACTCACAAGGCAAGGAATAAGGAGAGCTTCTAGAAGCTGGGAAAGGCAAGGAAACAGGTTCTTTTATAGACCCTTCAGAAGGAATGCAGCCTGTTGAGGACACACTGATTGTTACTGCAGCAAACTCATTTTTTATTTGTGTTCTCCAGATTTGTGAGATAATAATTGTGTGTTGGTTTAAGCCACTAAATTTGTCATAATTTGTTTCAGAAACAATAAGAAATTAATTCATGAGATTAAATAATTAGTTTTAGAAATTTCATATGTGTAAATCAAATTAAAAGAAAGAAAATGCTATAATTTTCATTCTTGACCTTAAATCACTTAACACCACATATTGGATTGTTAATATTTGAAGGTAAGTTTAGCCCTGTTGCTCCAGTACTGTTCATCTAACTAGAGGCAAAAAGAATAATTTTTCACTTGGAAATCTAATTCTCTAATTGCAAATATATTTACAAGTGAAGTCATACATATTCATAATAAATTAAAATCAAACAATATAATGAATCAATAACAAAAAAGCTTAAACATTAGTGTAATTGAATTAATGCAGTTTTTATATCTTGAGTACATAAATATCCATGGTATATTTTGATTTCCTGCTTTCAGCTCTTCTGTTTATTCATGAATAATGAAGAAGAAATTTGTTCACTGACCTGGGACTCACAGTGATAGGTTTTGGCTCCTTGCCTACTGTACTGGAAATGTCATAACTGTTGTTAGACTAAAATGTCATAACTGTTGTCTAGATTGTTGCTAGAATCCATCCTCAGTTTGCATGCCATGTCTACTCTCCCTCAATCCATCCAATGTTGGAAGCATTTTACAGGTGCATTTGAAGAGCCATATGATACAGAGAACACAGAAGAGGAGGCAGCTATTGTGGTGGTCAGACTGTACAGTACATGAGCAATGCTAGAAGAAGGTAGATCTAATGGAACACCACCACCATGTGGAGTAGGGGTTGCAATAGCACATAGCAGTCATAGGCCACTGCAGCCAGATTGAAAACTAATAATCCAACCAGTTGGTCTGCACAGCCATAAATAGAAGGTGGTTTTCTTCTTAAGTATGAAGTTGACCAGCATTTTAAGTGCAATTACAGTAGAATTGCCTAGATTAATGATAGCAAATTATCAGCAAAAAAAGCCTATGGAGGTTTAAAGTTGATAGCCAGTAGTGACGAGAGTGACAATGCCCTGATACCCAGCTCTGATCAGACTACTGATCACCAGGATGACAAGGTAAAGAGGTATTTGGAGCTGTGAATGATTAGAGTCTCCCAGGAGAATGAATTCAGTCACCCTGATGAGATTCTCTGGGGCCATTTATTTTGTTACTTTTATCTTTTAATATAAAAACTGAAAGAGATTAATTGATGGTAAAATCTCATTTTATATAAAGATTTACACTTTGTGAAATATTTCATTTTAAAATAAGTTAATTTTTGTTCATAAACACTGAAAAATTTTAGATCTTATTTTTCTTGCCACCATTTCACTGTTTAGAAATGAAGTCAAAAGAAACCCATTGAAGTTCTTAGACTTGTGTGAAAAAGCTATTAATTTATTAATTCACTGTTAGATGTATTTTAAATATTGGATAAATATATAGAGACAGGTATTATATACCTGCATTATATTATATAGATAATGTTTTTCCAATGATAAAATAGAGAACTGTTTAAGAAGTTGATGAGTGAGAGGGACTCCCAGCTATTTATTTATTTATTTATTGCTGCATAAGCCTCCTCTCCAGGCCCTACTTATCATCTTGGGATATATCAATATTTCCGTGGGAAATATTTCAACGTTTCTGGCATTTTCCTCATCAATTTCTATCACACCACTCTGCTACAACTACCACAAAACAGACTTACAAGTCAATACTTTCCTTGCAAAAGTGTTATTCAGTAACACTGAACAATCCTTCCTTAATCAAGTTTCTTTGCTTTTTACAAATAAACTAGTCTTATCTTAACACTGCAATCTGATTGTTCACATTCTTATTATTTTGTTCTGGTAGCACTTCCTTCCTTTTTCAGCTTATCTTAGTTTTCCCTAAATTGTTTGAAATTTATTCTTAAATGCTCATTTCCTGAAGTTTTGATTCATAATTATTTGATCACATTGTTTTCCTTTATAGATAAATGAGTAGAAAGAGTGTTAACATTTTATTTAATGTCTGACTGTATCCTGAAATATGCCAAATATTTTAACATTAATATCTCATTATTCTACATAACAGTCCCAAAAAAACAATATAATTATTTTCATTTCTGACAAAAGGGTTTGTATAACAAAAACTATAAAACATTGCTAGAAGAAGTTAAAGAAGACCCACATAAATGGTAAGACATACCATGATAGGAAAACTTTATATAGTTAAGGTGTCAGTAAAACACAAAAGTATCATTCAACATAGATACAGTACAATAACACTAAAAATCACAGAAGCTATTTTTTATGGAAAGGGAAAAGCAAATCCTTAACTTCATGTAGAATTGCAAGCATTATTAAATAGCATAATCATATTGCAAAAGAAAAACAAAATTGTAGTTCTCACACATGCTATCAGGCAGCTATGATAAATACCATAAAATGAGTGGTCTTAAACAAAAAGAACATATGCCTCATACGTTCAGAAGCTGGAAGTCCCAAATCAAGGCATTGAGAAGGGAATGCTATCTCCCCAAGTTCTAAAGCAATCTGATTGTGGATTGTCTACAATTCTGGAGGACCCTTGGTTTACATCTCTGCATTCTGTCATATAGTAATCTGTCTCTTCTTGTGTCTGGTTTTCTGGTTTTCAATGGCCTCTACTTTCTGGCATCTCCCAGTTATTTTCTCCAACTTCATCCAAGTTTTTTCCACTAGCTCCTGCAATAGGGATAGGCACCCACCCTGATTCAATAGGGCTTCACCTGAACTAAGTATAACATCTTATAAAAATCCCATAACCAATAGTCAATACCCAAAGAAATGGAGATTAAGTTTTAAAACATGTCTGTCATGGAGTAGATGTGGCTCAAGCAGTTGGATGGCCACCTCCAACATAGGAAGCCCTGGGTTCCATTTCCAGTGCTTCTTAAAGAAAATGAGCAGATGCCACAATAAGCAGATGGCAGAACCAGCAAGATACCACAACCAGCAGAAGCTGCAACCAGCAGTTGCTGGAACCAACAGACACCACAACAAGCAGATGGCACAGATACCACAACCAGCAGATGCAAGAATGAGCAGACACCACAATGAACAGATGCCGCAATCAGCAGATCCTGCAACCAGCAGATACTACAACCAGCAAGGAGCAGAAGTGGCTCAAGTGATTGGGCACTCACTTCCTACATGGGAGTTCCCAGGTTTGATTGCTAAGGAAGACAAGGAGACAATGAGCAGACAGGTGAGTAAGCCATCGGGGGGGTGTAAAAAAAAATTCTGTCATTAAGGTACACAAGTACACAAGTAAGCCTACCACATTCCTGATTTCAATAGCCACTACACAGCTATGCTAACCAAAAGAGTTAAGTAATCATGTAAACATAGAGTAATGAAATAAAATTGAAAGTTCAGAAATAAACCCATCATCTAGCCAAATGATTTTTGACAAAGTTCCCAAATACATCAATTGGGGGAAAAAATGGTCTCTCCAATAAGTGGTGAGAGGATACTGGATATCACATGCAAAAGATTGAAGTTTGAGCTCTACCTCAAAACATCTACAAAATCAACTCAAAATGGAGCACTGACCTAAACATATGATCTAAAATCATAAAGCCATTAGAAGAAATTTAGAAAGAAACCTTTATAACCTTAGATTTGGAAGTGATTTCTTAGATATGACATCAAATGCAAGAAGAACAAAGAAAAAATAGGTAAGATGGATTTCATCATGATTAAAAATTTTTATACATGAAAAGACATTATCAAGAAAATGAAATAACAACCAACATAATGAAAGAAAATATTTGCTAAGAATGTGTTATTGTTTCATAGCCTGCTTAAGCATATACTATGAAACTGCAAGATTCAAACAATGAGAATTTATTATTTTATCATTATGAAGCCAGGAAAATGTCCAAATCAAGTTATCACCAAAGTGATGTTGTCTCCCCAAGACTGTGTCAGTCTAGGACTTGTTGCAGTGACCCTTGGGCCTTAGCTTGACACATGGCATGTGTCTCCTAGTCTTTCCCTTCTCTTCCAGGTTCCCTTGATTTCAGTTTCAGGATGCTCTGTCTGTGTCTGTTTTTCTCTGCTTAAATATCATTTTTTTTATATAGGACCCAGTAATTGGATTAAGACCCATCCTGTTTAAGGTGGGTCACACCTTGAATGAAGTAAGTTCAAGAGGTCCTGATTAAAATAGGTTCCCAGCCACAGGATTAGATTAACATTAAGACCATATTTTGGAGGTACCCTCATACCATTATATCTGATAAAGGTTTAATATCCTGAATATATAAAAAGAACAGCTACAATTAGACAACAAAAATACTGTGGTAGTTTGATATTGTTGGGCATTGTTTATTGGATTGTGTTTGTAAACTTGTCTGTTCCTCTGGGCATATTAGATTAAGAGGCTTCATTTATAATTTATTAAATCAAGATTAGGGCTTTTATTTGACCGCATCATTAGAGTGACTTGGTTTGAGACTCTGCCCCCACTACTTATGTTCAGTCAAAGAACACAGAGGGTTTAGTTTTTCTGCATGTTAAACCAATAAGTTTTTTGAGAGAGATGTATGAACAAAACCACTGTCTTCCTGGACTAAAAGGAACTTGTAGGGGAAATATGGAAGGGAAAACAGCTTTAAAAGGGAAACAATGGAAACTGAGATCCAGAATTAAATTAATTCTTTGGGCCAAGAGAGAGACCCCACTCACATTTATAGAGATGGTGAGTTTACCCCAGCTGTTGAAGAGGGTGGATGTTCCTGCCTACTCTTCAGGGAGAGTTTTGCCACCCTAGGGTACAGAGAAGGTGAAGCACATTCTCCAAGGGTTAGGGAGGGTAAGGTCAACACCCCATAGCTCTGAGAAGGGTGGGTCTGTTCTGCATGGATTAAAGAAGCCCAGGTTGCCAACTCCTTGCTCTTAGAGGGTTGGGGTGGTATGCCAAAGATAAGGGAGGATGTTACCTTCACTTCAGTGTACTAGGGGGGTTAAGACTCTACCCTAGAGATGGGGGAAGGTGTGGCCATCAGCCCAAAATTCTTGGAGGGTCAGGTCTGGAGCTAAGTCATCACCCAGATGTTTGATGAGGGTGGAACCAAGAAAATGACTGTTGGACAAGCCTGTGGAAAGGATGAGTCCCCAAGAGGCCCTAGGGAGAAGAAACCATCATCTTAAGAATGACTCTCACTTTGAAATCTAATGAAGTATACCCTGCTGGTTTATGGAAATGTTGGGGATCCATGACTCATCTTTGCCTCCCAATTTCTCCTTATGGTAAAGCAAATGTTTATCCTTTGTCCCTTTGTATATTGGAAGCATATAAATGGTTTGTAAGTTTCAGAGTTCTACAGGTAGATGCAACTTTGCCCCAAGACAAACTGTATTTCATTAAACTGTTTGTGATATGATTTTGTACTTAGAATTGTTACTGATTAAAGGTTTTTTAAATATAGCAATGTCATTTTGGAATTCAGAGTGTGGAGTGTGGCAGTTTGGTATTGTTTATGAATTCCAAAAACAGATATTGGATTGTCTTTGTAAACTGGTCTGTTCCTCTGGCATATTAGATTGTATTAGTTTCAGAGGTTTCACTTTTACTTTATTAAAACAATATTAGTGTTTTTATTTAACCATGTCATTAGGGCAACTCAGTTTGAGTCCCTCCCCACCCTTTGTGGGTGATATAAACTGATACTCAGTGAAAGACAGGGGAATAAATACAAAGAGAAGGAGAAGACACAAAGTTTACTTTCAGATGCTGGGGCCCCAGGAGAGAGTTGACCATTTGCATAATAGTTTGCTGTTGAAGAAACCAGAACCCTGAAGTGCTGAAAATGCGAGCCCTGGGGAGAGAGATGAGCCTCATGCTAGCTTATAGGTGAGATCAGAAGAAGCTGGGACCCCAGAGCCTTAGGAGGAAGAGGAAAGCTGGACCCTCACAGAAACCAGCAGCTATCTTACTCCAACACGTGGCAGCAGACTTTGGTGAGGGAAGAGATTTACTCTTTATGGCCGTTTGACTGTAAGCTTCTACCGCAAATAAATTCCCTTTATAAAAGCCAACAGATTTCTGGTATTTTGAATTAGCACCCCTTTAGCTGACTAATACAAATACAAATAACCCAATTTAAACATGGACAAATGACATCACCTTGATGATAGATATTATTGAAAAACAGAAAATATCAAGATTTGGTTAAGATACGCAGAATCTGGAACTCTTATACATTGCTACTGTAATTGTAAAATAGTGCAGCCACTGTAGAAAGCAATTTGGCAGTTCCTTAGAAAGTTGAATATAGAATTACAAGATTACCCAGAAATCTCACTTATTGGTTTTTATACAAAAAAATTTGAATGCTGGGATTCAAACAGATATATGTATGACAATGGTCATATTAACATTATTCACAATAGCCAAAATGTGGAAGCAACCCAAGTGTCCATGAAGGAATGAATGGTTAAACAAAATGTGGTATATACATACACAGGGATATTATTCAGCCATGTAAAGCAATAAGGAAAGGAGTTTTGATAAATGTCATTACATGGATTAACCTTGCAGATATTTTGAGTGAAATATACCAGACACAAATAAAAGAAATGTGTGTGATCTCATGTACATGAAATACCTAGAAAAGGTAAATTCTTAGGAACATAAAGTAGAATAAAGTTACCAAGGACCAGAAGCAGGAGTAGAAGAGGGAGTTATAGCTTACAGGGTGCATGATTCATGATTGAGTTAATGAAAAACATTGGGAAATGGTTGTGGGTGATAGGGGTCAAATATTCAAAAGAGGAAATCTTGAGTTTTATATATGTTACTAAAATTAAAAGTTTAAAAAATTATATATATTAAATATGAATAACATTTGTCTTATTTTCTGTGTAGCATATTCTAATTTATTTGCTTTAAAAGAGAAATAAGTTGTCAGAATAATTCACCTTTGTATAATCAGTTTTTTAAATAATACCCAAGAAAGGTAGACATACTAAACATATTTGTTGACTAACTAACTGAGAATAAATGATAGAATGGAAGGATAAACCAATTAAATGTCCATGTAAAAATTCAGGCAGTGCGTTAATCATACTTTAATGTTATTTACTTTTATAAAGAAATGGTGACAACATGCATATTATTCTCTAAAATAGTCACTACTTTAAGACAGAACACAATTTTTACTTCTTTACCTTGATATTTTTAATATTTAATATGTGTTTGGCACATTTCAGGCTCCTAAATAATATAAAGTAAAATAATGAAGTAAACTACAAATTATGGAAAACAAAGAAGACTTTACCGACTTAAAGCTACTAAATACAATGAATTTATTGCCTTGTGTCTCTTTTTTGGGGTACAAATATTCACAAGAAGATCATGTTGCTGCTGCTTATGTGATTTCCCCTAAATCATATCATTCATGTGGCCAAAGACATGGTCTGTACGATGTACTTTACAAATTCAATTACCAATACATTCGTGACCTCCTCAGCTCTTAAAATTTCTTTCTCTGTTTAAAATTCCTTAAACATTAAAAAGATTTTTTTAAAACTGCTGTTTTTCCACTTAACATTGTTGATGACTTCTATTACAGCTCTAACCTCATTTGAAGTTTATGATTGATTTTCCAAAAAATATTTTACACTTCTAAGATGTGAATATGCTATTTAAGAAAGTTACCTTGGACAAGCAAACAAAACTTTGACTTAGACTTTTTATTATTGGATGTAATGTAATCTCTGAATCACACAATTTCACTTGTTAAATATTTTAAAGACCCAACACACATTGATAAATAAATAAAAGCATATCTCTAACACCAGAGATAAATCATGTTTTATCATATATACTGAATTTATTAAAATAAATATAACATGTTTTGTTTCTATTCACTCAAAGCCCTCCTTTTCCTTCTATAGGCAAATATTATTGATTTTATGAACTTTTTGCATTTTCCAAAAGTTTCTTTAATGTATTTAATGTAATTGGATATATAAAGTAGATAGGTACATAGATAGATAAATGACATATTTTTCTTATTTATTTAGTTTTATAATTTGTTTTAGTTAATTTATTAAATTTATGTCATTTTGTGATTCATTTTTGTTTTCCATTGAGCAGTAATTTTTGTGATATGCTTCTCTTTTTTTCACTCTCCTTAATTTGAAACAGCCTCACCTTTTATTTTATGGAATACTGTCATTTGTTGAATTGAAAGCATTGAAAATGAGAATGGCAGTTCTGATACAGACCAAATAAAAGAAAACTCTTACCACCTCTCCCATTAGCACTTACAATAAGTAACTCATCATTCCAGACGTAAGTCATTTCATTTATTACAGTACAGTATGCTTAACAACATTGTTAACTTTAAAAATTCTACAGGAAAGGCCTTTATTGGCAAATTATATGTTTTTACTAAAACTGGTATAGTTTACACTTAAGATTAGATACTCATAAAAATATTTCAGAGAAAAAGAAATCAAAATGCACTTTATGTGTTGTTTCTGTCTTTCTCTTTTTTGGAATCTGAGCTCAATCAGGTCTCCATTCCTACATTATGGAAAGAAAACACCCATGAGGCAACTCTACTTCTGTTAATAACTAGATCTTAAAAACAGCTTCTTCCAGAAGAATGCACATATATTGAAGTTAATATCACACTTAACATGTAACTAAAAGTTAGGAAAGCCACATTTCGGAAGCCACAGTTGTTTCCATCTCATCTGTGGAAATCGAAAAATTGTCTTAAGGGTCTCACCTGGGGAGGAAGAGTTCATTGGTCTAGGCTGTGCTACTGAGGCCATGCAATAGCCAACCCCAGGCCTGGCCCTTTGTTGAGCATCTCTGTGAGAAATGTCTGGTCTAGAGGGCAGAATGTTTCCCTTTGATCACAATCATCAAGTGAAGTAATTCTAGAGTTTTCTCAGATCTTCCTTCATTCTATGTAAAAATGCACTAGCAACTCTCCTTTATAAATTAGGTTAAGCATCCAGTCCTTCAAAGCCAGGGAGACGGGGCTGAAGACCAATTAGAAATGAGAGGGCTGGCTGCTGTAGCTGGCCATCATGTGGCTTAAACACAGGCTGCCGGATCTGGCCTTAGAACAGAGGACTCCTCCACCATGTCAGAGGCAGACGTATCTAGAAATGTTAGGGGTTCTCTCTTTCCATATGCTTGAATTAAAGAGAGAGAGAGAGAGAGAGAGAGAGAGAGAGAGAGAGAGAGAGAGA
>JAKSZT010010867.1:261643-278489 GCA_026826555.1 Tolypeutes matacus | reverse complement strand
AGAGAGAGAGAGAGAGAGAGAGAGAGAGAGAGAGAGAGAGAGAGAGATTGTCTTTATCAATCTAGAAAAGCAGGGAAGATACAGAGAATAAGGTGTTACTTTACTTCAAGTCAGTGAAATAACTAATCCCAGTATACAGCACAGCAATTTTCTTTGGGGATATTGTTGAAGAGGGATTGGTGGTAACCGTTATCCATAGTTTCAAAAATTGTAGTTATAATGTATAATGACGAATCTACATGAGTCTATACATAATGATAATAAGGGAACATTTATTATTATACATATGAAAAGTGACAGAGAGGAAAGAAAATGGAAAACATCAGAATGAGTGGAAATATATTCAAAGTTGGTTTTCATTCTGGTTTGATGCTTTTAAGCAGCATTTTTGTTGAAACCTTCAGGACTAGTTTCCTTTGAACTAGCTGTAGGTTTAAACTTTTCCTTTTCTCAGTTATCAAGGGAATAACAAAGTTGAATTCCTCTGATAAGCCAACCTCTCATCTGATTACTTTTGATCACATCCTCACATCCTGGGATTGTCACAAGGACAAGGATGGGAATGCCTGATGGGCTGGGTCACGAACGATGTTCAAACAAAGTTGTTTGCTGATGAAGGATGTCAGTATCTTTCTGAAGGTTATGCATCAAAAGAGGGCATTTACTGATTCCTACATAAATATGAATGCATTGCTACAGGGTTAACAAGTTTCTTTTGCCTTAAGAGGCTATTATTTACAGGCCGCAGAGTGTGGCCACAAATAAGCAAAGGTCACAAAGGTGAGTGACACACTTTCAGGTAAAAGCCATTGTTATTTTAAACCATTTCCTGACCCCTCTTATTTTAATAGTTCTATTTCTTCAGATTCATAATGTGTTAATTATTTTGTTTGTTTTTTTAAGTGTCAAGGGCCTTGTGGATTTAATTATTTCCCTGGAAATAACAATGCAAAGGAGTTAATTTTGGTATAGAAATTATTTTAATTAATGTTTTTAAATTATTCTTTTTGTAAAATTAAAGGGGACCTCAAGGTGAGCCTGTTAAAATGATCATACCCAAGATGGTTTCATTTCCTTCCTTCCTTCCTCCCTCCCTCTTCCCTCCCTCCTTCCCTCCCTTCCTTCCTTCCTTCCCTTCCTGGCCAAATCCCTCTATTCAAATCCAGCAACATTTGTGGAGTTCCAGCTCTAAACTCTTAGCAGAGAACAATCTGAAGACTTTTTTCACTTCCTAGGAGAAGTGGATGAGAAGCACGATTCCTGGATGAGCCAGCAGACATCAGATACTGAATAAACCTTGCCTTACCTGAGGCCTGATCAGTGGGGTGATGCCCAGAGAGGTGCAGCACATGGTGGAGGAAGCCCACAGAGTGGACATATATGTGTCATAACCTATTCCTGCAAATTCTTCAGGCCCACTCAGTTGTGGAATCAATTTCTGACCAGACATAGGAAGTTAGGGATGAGGCACAGTGGAAAAATGGCTCACACAGTTTCCCTATACGTTTCCTGTCCTCACTGTGAGCAGGGCCAGTCTGGCCTCCTTCATTAAAACAAGTGCCAAGGATGGAGGAGAGGGTAGGAAGAGATTATATTTGTCCATAAAACAGCAGAATGCTTACTTGAGCCATTACCAAATCCAACGATCCTTTCCAAGGGGTAGATAGAGTCAAAAATAATGTACCAGCGGTTGAGGGTAGGGGTGGGATGCTGACTGCTAAACAATAGTGTGGGAAGACCCATCCCCACCTCATGCTACTGATTCACACAATCCGTTCACCTTCTGACTCACTCTAAAACCAAGGAATGAGAGCAATACAACACAAACAGAAATTGAGGTTGGTGGTTCCAAGATTGGAATTCTGCCTCCCTCTTTCCATATACTCATCAAAATGATAATTGCAACTACTTCTTCTCATCCCAGGGTGGTAATTCAAAACCCAGGATATTCAGGTCCAGGTTCCTAGATTATGATCAGCCTGAACATTTAAGTATTCACTTGAAAGAATTCAGATAGGCGTCAGCCTTAATGAAAAGTAAGACACAGACTTCCTCATAATGACAAAATCTCTTAAGACCCACTTTATTATAACATTTACATTATATTAAATTACACAGTAAAATAATGAGTGAAATTTCATGGAACTTACAAAAAAAGATCTTTCTAAACTTTTCATCATAAGAAACTGGAAAATCTTCTCTTTAAAGGTGTCTTTAAAGTAGTAGTACTTTTCTTTCTATGTTTTATACTGACATCTAACTTGTCCATTTTGGTTTTGAGCAGGTTAAGAATGTTATCTTGCTTCTTGATTTTCATCTGTATAACTAAGGCTCTGTCCTTCAGGCAGCTTGTTCTGCTAAGGAGGAGGTAGAAACTCAGAATGCTAAATAAAAGAGAGCTTTATTTATTTAAATGAATAATACTTGTAAGGATTTAGATCAAGCAATCACAGTAGTTGAGTAATAACAATATAATGAAGAAAAATGGGTCAATTGGATAACAGAGGAAAGATGAAAGTATATGTACAATCACTCACCAAAGACTAGCATTCTATACCCAACATGAATAAACAGTTAAAGAATCACAATTATTGATTACTCACAGTATAATGTACTAAACCAATTAGATAGTACAAAGGAAAGAGAGAGAGAATATATTTACACTCACCAAACTGGGGGAAAACTCAACATCTGTTATTTCACAAGGCTGGGAAATCCCATTCAACAGCTGGCCAGAGTCCTGATTGGAAACAACAACAGGAAAGAGCGTACTAGCAACAGCCCCTTCCAGGGTACAAAACAACAGCAGTCCCTGGGTAAAATACAACACCAGGTCTTGGGTAAAATCCAACAGCAGGCAGAGCATCCTCTCCTGGGTGAGACTTCAACTGGCAGTTTTAGGGCTGCTCTTTTTAAGGGATTCTGAATTTCAGAACTCTTATCAATCTTGCAATTCATGAGTGATCAAAGCATTCCAAGACAACAGTGCCTGTCTGTGGAGAAGTAGCCAGCCAGCTCTCCCAAAGAGATATGAAATCTCAGAAATGCCCTAATTTATTCATGGGAAAGTTTTGACATAGCTATCTATATGCCTGCAGGCATGGCCTTCAAGCATATCTTCCCACTGACCAGACCCCAGTTAACATTCCTTGGTGCCTGTGGGAAGAAGACTCCAGGCACCTGTACATTCTTAACTGTTGATTCACAATTCTTAACCCATTTCTTATTTACAGTTATATATTTATATCACAGCCCACTCCCAGGGACAGCTCATCTAGATTGCTGTGGATATTCTGGAGACAAGCCTGGAAGTATGGGTTCCTTGGTAAGCCTCATACTCATGATAGAGCTGGACCCTTCATTGATGGAGTCTGAGTTATACAGTTTTCTGAGGTTTGGCTGGCTGATCTAGTACTTTGACTGTGGTACATTACTTGTAGTTATAGCTTCTTTCAATCTGTTGCTGGTCTAGGAAGCGAGTGTGCCATTCTGTTTGGGAGACTTCATCACAAGTTTGGATTTGAAGTAATTTATAAGCTCCCCAAGCACACTCTTAATGCTCCTGATAATGTGCCTTTGACCTTCTTTTTTTTTTTTTTTTAGCATTTCATCCTTTATTTGTGTTAAAGCCTAGGTTACTTGGAGCTGATGTACTTGGTGACAGCATTGGTGCCCTCAGACACAGCATGCTTGGCCAGCTCCTCAGGTAGCAGCAGACATACTGCTCTTTGGACTCCCAGGGAAGTCAGTGTGGTTTAGCCAGAGTACTGATTCATTTGTCCATCTTCTCTGTGCATTCTAAGACTCCTCACTGACTGAAGAGATCCTCACAAGAGTTGACCAGGACCCTCTCAGACTAGTATATAAAGGACAGGTACTTTCTGGTTCTGGACCATGGCCTCACCCCTGTGCAACACCTGTTGTCATAGGTTCTGCTGTGTGTTTTTGGGCAAGGCAAGAAGTTTGCTGGTGTCCCTCCACCTGCCTGCTGGGCATCTTCATCAAAAGGGCGTAGTTTTTGAAGTAGGTTGATTTGGTGTAGGTACCAGTCTGGGTCTAGGCAGAAAAGATAAAGGCAAAAAAAAAAAAAAAAAAAAAAAAAAACTCAAAGGATCATAATACATCTAGATTCTTCAGACTCACTGTTAAAAAAACAAATATAAGCATATCATTGTGTAGAGAGTCACAGGAAAACATGTCACATATGGTAAAGAAAACATAAATATTATAAGAGATTTTCCATCAATTATGTTCCAAGACAGAATACTATGGGAAGATATATTTAAGGTAATGAAAAATAACTCATTCAATACACACTGAAAACAAATTTTCAATATGAGAACAAAATAAAACTTTTTTCAGAAAATTAACACACACACACACAAATAATATTTTGACAGCAGACTTGTGTTTTTAAACCTATCCTGGAAAGTCCTGCTACATTCTCTAATAGAAAAGCAAGAATCCCTGGAATACATGGGCAGTGCCTAGCGAAGGAGGGCAAACCATTATATCAGGACCTTGATATTGATGGTTGTACTTATGAACTTTTTCTTATGCAATTGAAACTTAGTTTAGTATTATATATTGCCTAAGGGTTACCTCTTGAAAGCCTCCTTGTTGCTCAAATGTGGTCTTTCTCTAAGCCAAACTCAGCATATAAATGCATTACCTTCCCCCAAGCATGGGACATGACTCCTGGGGATAAGCCTCTGTGGCACCAAGGGATTATTACCAAGGACTGACTAGCAATGAATCTGGGAAAATACATTGACCATAAGGGGGAAATATTAAGTACAAATAACTTTTTATGTTTACGAGACTTCAAAGTGAGTTAGGAGTTCATTAGAGAGGTTACATTTATTCACGCCTCAGCAGGATCTCATTGACTACCATAGTAAACAGTGTGGCTCCTGAGGGCTCTAGAGACATCTAGACACTAAATGCAGGACAGATAATCTGAGGAATTCAGCACCCTGTCAAAGAACCTTACTTTAGAATATATGCTCTCCAGTGTAACAAAGTTGGACTCATTTATAATTTCCCTATATATGGCTCTTCTGCTCCTTTTATTTGAAACTATAATTAGGACTATACTTGTTAAATATATGTCCCAGAGATGTAAATCTTTAGTTTGTTCATATGTCAAGTGAGCCCCAAATCTTAGCAGAGTTGCAATGCCTATTCTACAGTTCATCATACTCACCCAGGACAACTAACAGAAGGATAATGATGGACAATGTCAATCCCGGATAGTGGAGATTGACTGCAACTGCAAGCAATTCTGTTCCACCCATCTGTCCCAAGTGATCTAAGCCCCCTCTCAATCTGAGGTAGGGTGGGCATCACCATCCCAAAATCTTCAATATTGAGCAATGAACAAACATAAGAGGGGAAGCAACTGAGGACTAAAGTAAAG
The DNA here is from genome assembly GCA_026826555.1 of Tolypeutes matacus. Taxonomy (NCBI): domain Eukaryota; kingdom Metazoa; phylum Chordata; class Mammalia; order Cingulata; family Chlamyphoridae; genus Tolypeutes; species Tolypeutes matacus. The sequence continues at coordinate 273,070 of JAKSZT010010867.1, read as the reverse complement.
TTATTATTATTCTAGCATTGGAAGAACTTTCATCACTGATTTAAAAGCAGTAGCCACCAGAGTTTCTGAGGTGAGGGAGAGGGAAGAATAAGTACAAAATGAGGACTTTTTTTATACATTGGAATTGTCCTGCATGACATTGCAATGATTGATGCAGGTCATTATATATTTTGTAAAAATCTATAAAATTGTGCAGGGAAAATTATACATTATAATGTTAACTATAGTCTTAGGTTAGTACAATGTTTGAATATGTGGTCATCAATTGTAAAAAATGTACCTCATCAATGAAAGTTATTTTTAATGTGGCAAAGTGTGGTATGGTGAGGGTGGGGGGAGGGTGTATGTGAATCCCCTACATTTTTGTTATTTAAAGTTTCTTTAAAAAATATTTTAAAAATCTCCAGAAGTTTAAGTGTAGGAGAGAAAGTTGAATGAAATACATAAAAATAATCCTTTATTTTGTCTTTGTTAAGAAATGTTTGCAATATTTCATAAAAGGGAAAAGCAATTAATTATAAGATAGAATGATCTATATACCACTAACTGAAAATGCCCATTAAACTATGATATGCCATCAGAAAAAAAAATCTAGGCTAGAACATGAAAACAAAGGTAAAATAAACATAGACATAACTGACTTAAAATGAAAAAATGAAAGTAAATATATCAAAAATTGGATTTTTCAGATTTTACATGGTTTAAAAATAATTGCCTGAGGTAAAACTAGATTGATTTGTTGGATTTAAACCATATAAAAAATAAAATTCATGGCAAAAATAACAAAATGGGAAAGAAGAATTCAATTTCTACTACTTTACAGTTCAAATGTTATAAGTTACATGGTATATTATTTTAGGTAGACTATGATAAATTAAATAATCATAAACTAAACCTTAAGGCAATCACTCAAAAGAGAGAAATCTAAAATTGTGAACACAAGTAATTAAGGCAAGGATATCACTATAGTCAACCACAAAACTTAAAAGTAAGAAAATGTAAAGCACTTTTATTTGCTAAAAGTGCTAATTTAGAGAAAAGTGCAATTCCCTATAAAAGAAAAAAATGGATAATCTTTTTATTACTATGTCTCTTAAATAAATTGAATTTTCCCTTAAAAACTTTCCAAAAGACAAAAAATCTGAAAAAAATTTTTTGAAATGTCAAAATCTTACATTTCCCTTAGATTAGAATGTGGATAGACTAATATGTGAAGTTTCTTCAACCTTACAGAAATGGACATCGTGGAAGATAGCAGAGCAACAACATAAGAGAAATTTTGATCCCAGAATTACTTCAAGGGAAAACGTTAGCCACAAAGCAAAGTCAGCTTAAGTCTGCACGGTTACACACATATATGTACTTTCCCCTTTGTTGTACTGCTCTGTTTCTGAAGCCTTTTCATATGCCAACCAGCTTATATCTACCTGACTAATACAGGTTCTCTCCCCAGTCCTAATACATTAACTGTTAAATAACTCTTTCCTTTACAGAATTCTTTCCTTAAAAATAGTACTATACATTTATATTTGAGAACATTTAGCAGCAATCACCAAAATTACACTTTCTATTAGCAGCTCTAATGAAGTCTGTTAACATCATAAAACTTTCAAAAATATCTGTATATGTTAATAATTTTATTATAATAAAGTTATATATTATATGTTTTCAACTCTAGTAAGAGTAGTAAAATTTAGTGGAAAAAATATCATATATGAGTTGATGATTAAGAATGTGAATTCTAAAGTCAGACTGGGTTCAAAATTGAGCTTGATCTTTTACCAGTTGTCTGATCATGAACATGCAAGGAAAACATGCTGTGCCCCAGTTTCAACATCTGTAAAATTTACCTGTTCAAATATTGAGGCATTCTTCAAAGTTTTGGAGGTACAACATTGAACATTATAAACAAAAGTCTTTTGCACATTGAGATTTCAATATGGGGAAAACAAAGCAAAATATATACAGTGCTTGATAAGAATAACTGCTCTGGAAAACAAATGCAGAATTGATAAAGGATGGGCAAGTATGATTTTAAAAAGTTAGGAAGGGATGGTTTTATGAAAAAATAGAATGTGAAAAGACCCACACAGTTATCTGAGGAATGGAAAATTTAGGAAGAAGAAAGATTGGAAATATTCCAGGCACCATCAGAAGCAATGTAAATAGTTCTGATGGTGATAGAACAGGGTAAGAAAGTCAATGTGGTGCCTCCAAATTGATGTGATAGAAGCAATGATAAATGTGATGATTTCATAGAAGTAAAGAATAGGGCAAGGTCATTTCGGAAATGCAGGCTCTTGGAAAAATTTTGATTTTGACTCCTAATTTTGTGACAAGTTTTGTACATTTTGTGAAGAGAAGTGACATGATACAGTCAATATTTTAGCAGTATCAATGGCCCCTACATTTAGGTGAGGCTTAAGGGGGATAAGGCAGAGAAGGAAGACAATCTAGAAGGCTGTGACAATAATATAAGGACTGAGTTAAGGGTACTTTTGGGTAGGGTGGTGGTAGAGAAGGGGTTGCAAAATAGTCACATTCCAAATATATTCTGCACAGAGAATCAATAAAATATGCTGATGGACTAGAAGTGAGGTGTGACAAAGAGAAAATTCCAGGATGACCCATAAGTCATAGCCTGAAGGAGTAGACAGATAGCATTTCATTAACTGAGATCAAATTTTAGATATCCCAAGTATCTACCTGAGAGTTATCTTGTGAAGATAATCTATGTTAATTTTATGCTTTAAGTCCTTTGAATATTGTCTGGCACTCAGTTGGTGCTTAGTAAATAAAAACCATTTTTTCCATTAATTTATAACATCAATCTTATCCATACAAATCTATTGTTTGTATTTTGCCATGTTAATTGCAGATTTATTATTTTTTAAAAGTTTAAGTTTTATAATATACGAAATTTTGACATACCATCATGAACAAAAGGATTTTGACTTAAGAATACTTCAGACTACATTACATAAAATATTACATGGACTGATATGAATATGGAAAGTGGAGGGACAATGTAAATAGTCTAGTGTTTTCACAATGCCAGAAGTTTATATTACATTTATATAATAACATCATAAATGCTTTCGAGAACATATTATAACAGAAACAGTAGACTGAATTTAATTAAAACATGTCCAATTGCTGAACTTATGACTGTCTTTAAATATGAGAATCTGTTGGCCATCATTGCCAACAAAAAAAAAAAAAAATACATTTTATAAATTATAAAAATGTACATAAATGAAAGAAAGGCTATCACAGTTCATGAAAATGATGCAAAAATATAAATGGCTTATAAATGTAAGAAAAGACACAATGTATGTACAAGATAAGAGAATAATTTAAAAATTATAGTATTAAAAAATAAATGCTTATCAAAGACAGCTAAGTGTAAGCAAAACAAAGAGAAATTGTAATAAATATAGATTCAAGACAACATAGAGTACAAACAATAATAAATCTTAATATAGAATCATATATTGATAATGAATATATGTTAAAACATGAATTCAGGATGTAGATCATAAAACCCATTTTTATTTGAATAAATTAATAAAGAGTGATGAACTTGTGAGAATTCATTAAAATTTTAATCCCAAAATAGAGGTTGAACTTTAAGATTTCAAAAACCATTTAATAATGTGAACAAATGCAATTCTAAATTAAAACATAAATATGAATTAAAAGAATACAGATCACTTGAAGGCAAATATATATATATATCTAATAACCATTACTGAATTTTAAATCAAAGAAATAAATATAAGAACATGAATAAAACATACTTTCTTAAATATTCAGTGAATAGTAGTGATATTCAAACTGAAATTCCAGATTATGTTGAGGCAGTTTTAAAAAGAAATATTAGTTACTGCTTAAAACATACAGGGTTCTTATTGGGAATAATGGAAATGTTTTGGTACATTTTATATATAGATTTATCTAGAAAACCATGAATAAATCTCTCAAAAATAACTAAGATATTACTATTAAATTTAATAATTCAAAATATTTTCCAAATTTTCTTCAATGTTGTCATACACTTTTTCCATAACTTTATTCTATCACTTTTATTACTATGCTCTAAGATCAAATATTGAAGTGCTCTTTTTCATTTTTTAGCTGTTTGTTTATGGATAATATTAGCCAAAAATATTTATAAAATACCAGTGAAAATTTTTATAACAAAAGCAATTGCTTATTTAAATTTTTTTAAGAATGTAAGAATTCAAGGGATCATGGTCAAAATTTATTAGTACTACTTTCAATTCTTTCCATTTTTCATATAATTTCATCTTCAAAATAACTTTATGGATAAAGAATTATTTGTCTGCTTTAGTTGAAGAAACTATATTTAAACTTTCATTGACTTAACAAGGAATATTCAGTGAAACAACTTACATATCTAAAATCGAAATCCTGGATTTTCTAGTCCAAAAAAGTACTCTAATATTATGCCAGATTTCTTCCCTACAGAATAAATAGAATAATTTCTCAATAGCTCTACATACTAAAATTCTTTAAAATAGGAATATGTATGGGAATTTCTATAATAAAATTTGAATAATAACAGAAACTTTTTTCTATTTAACAATAGTAGACCTTAAAATCAGATAAATTTAAGCCCCAGTATTAACACATTTCATGGCTTCCATTTACTAAGTAGATTTCTGAAAACACATTCTTGGATATCTTCCAGAGAATTCATGGTCTAATAGAGGATGGTTTTACATAAACACAAACTAATTAATGGATGCTAGTGTATTTAGAAAGAAATCAAATAAATCTGCAAGTAGAAAAAAGGAAAAGATGGACTTAAATATTCAGCATTACCATCACTTCTGTTGCCTGGAGGCCTCTCTCTTCTGCATGGCTCTAATGAGAGCACATTTTACTTCTTTGTTTCTAAGACTATAAATGAGTGGATTCAGCATGGGAATCACCATAGTATAGAACACAGAGGCCACTTGATCCTTTCCCAAGGAGTAGGACTTCTTTGGTTTTAAATAAGTAAAACTCGTAGTGCCATAACATATTGTGACTCCCAGGAGGTGGGAGACACAGGTAAAGAAGGCTTTGCGCTTTCCTGAAGAGGAATTAATTTTCAGGATAGTAGACAAAATATATATGTAGGAAACAGAGATTGTGCTAAGAGTTAACATTGCATTTAAGCTAGCACTAATCATCATCATGATTTCAGTGTCACCAGTGTCACTGCAGGACAGGGCTAAAATTGGAATTATGTCACAGTAAAAGTGATAGATTACATTGGAGTCACAAAAATGCAAACTGTTCATGAAAAGAAGGTTGGCTAATGAATCAGTAAAGCTAATCATGTAGGATTCAATGATGAGGGTGCAGGAGAGTCTGGTGGACATAACAACTGGGTAATGAAGAGGGTTGCAGACAGCTACATAGCAGTCATAAGCCATTGACGACAGAAGATACAATTCAGTAACAGCCAGGAAATAAAAAAAAAGCAAAACATCTGTGTGAAGCAGTCAACGAATGAAATATTCTTGTTGGATGTCATTAAGTTCTCTAAGGTTTTAGGTGTGATGACCGTTGAGTAACTGAGGTCAAGGAATGACAGGTGACTGAGGAAAAAATACATGGGGGTGTGAAGCTGGGGATCAAGGTGAATTTTCAGTATCATTCCTGCATTTCTCAGCAGGGTAATCAGGTAAATCAGGAGAAATAACATAAAAAGGAACCACTGGATCACTTCAGAGTCTGTCAAGCCAAAAAGGATGAACTCAGACACATTTGTGTTATTCTTTCTTTCCATAATAGCAATCAACTGCTGCAAACTGTTGAGAAATCAAAGTGATAATTAGGATGAATGACTTCAAAACTGTTTTTGTTTACTGCAATGACCTGGATTTTTTAAAAAAATCATCTCAATGATTTTAGAAATTCATAATAAAAAGTAGTTTGCAAAATATGTCTGAAAAAAATCTTACTTTGACTGCCAGTTATAAATTAGGTAAAAATCAACATTTGGAAATTATATAATAGAGACTAATATATATATATTTAAATGCATATTGCATAATTAGAATGAATATGACACTGTTGTAAATACTTCCCTTCATTAGCACATTTATTCAGATGAAAACATTACACCATATGTCTTACTCTTGTACACATTTTTAGATGAGAAAAGGGACACAAAAAGCTACATACCTAGAGTTACAAACCTTAAATATTGTTAGCCCAGTATTCTACCAAGATTGAGTGTGTCCAGAGATCATAACTTATATTTAATTTCAGCAAATCAAAAAAATAAGGGTAGGTCGGTAATTAACACAAATAGAGAGTTTAATGCATCATTTACTGTTCTTTTCTATCCAGTATGATTTAGTAAAAATGATAGATTTGATAGTAAAACATTATGTGCATTAGAGAACACACATATGAATTTTCAGATATATTTTAATAGATTTTTTATTTTTTTAAAAATTTCTTCTAAAATTATATTTTCAACATATGTACATTGCTTGAAGACTGATTATATCAGTTCTAAATTTCTGTTTTATAAATCATAGCTTTGCCTAGGTAAGGCTAACAAGTATGTATATGTATATGCATATCCTTCTAATAATATCCCCATTTATTTGAGGTAAACTATAATGCTCTAAATTTTAGATTAATACTTACCATGGGTCAAAGCTGTTGACAAATTTTGTCCAATATCATCTGTCTAAAAATTTGTCAACCTCTAGTTTTTCTCACATTGAAAATCTGTAAACCACTTATGGATCCTGAAATTTCTCTGATATAGTATTTGTTTCCTTTGCATTAACTTACGTTAATTTTTAGTGCATGTTTTTTAGCTCAAAAAAAAATCATAGAAAATTTCTGTTCAGGTTGTGGTCAAATAGAAAGTTCATGAGGATTTTAAGCCTCACATGTATACCAGGGAGCTACTGTGAACACGAGCAAAGCAGAGTGTCCCTTTCTTTTCACCCCAATAATGCCAAGGCATTGCTTATATTGATGCTTGTGGATAATGCAATATTTGGTCTTCTCTGGGACTAATTTCCAAGGAAGATTTTTTGACATTATGCCAAGGATAAAATTCAAGGACTAATGCATCTGTGTCAAATTTGTAAGAGGAATTTGTCTTTCCCTTAGAAGCAGTTGAACAGCAGTTTTGGTATTCTTTAGAGATGTTCTAATTTATGACTGGGTAAAAGAGTAGATATTTCTAGAAAATGTTTAATTGTTTGTGGCTGAAAGTCCAAGTCATTAAATACCATGGATGTAATAGCATATTTTTCCCAATGAAATGATTTAATATTTAAATGACATTTAAATGTGACATTATCATAGGATTGAACAGTGTTCATTATACAAAAATTATTAAACAATGCAATTCAAAGAAAAAAAAGGAAGTCATTGATAAATATTGTTATTCCTTAAGTATATTTTCTTCCAAGTATTTTCCTTTGTGTATATAAAGCTTCTTTATATTTATGCTTATGTATTTATATAATTTTATCACATCTGAATTTTTTGTAATTTTAAAATATTGTTTATTAAATATTTATTATATACCTTGGCCTATATTAAAAAGTACAATTTTGGAAAATTTACAATTGCAAGTATTTTTCATTGACTGGTGCAACATAACTAACTTCTTTCTAGGAGAGTGCACCAGGTGGTAAATGGCTGTTTTAGAGGCTTCATGAGGAAAACATAGTGGAGTTTTCCAGTAAAGTTAGGGAGTATCAGCTAATTCATCAACACAGAAGATATATTGTTTTATTTAGCCAAAACAATGTATGTGCAATTTCTTTTATTATTTTAGTTTATTGGCTTTTATTATATTAAAAGAAATAGGAGAGAATAAAGTAAAAATCATTGCTGAGATGAGTAATGCCTCTATAATTTTACTAATGGCCCAAAGCTTCCCTCTATATACAACTAGATGAATTCCTTTCTTCTGAATCTTTCATTAATTAATGACAATGAAATCAATTTGCACATAGTCTTAGAAGCAACTGGCACAAGAAAAAAAAATACATGGCAGAATTTCAGGAGTCAATGTCATGATATGGATCAAGGAATTATAAAATAAATTATTACATATTTGATCAACTTTTGAATGTACAATTATTTCATTCATCAAAAATCCAATGATAGTGAAAAATGCTTATTTGCACATTAAAAGGCCAGCATGAATTTATTCCACAATAGATGACTTTGGGGTTGAACATGTCCTATGTCAATACCACCTCAAAAGGGTCTGCTCACTCCTTGAAAATCACCAGTAGGGAGTATTTTTCCAGGATTGAAAGCAATTTTTTATAGTCATTAAGTATATACTTTCAAATAATATAGGTGATAGTGAAAGAAAAAATAATTTACAAAACTTTTTATAACTGATCTTTTTTGTAGAATCTTTATTGTTGGGATTCTAATATATGATCTCTAATAGTAAAATTATGTTGGCAGAAGATCAGGAGTAAGAAACAAAAAGGAAACATTATATTGAGTTATATTGATTTTTTCTAACATTATAAATGTTATCAGAACATGCTAGGTTCTCTAGATTCTTAACTACATTGCAAGAAAGAATTCAGAGATGTGCCAGTTTAATTAGGCCAGTAAAATGCTCATTGAGATATGAGAGAAGAGAGAAAAGTATTAGTAGACACCCAAGATGTGAGTGTGGGCATCCCCAAGGCAGAGAGACACCTGGGGTCTGGGGGTTGCCTTTATTAAAGCCATTCTTTCCTCCTCCCCCTTCCTCTTGTTGGAGAGGGAACCCAGCTATTTGCTATTTTGATTGGTTGCCTTTCTCTATTCTCCTGTTCCCTCTCTGGGGACCAATGGGAAGGACTTTCTGTTGAGAGTTACCTGGGGCTTCCTTTTGAAGCCGTGAATTTCAAATGGGACCTCATGGTCAGGGTCTTGTTGGGCTTTTCCTGCTTCCTTATCAAGTAGCTGCTTTCCCTCAGGGATGTTCTGGTCAGGGTCTAATGACCATGCTCTCTGCTGTGACCCATCTGTGACTGGACACATTCACTTGTTTCCTATATAACCTGACACAATGTCCCCTTAAGAGAGTTTACACTCTTATTCTTAATAGGGAGCTAAAGGGCGATGGTCAATCTTCTATAGCTGCTTATTGCTGTTCATGGGCAGTAGTCCCTGCCTAATGGGGTATGAAACTCTCTGGATATTCTATTGAGGTAGAGGGAAGGTGAGTCCAGCATCATGGTTGGAACTGGGTGAAATCCCTGCATCACTAATACCTTGTTCTGGAAGATGTTGATTCTGGGAAAAATAAATTTGTTTAGAAATTTGAAGATACATGGTCCCACTAAAGAGGATAAAGAAGATCATAGTGAGCAGCCCCCAAAATGGAGCTATCCATGACATACAGGACCATGAGATTGGTCCTTATTAGGCACTGCTCTTATAATATAGATACCTCAAACTTCCTAGCTGGGTGGAATGAGCTAGTGTATACCCCACCAGACTATACCTTGAGGTATAGGGGAGGTGCTGATGATCCTGCTGGTTGTGAGTTTAAAGGGTCTTCTGGATCTGGCACCAGGTCATAACAAGGTCAGTTACCAAGAAGGCGGTCATGTAAGATATCTTTTTCATTTTCAGGAGGTGGCCCCTCTGTGCTCTGCAGCTTCCTTCAGTGTAGCACAACTGACAAGAATTACTTAAGCTCTTTTCAGATTTAGAACCATAAATTGCTGGACAAGGGAATTTCTAGCCATTTTCCTTCCATCTTACACAGTAGGATGGAAGTATACAATTGAATTGAGGATCCCATTTAATGGCCATTCTTGGCCATCCTCTAACTTGTACTGTGGCCATGTGGTATTACAGAAAGAAATTAGTTTCTTCCTTTTTAGACCATCAGCAAGCAGGCCATCCCAATTTTTAGGAGATACCCCAATGAGTAGTCTGCTGTTATGCTGGTGGAGCCACCCATTATCCTAGGGGAGATAAACACAATCATCAGTCTTGGTGGGCTGCCAATGCTAGACCTGACTGAATGGCTTGTTCGCTGTACCAGCATCCTGGAGGTCAGGAGACCTGCTCACCATCACAATGCTCTGGGGTTTGGTACCAGAGACTTAGGTGTCCTTGGAGATGTCTGAGTCTGGTTCCCAGACCAAAGGTACCAAACCAGACTTTCTCCCTAGGAAAGGGACTAGCCAGGGACCCTACTTTTGACCTACTTTTACACAGGTCTCAGGAATTGGCCATGAGAGAGAACTCATTTTATGTCCCCTACCAGTGATCAAGTCTTGCAGATAAACCAGACATTAAGGAACACATTAAGAGGCTAAAGACAGTTAGTTCTGTGGCTTGCAATTAAACAGCCTTGGGGGTCCCAGAGACAATGGTGATGGATTAACAGGGGTCTCAGGGCTTTTCAGGGATTGAGGAAGGAACAAACCTCTGGGCACTAACATGGGTGGGACCAATGCCTCACTAGTAAGTGCATTTTCAGTTTCTAAGGCATTCTAATTTATTTCACAGACACAGCAATGAGGACAGCAATAGTAGGAAGATTAAAGTTGCTCTAATTAAAAGTGGTTAACTAGTAACCTAAGTAAATGCTACAACAGGTGAGTCATTCTTAAATGAGGAAGGGAGTGAGGAAACGCTAGTTATGGAGTATGAGGTAAGGGGTGGTCATGGGATCTCTCCTATATGACTCAGGCCACTTGCCTAGTCAAGCCTCAAGGACAGTTTCACCTGCCACCTAGAGCTTCCTTGGATCTGCATGGCATGGGGACTTGCCCCAACCACCTCTGAAGAGAGAGCCAGAAATTTGAGTAGAAAGAAATTAAGGCATTTGGAAGTCAGTCTCAAGACTTCAGTGGTAGTACCTACAGTTTTAGAGTAGGGAGAGCACCAAAGAAATGGCAGAGTGGAGGCCTCATATACTCCTGGAGACTCCTGCATGACTGAGGTCACCTGGCTAGTCAGTTGTTCAGGATGGTTTCACCAACTGCTCAGAGCTTCCTTGGATCTGCATAGTTTGGGGACTTGCCCCTACTACCTCTGAAGAGGTAGCCAGAAGTCTGAGTAGATAAACATTATGTCCTGTGGGAGCCTATCCAGGAAACTCTGAAATGGCAGAAGGAGATGGCAGGCAAAAAAAGATTGCACAGAAAGGCTATAAGTAAAAAATCTAGACTCAAAAGTCTTTATCAGGGGACAGGGAGTGTTACCTGCCTCTATTGCTCCTGACTGGCTCACCAAATGTTATCAGAACATGCTGGGTTCTAGAGGTTCTTGGCTACACCAAAGGGTAAATTTCAGAGATATGTTAGATTAATTAGGCAGTAAAGGTTTATTGAGAAAATCACAACCCAAGTTGTGAGTGTGTGTTTCCTCCAGGCAGAGAGACACACCTGGGGTCTGAGGGTT
>JAKSZT010010867.1:225262-239107 GCA_026826555.1 Tolypeutes matacus | reverse complement strand
TGTATTAGTCAGCCAAAGGGGTGCTAATGTGAAATACCAAAAATGAGTTGGTGTTTATAAAGGGTATTTATTTGGGGTAGAAGTCCACAGATACCAGGCCATAAAGCGTTAAGTTTCTTCTCTCACCACAGTCCATTGCCACGTGTTAGAGCAAGACAGTTGCAGGCGTTTGCCAGGGTTCAGGCTTCTGGGGTTCCTTTCTTCCCGGGGCTGCCTTTCTCTCCGGGCTTAGCTCCTGTTTCCTCCACAAGGTCAGCTGGCTCCTGTTTCCTCCACAAGGTCAGTTGTAGATGATCAGGCAAACAGCTTGCTTCTCTTCTCCTGGGGCCTTCATTCCAACATCAAAACTGCTTCTCAAAAGACTGCTTCAACTGTCCTGTGCCTTGCCTTTTATATTCAATTCCCCACCCACCAAGGGGTGGGGCTCAACGCCCTAATCCTCACCTAATCATGCCCAGATTAACAGATCAGTTTACAAGCATGATTCAATTATATTTTTGGAATTCATAATTACATCAAACTGCCACAACTATGAATCTGGAAAAATAGACCTATAATATAAGAGGGGCCAGGAAATGGTTTAAAACAACCGTGCCTTTTACCTGAAAGTGTGGCACTCACTTTTGTGACCTTTGCTTATTTTTGGTCACACTCTGCAGCCTGTAAATAATAGCCTCTTAAAGCAAAAGAAACCTGTGAAACCTGCAGCAATGCATTTGTATTTATGTAGGAATCAGTAAAAGCCCTCTTTTGATGCATAACCTTCAGAAAGATACTGACATCCTTCATCAGCAAACAGCTATGTGTGAACATCGGTCGTGATGCAGCCCATCAGGCATTCCCATCCTTGTCCTTGTGACAATCCTATGATGTGAGGATGTGATCAAAGGTAATTAGATGAGAGGTTGGCTTATCAGAGGAGTTCAACTTTGTTATTCCCTTAATAACTGAGAAAAGGAAAAGTTTAAACCTACAGCTAGTTCAAAGGAAACTAGTCTTGAAGGTTTCAGCAAAAATGCTGCTCAAAAACATGAAAGCAGAATGAAGAGCAGCCTTGAGTATATTTCCACTCATTCTGATGTTTTCCATTTTCTTTCTGCTCTGACACTTTTCATATGTATAATAATAAATGTTCTCTTATTATCATTATGTATAGACTCATGTAGATTCGTCATTATACATTATACCTAAAATTTTTGAAACTGTGGATAAAGGCTACCACCAATACCTCTTCAACAATCTTCCCAAAGAAAATTGCCATGTTGTATACTGGGGTTAGTTATTTCACTGACTTTAAGTAAAGTAACAACTTATTCTCTGTATCTTCCCTGATTTTTTTTTAGATTGCTAAAGACAATCTCTCTCTCTTTCTCTCTCTCTCTCTTTTTAATTCAAGCATATGGAAGGAGAGAACCCCTAAAATTCCTAGAAACATCTGCCTCTGACATGGTGGAGGATTCCTCTGTTCTAAGGCCAGATCCGGCAGTCTGTCTTTAAGCCCCATGATGACAAGCTATAGCAGCCAGCACTCTTCTTCCTGCTGGGTCTTCAGCCTCTTCTCCCTGGCTTTGAAGGACTAGATACTTACCCTACTTTATGAAGGAATGTTGCTTGTGCATTTTTACATAGAATGAAGGAAGATCTGAGAAGACTCTAGAATTATTTCTCTTGATGATTGTGATCAAAAGGGAAGCATTCTGCCCTCTAGATTAGACATTTCTCACAGAGATGCTCAACAAAGGGACAGGCCTGGGGCTGGCTATTGCATGGTTTCGATAGCACAGCCTTGACCAATGAACTCTTCCTCCCCTTGTGAGACCCATAAGACAATTTTTCGATTTCCACAGATGAGATGGAAACAACTGTGGCTTCCAAAATGTGGCTTTCCTAACTTTTAGTTACAAGTTAGTGTGATATTAACTTCAATATATGTGTATTCTTCTGGAAGAAGCTGTTTTTAAGATCTAGTTATTAACAGAAGTAGAGTTGCCTCGTGGGTGTTTTCTTTCCATAGTGTAGGAATGGAGACCTGGGTTGAGCTCAGATTCCAAAAAAGAGAAACACAGAAACAACACATAAAGTGCATTTTGATTTCTTTTTCTCTGAAATATTTTTGTGAGTATCCAATCTTACATGTAAACTATACCAGTTTTAGTAAAAACATAATTTTCCAATAAAGGCCTTTCCTGTAGAATTTTTAAAGTTAACAATGTTGTTAAGCATATTGTACTGTGATGAATGAAATGTCTTACGTCTGAAATGATGAGTTACTTATTGTAAGTGCTAATGTGCTAATGGGGGAGTGGGGTAAGAGTTTTCTTTTATTCAGTATGTATCAGAACTGCCATTCTCATTTTCAATGCTTTCAATTCAACAAATGACATTATTCCATGAAATAAAAGGTGAGGCTGTTTTCAAATTAAAAAGAGAGAGAAAGAGAGAAGCATATCACAAAAATTACTGCTCAATGGAAAATATAAACGAATCACAAAATGACACAAATTTCATAAATTAACTAAAACAAATTATAAAAGTAAATAAATAAGAAAAATATATCATTTATCTATCTATGTACCTATCTACTTTATGTATCCAATTACATTAAATACATTAAAGAAACTTTTGGAAAATGCAAAAAGTTCATAAAATCAATAATATTTGCCTGTAGAAGTTAAAGGAGGGCTTTGAGTGAATAGAATCATAACATATGTTATATTTATTTTAATAAATTCAATATATATGATAAAACTTGATTTATCTCTGGTGTTAGAGATGTGCTTTTATTTATTTATCAATGTGTGTTGGGTCTTTTAAATATTTAACAAGTGAAATTGTGTGATTCAGAGATTACATTACATCCAATAATAAAGTCTAAGTCAAAGTTTTGTTTGCTTGTCCAAGGTAACTTTCTTAAGTAGCATATTCACATCTTAGAAGTGTAAAATATTTTTTGGAAAATTAATCATAAACTTCAAATGAGGTTAGAGCTCTAATAGAAATCATCAACAATGTTAAGTGGAAAAACAGCAGTTTTAAAAAGATCTTTACAATGTTTAAGGAATTTTAAACAGAGAAAGTAATTATCAGAGCTGAGTAGGTCATGAATGTATTGGCAATTGAACTTGTAAAGTACGTGGTACAGACCCTGTCTTTGGCCTCATGAATGATATGATTTAGGGGAAATCACAGAAGGAGCAGCAACATGATCTTCATGTGAATATTTGTACCACAAAAAAAGAGACACAAGGCTATAAATTCATTGTATTTTGTAGCTTTAAGTTGGTAAAGTCTTCTTTGTTTTCCATAATTTGTAGTTTACTTCATTATTTTACTTTATATTATTTAGGAGCCTGAAATGTGCCAAACCCATATTAAATATTAAAAATATCAAGGTAAAGAAGTAAAAAATTGTGTTCCACCTTAAAGTAGTGACTATTTTAAAGAATAATATGCATGTTGTCACCATTTAAGTAAATAACATTAAATTATGATTAACGCACAGCCTGAATTTTTGTATGGACATTTAATTGGTTCATCTTTCCATTCTATCATTTATTCTCAGTTAGGCAGTCAACAAATATGTTTAGTATGCTTACCTTTCTTGGGTATTATTTAAAAAGCTGATTATACAAAGGTGAACTATTCTGACAACTTATTTCTCTTTTACGGCAAATAAGTTAGAATATGTTACACAGAAAACAAGACAAATGTTATTCATATTTAATATATATAATCTTTTAAACATATATAAATTCAAGATTTTCTTTTTTGAATATTTTACCCCTATCACTCACAGCCATTTCCCAATATTTTTCATTACCTCAATCATGAATCTGCACCCTATAAGCTATAACTCCCTCTTCTACCCCTGCCTCTGGTCCTTGGTAACCTTTATTCTACTTTATGTTCCTATGAATTTACCTTTTCTAGGTATTTCATTTACATGAGATCACACACATTTCATTTATTTGTGTCTGGTATATTTCACTCAAAATATCTGCAAGGTTAATCCATGTAATGACATTTATCAAACCTCCATTCCTTATTCCTTTACATGGCTGAATAATATCACTGTGTATGTATATACCACATTTTGTTTAACTGTTCATTTCTTCATGGACACCTGGGTTGCTTCCACCTTTTGGCTATTGTGAATAAAGTTAATATGACCATTGTCATACATATATCTGTTTGAATCCCAGCATTCAATTTTTTTTTTTTTTTTTTGGATAAAAACCAATAAGTGAGATTTCTGGGTAATGTTGTAATTCTATATTAAACTTTCTAAGGAATTGCCAAATTGCTTTCCACAGTGGCTACACCATTTTACAATCACAGTAGCAATGTATAAGATTTCCAAATTCTCCATATCTTAACCAACTCTTGATATTTTCTGTTTTTCAATAATATTTATCATCATGGTGATGTCATTTGTCCATGTTTAAATTGGGTTATTTGCATTAGTCAGTTAAAGGGGTGCTAATGCAAAATACCAGAAATCTGTTGGCTTTTATAAAGCATATTTATTTGGGGTAGAAGTTTACAGTCAAAAGACCATAAAGAATAAGTTTCTCCCTCCACCTAAGTCTGCTGTCATGTGTTGGAGCAAGATAGCTGTTGGTTTCTGTGAGGACCCAGCCTTCATCTTCCTCCTAAGTCTCTGGGGTCCCAGCTTCTACTGATCTCATCTATAGGCTAGCATAAGGCTCATCTCTCTCTCCCCAGGGCTCGCTTTTACAGCTCTTTAGGGTTCTGGTTTCTTCAACTGCAAACTATTAGGCAAATGTTCAACTCTCTCCTGGGGCCCCAGCATCCAAAACTAAACTCTGTATCTTCTCCTTCTTTTTGTATTTACTTTCCAGTCTTTGACTGTGCATACTTTTATATCACCCACAAAGGGAGGGGGGGACACTCAAACTGAGTTGCCCTAAATGACATGGTCAAATAAAAACACTAATCTTGTTTTAATAAGTAAAAGTTAAACCTCTGAATTTAATACAACTAATATGCCCAGAGGAACAGACCAGATTACAAACACAATCCAATATCTATTTTTGGAATTCATAAACAATACCAAACCACCACACTCCATACTCTGAATTTCAAAAAGACATTACTATATTCAAATAAACTTTAAATCAGTAACAATTCTAAGTACAAAATCATATCACAAGCATTTTAATGAAATACATTTTGTCTTGGGGCAAAGTCCCATCTGGCTGTAGACCTCTGAAACTTAGAAACCCCAATTACTGGGTCCTATATTAAAAAAATGATATTTAAGCAGAGAAAAAAAGACACAGACAGAGCATACTGAAACTGAAATCAAAGGAACCTGGAAGAGAAGGGAAAGACTAGGAGACACGGTCATATGTTTTGTCATGTGCCAAGCTAAGGCCCAAGGGTCACTGCAACAAGCCCCAGAATGACAGTCTTGTGGGTACAACATCACCTTGATGATAACTTGATTTGGACATTTTCCTGGATTCATAATGATAAACTAATAAATTCTCATTGTTTAAGTCTTGCAATTTCATAGTATTTGCTTAAGCAAGCTATGAAACAATAACACATTCTTAACAAATATTTTCTTTCAATATGTAAGTTGTCATTTCATTTTCTTGATAATGTCTTTTCATGTATAAAATTTTTAATTATGATGAAATCCATCTTATCTATTGTTTCTTTGTTCTTCTTGTATTTGATGTCATAGCTAAGAAATCACTTCCAAATCTAAGATTATAAAGGTTTCTTCCTATATTTCTTCTAATGGCTTTATGATTTTAGATCATATGTTTAGATCAGTGCTCCATTTTGAGTTGATTTTGTAGATGTTGTGAGGTAGAGCTCAAACCTCAATCTTTTGCATGTGCATATCCAGTATCCTCTCACCACTTACTGGAGAGACCATTCTTTCCCCCAACTGATGTACTTGGGAACTTTGTCAAAAATCATTTGGCTAGATGATGGGTTTATTTTTGAACTTTCCATTTTATTTCATTACTCTATGTTTACGCGATTACGTAATGCTTTTGGTTAATGTAGCTGTGTAGTGGCTATTGAAATCAGGAATGTGGTAGGCTTACTTGTGTACCTTAATGACAGACATTGTCTCCTTGTCTTCCTTAGCAACCAAACCTGGGACCTCCCATGTGGGAGATGAGTGCCCAACCGCTTGAGCCACTTCTGCTCCCTTCTGGTTTCAGGATCTGCTCATTGCAACATCGACTCATTGCAGCAATTGCAGAGTCTGCTGGTTGCAGGATCTGCTGGTTGTGGCATCTGTTCATTGTGCTGTCTGCTCATTCTGGCATCTGCTGGTTGTGATATGTATGACATCTGCTTGTTGTGGTGTCTGCTGATTCCAGCATCTGTTGGTTGCAGCATCTGCTGGTTGTGGCATCTTGCTGGTTGTGTCATCTGCTTATTGTGGCATTTTCTTTAAGAGGCACTGGAAATGGAAACCAGGACTTCCTATGTTGGAGGTGGTCATCCAACTGCTTGAGCCATATCCGCTCCATGAAAACTTAATCTCCATTTCTATGGTTATTAACTATTGGAAATGGGATTTTTATAAGATGTTATACTTAGTTCAGGTGAAGTACTATTGAATTAGGGTAGGTGCCTATCCCTAGTGCAGGAGCTAGTGGAAAAAACTTGGATGAAGTTGGAGAAAATAACTGGGAGGTGCCAGAAGGTAGAGGTCATTGAAAATCAGAAAACCAGACACAAGAAGAGACAGATTACTATATGACAGAAGGCAGAGATGTAAACCAATGGTCCTCCAGAATTGTAGACAATTCACAATCAGATTGCTTTAAAATTTAAAGAGATAGCATTTCGTTCTCAATTCCTTGATTTGGGACTTCCAGCTTCTGAAAGTATGGGGCAATATATTCTTTTTGTTTAAGACCACTCATTGTATGGTATTCTTCATATTTGCCTGATAGCAATTTACACTTAACAAAGTGTAAATCTTTATATGTGATTTTACCATCAATTAATCTCTTTCAGTTTTTTACATTAAAAGATAAAAACAACAAAATAAATGGCCCCAGAGAATCTCATCAGGGTTACTGAATTCATTCTCTTGGGAGACTCTAATCATTCAGAACTCTAGATAACTCTTTACATTGTCTTCCTGGTGATCAGTGGTCTGACCAGAGCTGGGTATCAGGGTACTGTCATTCTCATCACTACTTACTATTAACTTTAAACCTCCATAGGCCTTTTTTGCTGATAATTTGCTTTCATTAACCTAAGCAATTCTACTGTAATTGCACCAAAATGCTGGTCAACTTCATGCTTAAGAAGAAAACCACCCTCCATTTATGACTGTGCAGACTACCTGGGTGGATTCTTAGGTTTCAATCTGGCTGCAGTGGCCTATGACTGCTATGTGGCTCTTGCAACCCCTACTCCACATGGTGGTGGTGTTCCATTAGATCTACCTTCTGCTAGCATTACTCATATACCTATATGGCCTAACTACCACAATAGCTGTCTCCTCTTCTGTGTTCTCTGTATCATATGGCCCTTCAAATGCACCTGTAAAATGCTTCCAACTTTGGATGGATTGAAGGAGAGTAGACATGGCATGCAAACTGAGGATGGAGTATAGCAACAGTATAGACAACAGTTATGACATTTCAGTCTAACAACAGTTATGACATTTCCAGGAAGGTAAAACCTAGCACTGTAGGTCCCAGGTCAGTGAACAACTTTCTCCTTCATTGTTCATGAATAAACAGAAGAGCTGAAAGCAGAATATCAAAATATACCATGGATACTTCTGTTCTCAAGATATAAAAACTGCATTAATTAAGCTTTTTGTTATTGATTGATTAGATTGTTTGATTTTAATTTATTATGAATATATATGACTTCACTTGTAAATATATTTGCAATTAGAGAAGTAGATTTCCAAGTGAAAAATTATGCTTTTTGCCTCTGGTTAGATGAACAGTATTGGAGCAACAGGGCTAAGCTTACCTTGAAATATTACCAATCCAATATGTCGTGTTAAATGATTTAAGGTCAAGAATGAAAATTATAGCATTTTCTTTCTTTTAATTTGATTTACACATATGAATTTTCTAAAACTAATTATTTATGCTCATGAATTAATTTCCTTTTGTTTCTGAAACAAATTATGACAAATTTAGTGGCTTAAAGTAACACTCAATTATTATCTCACAAATCTGGAGGACATAAACAAAAAATAGGTTTGCTGCACTAACAATCAGTGTGTAGTCAGCAGGCTTCATTCCTCCAGGGGGTTCTATAAGAGAACCTGTTTCCTTGTCTTTCCTAGCTTCTAGAAGCTCTCCTTATTCCTTGGCTTGTGGGCCATTTCAAGCCAATAATCACATCATTCCAATTTGCTTCTATCACCATATCTCCTTCCTTTGTTCTGATGTCAAGTTCATAATTTAGTGGTGTCTCAGACAGAAAGCACTGCATGTGTATAAATCTTGGATTAGGCACTCATTGAATCCCATCACAATATATGATTAAGAATAAGCAACAGTTTCTTAAGTTCTGAAATAAATAAGGCCCATTTTGCAAATTTAAACTCAAATCTAAGTGACTGAAAGCTCATGCTGTTTTCACTGAGTAATTCATTTGTTTTGAAAGACTGTGATTTTATACCTCAATATTATATAGGTAGGCCTCTCAATATATGAATAACTTGGAGATATCACAGGTTGATTACCAAGCCATCACAACAAAGCAAATATTGCAATAAAGTTACTCACACAATTTTTTTCCCAGTGCATATAAAAGTTAAGCTTTTTTCTTTCTCTCAATTAGTTATTATTCTATGTAGTTTGAGGTCCTTCCAAAAAGTATAGCCCCTTTTGTCATCTTCTATTCCAAGCTGCTGGAAAATATATATTTTGTTTCTTTACTGCCTAACAAGGCATTTTACAAGCAATAATGATTTTCTGAGTAGAAGTAGCTTTGTTGACACAGCAGTTGTGATAATAAAGTCTGCCTCATTTCAAAAATGAACTAAAAGGTAAATATCAAAATGTCTAGTTTCAGAAACAATTCTAAACACAAAAGCAATTTCAGATACAATAGTGTGGAAAGGTTTCTAATAATTTAAGGAAAAAAAAATCCTCTCTAATATATAGTTCAATGATCTACTAGTATACATTACT
This sequence comes from Tolypeutes matacus, assembly GCA_026826555.1. Classification (NCBI taxonomy): domain Eukaryota; kingdom Metazoa; phylum Chordata; class Mammalia; order Cingulata; family Chlamyphoridae; genus Tolypeutes; species Tolypeutes matacus. The sequence goes on along the minus strand of JAKSZT010010867.1, from coordinate 229,940 downwards.
CATTGTTGATGGTCGTTAATGTTTGCCATGCTTATTCAACCACAAAAATGTATTGATTCAGACATGGACTCATGAGATTATAACATCATGTTTAGAAACTTTTATGAAATATATTTAGAAGCAGTCATGTTCAGATGTATAAGCCAAAACTATTGCTTCTTGATCATCAAATATTCAATATGGTTGAAAACAAACAATTCTTTGTGTGCAATAGTATCTTCTCTTCCTCTAAAACCACTTTTCTCATTCTTTGTTTCCTCCTTTATGCTTTTTCCAACATTTCATCAACAATCGATTGTTCATCAATTGGAAAATAATGAGTCTAAACAAGAAAGCCTCTATAGAAAGGCACTCAGGACAACCATACAGTGATGGAAAGAATGACTCACAGTGAGTTTAATGCTGGGATATCACAGTAGAGTTAGGCTAGATCTCAACCGTTTTGGCATACCTGATTGCAGGGAGCAAGAAGAAATAATCTAGAGCCATATCCAGAAGACAAAGCAAAAATTTCTTAATCAAACAGCCTGCTTCTGCTATAGAGTATGCATCGGTACTATGTGACATCAGTAACTACCTTAACTGCATTAAACTGAACTGTCCATCTGATCACTACTAAAAATGCTAAAATATCAAATATATATGAAAAAACCTGCATTTATATGTCTCTGTTACAATATGAGAAATTCTTTGTTAACATAGATTGTGCTTAAGTGCATTTCAAATTGATACAAGGGCTGAATATTAAAAATATAATAATATATCACAGCAAATAAAAACAACTTTGCTTTGTAAATTAAATCTGATTGAATTTTTTCTTTCAATCCTTACCTTATAAATAAGCAGCACATATTCATAACTAAGATAAAAGAGTTTGAAATCTTTGTACATTGGTGGTAGAATATATATTGAAAAAATTAATCTTGAAAGTATCCATTAGAAATTAAATTAATCTATTTGTACTGAATCTTGGATTCACTACTGGGTATATTTCATAGAGTTATTAAAACATGAATCATCAGAGGGACACAAATAAAGTTGTTAAACTTGGTGATACATTCAGAAATCAATATTTAAGAACTAACCAAATATTCTTACCAAAAAAAAATGTAATTAGTAAATGGAGGTAGACACAGATTACAGCAACTTAATAATATTATTATAATATTTATGGAGATGAGAAGGCAGTGGAGAATTTGTGTGTATATATAGTAAAATTAATAGATTTCAAAAACTTAGTTGAATGAAGACGTTAGAGATGAAAATAAGATATATAATAATATATGCATACTCATTAAAGCATACATTATGAAGTGGCACAGGCAAATGTATTGGGGAAGTGGTGGGTGTGGTTTGTGAGAATGGTCTTGCCAGGCATGGGAGGAGTTGACACAGGCAGTTTGTGGAGGAAACCTTGTTAGCAACTTGTGGGCAGCACAGGAAAGCAAGATGGTGGTGCTCAGACTCAGGAGGCTTGAGAACTTTGGTACAACATCCAGGAATAAACAGGATGAGAGAATGATGTGGCCACAGAGGAACTGTGATTCAATTGCTTTGCAGCAGTAATCAGTGCCCATCCTCCATCTCTAAAATAAAGAGCCATTGCACGGAGTGGGGTTAGCTGCAGCTCCAGATGGATAGGAGAAGAGAAGACCTTCTCCCTGGGTATAGTAGGCAGGGTCAAGGGCTGAAAGAGGCTCCTGATTGAGAGTTTGGATCAGCTATTTGCCAGCTGAATCATGAGTTGCCAACTGGCCAAGTCAGGGCTCCTTCCAACAATTGTTTATAACACCACCCCAGATAGAGGTAGAGTACATGAGGGAGAAATTAAAACAACAATAAGAGCAAAAACCACTCCTCTCACTAAGGATGTGGTGAATAGCATGCCAAAAATCCTCAAATTCTGGGAAGGAAAGCACAATTTCTGGGAGTCAACAAGAAATAAAAACTTTCTAGAGCCTTTTCCAACCCTCAGTAGGGCTCTTTTGAACTGTTCTGTGTCTCTTTTGTGTGTCCCTGGCCCAGTTTTGATAAATTAAACATAGACAATTCAAATAAGTTGAAACAAGTATCCAAGAAGGGCATTAACAGAAAGCCAATAAAGAAATAAATCCCTAGGCAAGAATGAGTAACCTCATCAAGTCTATCAGATGCTTAGATATCAGCAAAAATCTATATGCCATACCAAGAAACAGGAAAATATGACCAGTCAAATGAACAATTTCAAATTTTGAGGACACAAAAACTGGAATAACGAATCAAAGATGTCCAAACAAATTGCCTAAGTCAATTCAAGGAGATGAGGAAGAGATAAAGGATACTAAGAAAACCCTGGGTGAGCATAAAGAATTAGAAAACATACAAAGAAAAATAAGAGAACTTATGGTAATGAAAGGCAGAGTAGAAGAGATTTGGGAGGTCATCCCAGAGGTAATACTTATGCACATCTCGGCAGGATCTAATAGACTGCCAAAGTAGATACTACCCCAAATAGTGAGGCTCCTGAGGGCTCTGGAGACACCCTGGTCCTATGGTGAAGGCAGATAGCTCTGGAGTTTGTTGCCTTGCCAGTGGGCCCTACTTTGAAGTTTGTGCTTCGGAGAGTGACAGAGTTGGACTCATTTATGGCTTCCCTACACATGGCTCATCTGTCTCTTCTATTTGAATCTATACTTGGTGCTGGAATTGTTGGGGGAAGTCCAAGGACTTAAATCTTTGGGCTGTCTATATGCCAGCTGAGCCCTGAGCCTCAGCAGAGTTGCAACACCTACTATCCAGTTCACTGGACTCACCCAGGATAATTAACAAGGAGATGTAGATGGACAACCACTATACCAAATAAACAAGAGACCCTACAACTGCAAGCATGAGTCTCATCCATCGGCTGTATGAGATCTAAACCCCTCTCAATTAGAAGTGGAGTGGACATAACCATCCCAGAATCCTCAGGACTGGGGAATAAACTATGAACTTGAGTAGCCTTACTGGTATTCTAATATAGACTTATTGTGATTCTAGCAACAGAAGAAATTGCAACATTGATGTGGATGTAGTGGCCGCTGCAGGGCCTTAGGGCAAGGAGAAGGGGAAAACAGATATAATATGGGGGCATTTTCGGGACTTGGGAATAGTCCTGAATGACATTGCAATGACAGATATAGGCCTTTATACATCTTCCCATAACCTGCAGAATGGTGTGGGACAGAGTAAACTACAATGTAAACTATAATCCATGCTCAATGGCAATGTCCTAAAATGAGTTTATCAATTGCAATGAACATACCACACTAATGAAGGATGTTGCTTATATGGGAAGATGTGGGAGGTACAGGGAGCGGGGCACATGGGAATCCCTATATGTAACACTTATGTAATCTAAGAATATTTAAAAATTTTTAAAAAATTAAACAAAAATACATGAAAGTCATACAACAGCAGATTTGAATGGACAATAGTAAGGATTAGTGAATTAGAAAATAAGACATCCAAAATCACACAGACAGAAGAGCAGATATAGGAAAAAATGGGAAAAAAATTAATAGAACAAGGTCTTAGGGAATTGAAGTACAACATAAAGTGCACGAAGATATGCATCACAGGAATGAGAGTATGAAAAGAAGGGACAGAAGGTGGAAGGAATATTAGAGGAAATAATATCTGAGAAATTTCCAACTCTTATAAAGGACTTGGATACAAATGTTTAGGAAGTGCAGTGCACTCCAGGTAGAGTAAATCCTAAAAGGAATACTCTGAGACACATACTAATCAGATTGTCCAATGCCAAAGATAAAGAAAGAATTCTGAGAGCACAAGGGAAAAGTGACCCATCAAACACAAGGGATGCTCAATAAGATTAATTGCTGATTTCTCATCACAAACCATGGAGGTGAGAAGGTAGTGAAATGACATATTTAAGGTACTGAAAGAGAAAACCTGCCAGTCAAAAATTCTGTGCCCAGCAAAATTGTCTTTCAAAAATCAGAGAGAGATTAAAATGAGAGAATTCATCAACAAGAGACCTGCCTTACAAGAAATAGCAAAGAGAGTCCTGAAAGCTGAAAGGGAAAGACAGAGAGAGATGTTTGGAGGAGTGTGTAGATATGAAGATTATTAGTAAGAGTAATTAAAAAAATAAAAAGAGAGACAAAAATAAGATGGATCATATAAAAGACTAAAGATAAAATGGTTGGGTAAGTACTGCCTATTCAATAAAGCATTGAACACTACTGGATTACATGCCCCAATCAAGAGACACAGATTGGCATCACGGATTAAAATAAATGACAAATTTATGTGCTATCTATAAGATACTCACCTTAGACCCAAGGACACAAATAAGTTGAAAATCAAAGGCTGGAAAAGGATATTTTATGAACAGAAACCAAAAAAATTGCTAGGGTAGCTATACTAATATTGGACAAAATATATTTTAAATGAAACATGATTAAAAGAGACAAAGATGGACACTAAATATTAACAAAAGGGGCAATCTACCAAAAAGAAGGATCAAGCATAAATATTTATGCAACTAACCAGTGAACCCCGAAATACATGAGGCAAACACTGGAAAAACTGAGTAAAGAAATACACATTTCTACAATAATAGTAGTGGGAGACTTCACTACATCACACTCAGCAATAATAGAACATCTAGATAGAAGATCAATAAGGAAACAGA
>JAKSZT010010867.1:193690-224862 GCA_026826555.1 Tolypeutes matacus | reverse complement strand
TATATATATATACACACACACACACACATATATATACATATATATATATACACATATATATATACACATATATATGTATATATATGTATGTGTGTGTGTATATATATATATGTGTGTGTATATATATATATATATAAATTTATATACATATATATATATATATGTATTTTTTTTTTTTTTACTGGGAGGTCCCAGGGATCGAACCCAGGACCCTCCATATTGGAGACGGACGCCCAACCGTTTGAGCCACAGCCGCACCCTCAATAAATTTAAAAGAATGAAATTTTCCAAAACACTTTTTCTGACCACAACAGAAGAGGCTGTAAATCGATAATGGGTGTAGAATTGGAAAATTCACAAATTTATGGATGTTAAACAAAACACTCAATCAATAGGCCAAAGAAGAAATTGCAAGAGAAAACAATAAATTCCTATAGAAGAATGAAAATGAGAACAAAAAAATTTATCAAAACATATGAGATGCAGCAAACGCAATGCTGAATTTATAGCCATAAATGCTTACATTTAAAAAGAAGATAGCACTAAAATCAAAGAAATAACTGCACACCTGGATGATCTAGAAAAAGAACAGCAAATTAATCCCAAAGCAAGAAGAAGGGAAGAAATAATGAATAGAGAAAAATGAATTGAGAAAAAAAGAGAGAATTATTAAAACCAGATGCTGTTTTTTGAAAAGATTAATAGAAAAGAGCAAACCCTTAACCAGATGAACAAAAAAATGAGAAGATTCAAATAAATAAAATCAGAAACAACAGAAGGGACATCACCAATGATCCCACAGAAATAAAAAGGATTATAAAAGGATCCTATGAACAACAGTTAGGCATAAAAGGCAAAAACTTAAATGAAATGAACAAATTTCTAAAAACACACAACCTACACTGACGCTAGAAGAAATAGAAAACTTCAACATACCAATCATAATTAATGAGATTGAATCAGTCATTAAAAATCTCTCAACAAAAAAACCCCAAGACCAAGTGGCTTCACAGGTGAAGAATTCCAGTTATTCCAAAGAGAACTAATACTAATCCTGAACAAATTCTTCCAAAAATTTGAAGAGTAGGGAACATTGCCTAACTCATTCTATGAAGCAACATTGCCCTAATATCAAAGTCAGATAGATATTACAAGAAAGTGAAACTAGAGATCATCCTCTCCAATGAATATAGAAGCAAAAATCCTCAACAAAATATTTGCAATTCCAACAGCATATTAAAAGAATTATACACCATTATCAACTGTGTTTCATGTCAAGTATACATGGATGGTTCAACACAAGGAAATCAATTAATGTAATAAATCACATTAACAAATCGAATGGGAAAAAACACATGACCATCTTGAATGATACAGAAAACACATTTGACAAAATCTAGCATCCTTTCTCTAAAAACATTTCGAAAGATAGGAATAGAAGGAAATTTCCTCAACATACTAAAAGGCAATATGAAAAACCCATTTGTGCATCATACTCAATATTTAAAGACTGAAAGTTCTCCCTCTAAGATAAGGAACAAGACAAGGGTGCCCACTGTCACCATTCTTGTTAAACATTGGGTTAGAAGTTATTTTATTTAGAAAATACAAAGTATCCAATTTTCAAAGGAAGAAGTAAAACATTCACTATTTTCAGAAGACATGATACCATGTACAGAAAGTCCTGATAAATCTACAACAAAGCTATTAGAGCTAAGAAACAAGTTCAGCAAAATGGCAGGATACAGGATTAACGGGCAAAATTAGCAGTGTTTCTATACACTAATAATGAACAATAAAGGGAGGAAATCAATTTTAAAATTCTATTTACAATAGCAGCTGTAAGAATCAAATATCTAGGAATTAATTTATTTGGAGATGTAAAGGACCTGTACACAAAATACTAAACAACATTTCAAAAAGAAATTCAAGACATAAATAAGTGGTAGGACATACAGTGTTCATGGATTTGGAAGACTAAATACTGTTAAGTTGACAATTCTACACAAATTGATTTACAGATTCTATGTAATTTCAATAAAAATTCCAGTGTCATTTTTGATATTGGAAAAGCCAATTATAAAATTTATTTGGAAGGGTAAGGAGCTCAGAACTGCCAATAACATCCAAAAAGGAGAACAAAGTTGTAAGACTCACACTACCTGATTTTAAAGCATTGGACTCACCTAGGACATTTAGAAAAAGGATGATGATGGACAATGCCCATCCCAAGAAGTGGAGAGTGGCTGCAACTGCAAGAAATACATTTCCATCCTTCGGCCCCATGGGACATAAGCCCTCCCTCAATAGGAGACATGGAGGGCATCACCATCCCCAAATTCTCAAGACTGAGGAATGAACAAACATAAGGGTGGAAAGCAACTATGGACTAAAGTAGACTTATGATTATTCTAGCAATGGAAGAATTTGTTCATTGATATAAAGGGAGCAGCACCAGAGTTTTTGAGGGGAGGGAGAGGGAAGAATAGGTGCAACATGGGGGCATTTTTGGGACATTGGAATTGACCTGCATGACATTGGAATGATGGATACAGGCCATTAAACAGTTTTTCAAAACCTATAAATTTATGTAGGGCAAAATGTAAACTATAATGTAAACTATAATCCTTGGATATTACAATGCCTCAATATGTGTTCAACATTTTTAACAAATGTAGTACACTAATAAAAGATGTTGTTAATGGGGCAAGTTTGAGAGGGGGAGGTGCTGCTGTATATGGGAATCTCCTCTATTTTTGATGTAGCATTCATGAAATCTGAAACTCTTTAAAAATAAAGAAAAAATACTTTTCAAAAAAGTAGTACAAAAAAGCATATTACAAAACTACAGTGGTAAAATCAACATGATATAGGCACAAAGATAGACATATTGACCAATGAAATCAAATCGACACCTCAGAAATATACCCTTTCCTATATGTTCAAGTGATAATTAACAAGGCTGAAGAATGTACTCAAATGGAACAGAATAGTGTCTTCAACAATTGGTGCTAGGAGAACTGGATATCCATATCCAAAAGAATGCAAGAAGACCTCTAACTCACACCCTACATAAAATTTAACTCAAGATGGATCAAAGACTTAAACATAGGGGCCAGAAGCATAAAACTCCTAGAAGAAAATTTAGGGAAACATCTTTGAAATCTTCTGGTAGTCAACAGTTTCATAAATTTTCCACCCAAAGCATGAGTAACCAAAGAAAAATTAGATAATTGGGACCTTCTCAATGTTACAATCTTTGTATGTCAAAGGAGTTTGTCAAGAAATCGAAAAGGCAGACTACTCAGGGGGAGAATATTTTTGGAATTCACACATCCAATAAGGGCATAATAATCAGCATATACAAAGAACTGCTACAACTCAACAATAAAAAAAAAAAAAAAAGGAAAAAAATAGGCCAAAGATTTGAATAGGCATTTTTCCAAAGAGGAAATGCAAACCGCCAAAAAGCACATGAATAGATGACCAACATCACTAGCTATTTAGGAAGTTCAAATCCAAACCAAAATGAGCTATCATTTCATACTTATTTTGGCCATTATTAAAAAACAGAAACTATAAGTGCTGGAGAGGATGTGGAGAAATAAGAACACTCATTCAGTTTTGGTGGTAATGTAGAATTGTGCAGCAGCTGTGGAAGACAGATTGGCAGTTCTTCAGGAAGCTAAGCAAAGAACTGCCATATGATCTGGCAATCCTGCTTCTAGGTATATACCTAGAAGAACTGTAAACATGGAGGTGAACAGACATTTGCACACCAATGACCCTAGCAACATTACGCACAATTGCTAAAAGATGGAAGCAGCCCAAATGTCTATCAACTGATGAATGGATAAACACAATTGGTATATACATACGATGGTATGCTATTCATAGTCTCTCTCACTTTACCTAATGGATTAAAATATTCATATAAAACAGGAATCATATTGTGTTTAATTTCTTCTTGTGGGAATGGGTGGTTGTAGAATATATATTTCTTCTTGTGTCATATAGGTAGTTTGTGTGAATATAGGAATTTGTATATTTCATCTATTTATCTAATTTTTTGGTGTACAGTTGTTCATAGTATCCTCTCATAATCCTTTCTATTTCTGTGGTGTCAGTAGTTATGTCCCCATTTCACTTCTGATTTTAGATGCCCCAAGTGTATTAGTAGATTTTATATCATGGCATATAATCATATTAAATTATTTCACCTTAATAACTTCCTTCTCTAACAATCTACATTTTCTTAGGTAGACCTAAGCTTTATGACCTATATAATTTTCCATCTTTCTGAAGCACTTCCTTGATGTTTCTTGCAAATCAGCTCTACTACATCCTTCAATTTTTGTTTGAAAATGAACAAAAACAAAGAAGGAAGTCTTTATTTCTCCTTCACATGTGAAAGTGAAATTTGCTGTATACAAAATTCTTGATTGTATTTTTTTTTTCATTTCAACACTTTATATCACTTCAATCTCTTCTTGCATGATTTTTAAGGAGAAGTCCGATATGATTCTTAACCTTGTTCCTCTATATTTAAGTTGTTGTTCAACTCTGAATTTTTTGCAAGATTTTATTTTTGGCTTTGATTTTATCTTAGTCTTGAATTTAGTTATGACATGCCCAGATTTTTTGTTTATTTATTTTTTTATTTTATCATGTTTTGTGTTCTCTCAAGTTCCTTGATATGTGGTTTGGTGTTTGTCAATAATTTTCTAAAATTCTGATCCACCAATTTTTCAAATGTTTCTTTTGTTCCTTTCTGTTTCTCCTTCTAGACTTCCTTATTACATGTGTTACATACTGTGGCCGTTGGGCAGTTTGATGTAATTATGAATTCCAAATATAATTGGATCATGCTTGTAAATTGATCTGTTAATCTGGGCATGATTAAGTTATGATTAGGGCATTAGCTGGGCCATGTCAGTAGGGCATTGAGCCCACCCCCTGGTGGGTTGGGAATCGAATATAAAAGGGAAGGCAAAGAAAGGAGTAGAAGCAGTCTTTTGAGAAGGAGTTTTGATGTTGGAAAGAAGGCTCCAGGAGAAGAGAAGCAAGCCATTCGCCTAGTCGTCTATAGCTGACCTTGTGGAGGAAATAGGAACTAAGCTCTGAGAGAAACTCAGCCCTGGGAAGAGAGGAATCCCAGAAGCCTGAACCCTGGCAAATGCTGGCAGCTGTCTTACTCTAACATGTGGCAATGGACTGTGGAGAGAGAAGAAACTTAATGCTTTATGGCCTGGTATTTGTGGACTTCTACCCCAAATAAATACCCTTTATAAAGACCAACCCATTTTTGGTATTTCACATTAGCACCCCTTTGGCTGACTAATACACACACTATCCACCATTCTTGAATATTCTATTCCATTTTTTGAGTCTTTTCCTTTCTTTTTGCCCTTCAGTTTGGAAAGTTTATATTGATACATCTTCAAGCTCACTGATGCTTTACTGGATTGTGTCTATTCCTCTGATGATCTTATTAAATACATCTTTTATTTCTGTTAAAATGTTAGCTATCTACAATTTCCTTATTCTTTATCTTAAAGTCTCTGTCTCACTGCTTTCATGACACATCTGTATTCGCATGTTGTCCACTTTTTCCCTTTAGAGTTCTTAGCTTATCAATCACAGTTACTTTAAGTTCTTTGCCTGATAATTCCAACATCTGTGCCATATCTGCATAAGGTTCTGATGCTTATCCTGAAGTTTAGACTCTATTTTGGCTTTCGGTTTGTTTTGTGATTTATTGCTGAAACTCAAACATGCTCTATCAGTTAGAATAAACTGGTGTAACTCAAAAAATTAGTATGAAGTCTTGGGTTTTTCTGGGTAGAGATTATCTTTGTTTACTGTTTCCTATAGCTGTAAGTTTCATTGGTTAGTTTCTTCTAATGTCCTCATTTTTGTCTCCACTGTTTTCTACCGGTTTCCTTAGAGACTTCTTCTTAAATTTTATCTGTGTCTTGCAATTCTTTTTGTTGTAACCCACTCCTAACCGCATGAGCTAAAGAAAGGATGCTTTACTAGCAGTCATGAAAACAGCATTCATCTCATATATCTCCTATAAAGAGAATCAGAATTCAAGCTTGGGAGTGACCGCAGGTACATCCTGTGGTGGGATCTATCTGTGTGTATGTTCATGTATACATATTATATAGGTGCACTGTCATTGAGCAGTAATATTTTGATAGCTATCTTTTTCTCTGAGAAGTAGGTCTAAATATTGGAGTAAAAGTACTCAGTAAACCATGTTGTAAACAGGTGGGATTTCATCCAGTCTTTGTTGTACCATTTATAGAGCACAGGCTGAGTAAATTTAGCATAATTCTTAGGGCCCAAGAAGTTTTGAAACGGTAATTGAACATTGGCTTCAACTTAAAAATCATCAGCTGCTTTTATTCTTAACAAGAGAAACATTCTGTCCTTTGAAACTTTGAAGCCAGACATTGCCTTCTTCTCTCTGGCTAAGAAAGTCCCAGTTGGCATCTCCCTCTAAATTTCATTTTACTTACATATTGTTTATTAAAAATTTATTAACTGTTTGTTTTTTTAAATTAATAATATTTTCTGCCTATTAGGTCTGTAGGACCAAATAAATGACAGACTTTATTTGCTGGTCACAAGGAGCAGTAATAGCTTTTATTTCCATACATACTCATAGTATCTATTCTCAGTATGCTCTTCATACTTGGCTCTAGAATCTCTCATTCTTTTTATAACCTCCCTTTTGGGCCTTCCCTAAAGCCCCCCTGTAATACTGAACATTCCAGTATGAAGCATGCATTAATTTGCCTCTTCTTCACTCTTTCTCTTTGCCTGAATTTCCCAATGCTCTCTCACATTCCATGTGATCAACTCCTTGGTTTGAAGTTTACCAGATACCATTTCCTTTTGAATACTTTGGTAAAAAGTCCTCAATTTAGGATGCTTACTCTATCAGACTTCAAACTAATGTTAGCTAATTTCGTTGATTCTCTTAAGGCTTGGGTTCCCTGGTAATGTTCCTGCTAACTGTTTATATTCTTTGAGTTTAAAATCTATTTAGCTACCTCAAAGATACCTTGTATACCAACATAAAAATATTTGTTTCTCAACTAATTTTTCACCAGGAAGTATTTCAGAAATTTTGAAAAACTGAACTATTCAATAGAATGAACTTGATCCTTTATACTATATGGGTTCAAATGCACACTTATATCAATACATGAAGATTGGAGGTCCATTCAAAAACGAAGTCAAGAATTTTGTGGATATTGAAGAACATAGTGTAGAGTAAGTTAGGTGGATATTTGCCCTTTAAAATATAGAGAGGAGCTGAAAGAGTAACAGAGCAACTATCTGTAAATAGCTAAAGACAACAAATAAGAGGGCACAAGAAAGAACAATAATTTTAAAAGGTAAACTAGAGACAGTTATATAATGACATTTCATATATTAGAGAAAATTTTATTTTGCATTTATTATGCCTTATAAATTCCTCTAAAAGAGAGAAAGATTATCAGTGTAAGTTAAGATAGAAAACCCAATATATTACATTTTACATAACTTTTAATAAAATAAGAAGGCACAAAACTAACAAAATAATACAAAGTAACTAATTCTGCAAAACATTGTGCATACAATTCCATTTACTTGAAACTCACTTCCCACAGGTATTTGTATGATTCTCTACTTCACTTCTTTTAGGTTGTTCAAATTGTGACCTTGCCTCTGAAGACTACCCTAAAAAAACCTTCTTTTAAAAAAACAAGGCCAACTGTCTCCATATAGCCCCTCCACTTAGTTTAGCTCCCATAGCACTTATCAACAAACATGAACTTGGTTTGACTTATTACTTCTCATCCCACAAAACAAAATGACACTTTCATTATATAGATCTCCTTCTGTCCTTCAAACTGCATGCCCCACCCCTGCACAGGGCCTTTGCACTGGTGCTCCCCCATAATACTCTTGTCCCATGTACCTAAGTGACTCATTCTTCCTCTCTTCAAGTTTTTGACCAAATGCCAACTTTATATCATCCTGAATACATTGTTTTTCAGTGCTTCCTCATAAGATTGCTCCCAAATCTCTCATCCTTATCTTGTCTTATATTTTTACTTTTAAAATAATACTGTTCACATTCTAACAGGACATATCATTTACTTCTGTATATTTCTTGGTGTCTCCATGCTAAAGCAGAAACCCTAACAGAACCAAGATCTTTTATTCCTTTGCTACATCCTGTAGACAGTACCTGGTACATTGTAGATATTCACTAAAATATTTACTGAAGAAAAGAATAAAGTGAAGTGTCACAATGAGCATAATACATCTAGTGTCTAGTGAATACAGCATTTTAAACACACCCCCAAATTTATAAACTCTGAATAAATAAGCGGCCATTTCAAATTTTTATAATAATAATTGAAACTCTTTCACAGCAACTGTGATTCTTTTGTAGAAATTGATTATAATTAATCCTTTTATTTTAATATATTTTCAAAGTTTAACTTAAATAGGCCTCATTATATGGAAAAATGCATTACATTTAAAATCAATATCCAAAATATAAAATTGAAAGATCTTCAATTTGAAAATTAAAATAACTATAACTAAAAATGTGATTTTACTTTATTTTGGGTCAAGTAAGAAATAAAATATTTACCTCTGGAATATCTATAGAATATATTGAAATATAAATAAAGTATATTACTGCTTATAATTTACAGTAGCACTCAGATGAATAATGGAAATATCAAACTCCTTTATTATTAAAAAGAAAACTGAAAAAATAAAGAATATGATCAACTGTTACTAGGTATGATAGGAAAACCCATGAATTTAACCATAAAAGTAGTAGAAACAAAATGGTGAAACCAATAATCAGTTAATGAGTTAAATGCAAGTAACTGGATAACATTTATGATAAAGGATAGAAAGTTAAAGAGCTATTCTTTTGTAAGCCATTAAAACAAAAAACCTGTAATAATCCAAGAGAAGAAAAAAGAGAGAGATAAGTAACAAAGGGGAAATATAATGAGCTCTACGACTAAGTATATCATGAATTGCATCTGAAGAGATTTAATTTTCTTCAGATTTCAGCTTCTTCCTGACATTGTGAGTGGTACAAGAATCCCCTCTATTGTAAACAACACTAAATATGAACAAAATGCAAGTAAAAATGTTTTCAGACATTGGACAAGAGATATAACAGGTCAGTTATCCTTGAGATAATGGAAATATATGAAAAGGCACTCATTTTTACCCTGCCTTTCTGCACAGCTTGCTGACTCGGGAGATACAGAGAACAATTAGAGTATAAAGGTCTTGCATAGCTGAAGAGGCAGACATTGGAGTTTCAACCAGCTGAAGAACGTGTAACATTAAAGCTAGAGTATCAAAAGTAGGTTCCCTGAATACTGCAATTGGTATACCCTGGAGGCCTTTACCCCAATGCTGAGCTGTATTTGTGCAGATGGAAAATAACCAGGCGTAACGGGGAAGGCTGCTACAGGACTGAGAGCAAAACATAAACTGTAGAGGCCAGGAAAGGCGGGGAGAAGCTGGATTTATGGCCCAGACAGTATAAGGAATATATTTTATTAACTCAATTAATTTAAAAAAAAAAAAAAAAAAAAAAAAAAAAAAGACACATATTAGAACTGTAAGGATCATGCACTTTTGCACTTTAGTAAATACTATGACTTAAGACTGAGGATAACGCCAAATAGATCTTCCTTAACAAAGAACAATACAAAGCCTAAGAGTTTTGAAAGGCATTGCCAATAATTTCTTGTCAACTAGAATAAACCTCAACACCCCTTATTGAATGACAAAACAATCCAGACTCCTAACAATACAGCATTCATAACGTACAGTATAACATAAAAATAAATTACCAAACGTAAGAAAAAGCAAGAAAATATAAACTATATTAATGAAAAAAGTTAATGCAAACAGATTTCAAGATAATTCCAGAGTTTCAGTTAACATCCAAGAACTTTAAACTAGACTTACGGAAATATTTAATACTTTTTGACAATAATTGAGTTTATTAAAAACTAAGGCCAATATATGATCTCTATATAGGTTAATGGTAATAGGAGATGCAAACATATATCTGTAAATACCATCATATAAATACTACTGTTTAAAGTTGTACTATTAGGAAAATTAGACCTCTATTTTCCAGTGGTAAGATAGTATAAAATATTGATAGACCCAATTTTTGAGAAAATTATAAAATTCCTTAACAGATCTTCAAAACACATACAACAGAATTTGACAAAATTAAAGGAACGAATATAATTTTGAAAATAATGACATTGTATACTTCTCAGGAATAAAGTTCTAACATCGTTAAAATGTAGGACAATCAAGTCATGTTTCATTTCTTCTTCTCCCTCTTCATGTTCTGCCAAACTTATTACATTTCACTGTGAGAGATGATACATTGGAATCCCAGCAATGAAAATTCAGGAAAAAATGAGTCATGAAATTAGTTTTGTAAATTATTCTTTCTTCAATATTTACTTATATTGAAAGTTCATTTAATGACTATAAAAACTATTTCAAAAGTGGGATAAAATACTCTTTGTTATTTTGCAAGGCGTAAGGACACCTTATTGATGGTGGCAGTGACATAGATAATTTCCATTAGTCTCTCTTGTGGCTTAAACCCAGAAGTCACCAATTGTAAAATAAATTGCTGCTGGCTTTTTAATCTCCATATAAGCTTATCTTAGTATCCCTAAATTTTTGATGAAAAGAATAATGGTGCTTTCAAAATTCATCAAATATATAATGTTACTTTGTTACTACTTTACCATTCCATCAAATTTTCTTCTTATATTCCAGAGGGTAAATAGTTTCTATTGTAAAAAGAGTTGCCTTTAAATCTACATAGAAATTATTTCATTATTTTGAATTAGTCCAATATTCACAAGAAAGCAATTTGCCTGATTATATAGAGAGGAAATGAGCTTTCATCTGTTAAAATAATTATAAAATATTTATTTATCTCAGAACTAATTTTTCTTCTCTATTGTTTCTTTTAATATGAAAAGTTAATATAATAATAAAATAAAATAATAAAATGGATATCGCAAAATTATTGTTTCTGAATACAATTCATTTGCTGTACATTTGTTTCTGTACATTCTTTCTGAATACAGAAATAGAGTTGCAACAATACATTTGCTGTATTGTTTGCACAGTAAAACATACATTAACTACCATTTTTTATTATATAGCTAGCATTTTTATTGTTGTTTTTCTGAAATTATTTAGAAGTGGGAATGTAGTGTTATGAGCATGATCTCTGGACTCAACCAATCTTGGTAAAAACACAGGGCCAACTGTTAACTGTGTGACTCTTTATAAGTTACCTAACTTTCTGTGCCCTTTTTCTCCTCTAAAAATGTGTTTGTAAAACAGTAGTTATATATAATAATAATATTTTCATCTGGATAAATGTGTTAATTAAGGGAGGTATATATAATAAAGTCAAGATCATTCTAATTAAACAACACATATGATTTTCTATCATATACTATCCAAATGATATTCTATATCTAATTTATTCTGGGCAGTCAAATACAGATATTTTACAGTCATATTTTGCAAACTACCTTTTATTATCAATTTCTAGAATCACTTAACTAATTTTTTAAAAATGCCAGATCATTTCTATAAACAAAAACTGTTTTTATGTCATTCATGCTAAGTATCTACTTTGATTTCTCAACAGCTTTCAACAGTAGGGTACTATGGAGATTAGGAATAGCACAAATGTGTTTGACATCATCCTTAACAGGATTGAGAGGCTCTGAAGAGATCCAGCGGGTCCTGTTTATGCTCTTTTTCCTGATATACCTTATTACGCTGCTGGGGAATGCAGGGATGATACTGATAATTAAACTGCATCTTCAGTTTCATACCCCTATGTATTTTTTCCTCAATCACATGTCATTCTTTGACCTCAGTTACTCAACAATCATCACACCTAAAACCTTAGAGAAATTACTGACTTCCAACAAGTCTATTTCATTCATGGGGTGTTTCACCCAGTTGTAATTTTTTGTCTTCTTGGGTGTCACTGAATTTTTCCTTCTCTCGTCAATGGCCTATGACTACTATGTAACTATCAGCAAGCCTCTTCACTACTCAGTCGTTAAGTCCTCCAGACTGTGCAGCGCTATCATCTCTGGGTCCTATTTAATTGGCTTTATTGAATCATTAGTCAACGTTCATTTCTTAAAAAGTTTGCATTTCTGTTAATCGAATGTAATCTCTCACTTTTTCTGTGACAATTTCTATATTTTAGGCCTGTCCTGCACCGACACTCGGGACAGTGAAATCATGATAATCATTCTCACTGCCATAAACGTAATAGTGTCTCTTACCAAAATCCTAGTGTCCTATGGGTCCACTGTGTCTGCTATCCTGAAAATTAATTCCATCTTCAGGAGAGCGCAAAGCCTTCTCTACTTGTGCGTCCCACCTCCTGGCCGTCACCATATTTTTATGGCACTACAAGTATTATTTATTTAAAACCAAAGATTTCTTACTCCCTGGGAAACAATCAAGTGGCCTCTGTATTTTATACTATGGTGACCCCCATGCTGAATACACTCTTTTATAGTCTTAGGAACAAAGAAGTGAAAAATGCTCTGATTAGAGTCATGCAGAAAAGAGAGAGAACCAGGCAATTGAAATGACAATGATATAGAATATTTGAACTCATCTTTTCTTTCTTTCCTGTTTGAATGCACATGGTCTCTTTATAAACACAGTATCATTTTTTAATTAGTTTGCATTTGTATTTAATCATCCTTTGATTAGCACACATACCCTGGAGCATTTCCAAAAACATGTTTTTATAAATCTACATAGTAATTGGAAGCCATGAAATATGTGATAATCCTGGGGGTTAAAAATATGTTTTTAGGGAAGCGGCTGTGGCTCAATCATTAGGGCTCCCGTTTACCATATGGGAGGCCCCGGGTTCGGTTCCTGGGGCCTCCTGGTGAAGGCAAGCCCACCCGCACGGCGTGGTTAGCTGACCCAGCGAGCACAAGCAGCAAGGGGGGGATAAATGAATAAATAAATAAAATCTTAAAAAAAAAAAAATGTTTTTGAAATAAGTTAGTTCCTAAATGACTCTATTGATCATTTTAAATCCATAGAGTTTTATAAAGATTAAAGAAGTAAAATTTAAAAATTTAATCCAATCCTAATAAATTTTGTCCAGTGTTATCAGAATACTTACATTCTTACCAAGTTTTAAATACCCAATGCCTTTTGTTATGATTATATTCACCTGTATTTCATAAATACTTTTGGGTTATCTTTTCATAAACAAGAAAACCGCTAAAAAGAGCTCTTCAGTATTTGGCCTTAGAGCAAAGTAAACTATTTTGACAGAATTAAGTTATAGAAAAAAGTATGTGTGAACAGTGAAGAAGATTTGGAAATTATTTTCAAACTTTAAAGAAAATAAAAATATCCAAACCATTTCTGATAGATTTAATCATGGTCTTCTGAACTAATCTTAGATATGTGTGTTTATATATTACATATACAAAATGATTGTCATTTTCTTTTTCTCTTGTGCAACGTTGTTTTCCCCTTATCTCTAAAATATTTGGTATAGCCTTCATCATTTAAATGTGTGAGAAGAATATTTTCTAAGTACATAAAGTGAAATCAAGAATTTCATCTTATAATGCTTTAAGACCTGAAGTTTTGTGAATTCATTAGGATAAATATCTGCATGCAGTAATATCTCTTTTGAGTCTACTTGCTACTTATTTGAAAACCGTACCATCTGTGATGTGTAAACAAGCTTCAGTAATTAACATTTCTTTTTTAAAATTTCAGTATGATTTCAAAAAATTAGTTCCTTTTCTTGATTTCTATGTTTGCTATCATCTTTAAAAAGAAATAAATTCTTCATTTAAATTCTTTGTTCACTTAAAAAAATAGACAAAATGTGTAAAGTGTAAAAAAAAACCAGACAAAACCATCAATAATAAAATGTGTAAAGTGTAAAAAAAAACAGACAAAACCTCCAATAATAAATCCAAATTTGTGAGAGTCCATATATTTTAGTCACATAGTTTAATAAAATTTCCATTAAAAATATTCGTCTATATAATCTGGAATTGCAGTTTAAATTGTCTGTGCTATTCAATGTATATTTAAGAAAGTGTGTTTTCTTCATTTTCCAAGTATTTGATTTTATTAATTTTAACTTTTACAATGGTCATTAGATGTATTTTTTGCATTCAAGTGATTTGTATCTTTTAACTTATATTAAGGTTTTGTTTGTAGAATTATACTTGGTTATTTTCCAAAATGGTTTTTGAATAATTAAAATAATTTTAAACCTCTGTTTTATAGTTTAAACATTTAACAACGTTTCACCTATTTGTCATTGTACTGCAATTTATTCAAATCATTAAAATGTGCTTTACTTTCCTCTATTTCCTGAATTTCTATGTAAATTTTAACTTATCATATACATTATTGTATTATGAATTATTTTGATTCTGAAATCTATGTTGTCTAGAATCTCTATTTATCATTCCACTTTCTTTTGTTTGCAATTAGAGATGTTTTGATAAGCATTAATTTTTAAAAATATGTATTTTTTACTAATCCCCAGCTTGTACATGCATTGTGTCATTTCTTATATTTCTAAGTCTTTAAACATGTTAAATAATATAATACTAGAATAAAGCATGACAATATATGAACATTAGTGTTTTTTTGCAAATTTTTTCTGCTACATAATAAAAATGAATTATATTTACTGAATACCTACTGAGTGCCAGACAATATTCAAAGTCTTCAGATTTATATTCACAAGACAGCTCTCAGATTAACTCTTTAAGTGCTAAAATTTAATCTCAGGTAATGTAAAACCATCCTCCTAATTGTTTAGGAAGGTGCCACAGTTCAGACTGGACACCAAATATAGCAGTGATAAAAGGCAAAATGTGAAAAAAAATTGTTTAATTTTTTTCCCATTTTTTGAATATCCCAGTCTTTTAATTTTATTTTCATTTTAGGTTTTTTTTAAGTTTTCATATATTTTATCTCTTACATGTAAATGTATCATTATTATTTCACTTTTCAATTAATTGTATTTGGCTATCATATTGGCTTCATCTTTAAAGAAGCTTTAGATCACAGAAAGGTTATAACTGGGGTGGGAGCAGATTGTTGGTAGGGGATGTCAGGGATGGGGAGGCATGGGAGGAATTTCACCTGAACATACATACAAGGTATATAAAATTGTTAAAATGTTCATGGGGCATGGTCACAGTGGGTGGAGAATCACTCAATAAATGAGAGAATACTGAATTCCCATCTTGGAGAGCTCTGCCACATTCTCCAAGGGAGCAGCAACAGTCCCCCAAGTGCAGGTGCAGTATCTGGCAAAGGAGGATGGTCCACTAATGGGTTCTTGTTAGTGATGACTAGCCTTATGAGTCTTTGCTCTTGAAATAGAAAGTTAGCTTATTGTTATGGGGTGCCTAAGATTTGCCTCCTGAGTGCCTTCTTGTTGCTCAAATATGGCCTCTCTCTAAGCCAAACTCAGCATATGAATGCATTACCTTCCTCCCAGTGTGGGACATGACTCCAGAGGATGAAACTCCCTGGCACTGAGGGATTACTAACAAGTGCCAACTGACAATGCGGCTGGAAAAAGACTTCAAATAAAAGGAGGGAAATGTAAAGACAAATGATTTCATATGGCTAAGAGACTTTAAAATGAGTCATGAAGTCATCCCCTAGGTAACACTTACGCACATCTCAGTAGGACCTCATAGACTTCCAAAGTGGATATCACCCCAAATAGAGGGGCTCCTGAGGGCTCTGGAGACACCCAGGTCCTTTTTAAGGGTGGATAGCTCTGGAGTTTGGTGCCTTATGAGTGGGACCTGCTTTGGAATCTGTGCTCCAGAGAGTGACAAAGTTGGGCTCAAATACGTCTTCCATGCACATGGTTCATCTGTCCCTTCTATTCAAACCTATATGTGGTGCTGGAGTTTGTAGGTGTACATTCAGAGACTGGAGTCTTTAGGCTGTCCATGTGCCAGTGGGGCCTGGAATCTCAGTGCTGCAACTCCTACTCTACAGCACACTGGACTCACCCAGGACACCTGTCAGGGAGATGATGATGAACAATGGCCATTCCGGGGAATGGAGAGAGTCTGTAGCTGCAGGCAGGACAACCCATCCATATTATCCATGGGATATAAGACCCCGCTTCATGGAGGTGGACTGGACATCACAATCCCAGACTTCTCAGGATTGGGGGAAGAGATATGGACAAGAGTGGACTTACTGGTGTTCTGTTATAGACATATTGTGATGCAAGCAATGGAAGAAATTCCAACATTAATGTGGAGCCAGTGGCCACTGGAAGCTGTGGGGGCAGGGAGAGGAAAAAGCAGTTGTAATATAGGGGCTTTTTAGGGACTTAGGCATTATCCTGAGTGACATTGCAACAACAGATATAGGCCATTTTATATCATCATATAACATGCAGAACTGTGTGGGAGAGAGTGTGGTCTACAATGCAAACTATGGTCCATGCTTAATGGCAAAGCCCCAGGATGTGTATGTCCATTGCAGGTGATGTGCCACACTAAAGAAGGATGTTTTTGTGAGAGGTTGTGGGAGATTTGGGAGGTGGACGTATGGGAATCCCTATAATTTTTGTATAACATTGAAGTAATCTAAGTATTTTTTTTTAATTATAAAAAGATTTATTAATGAAAAAAAAAGTACTCCTCTAATTTCCGCTATATCATAGACCATATATCCGGTCCATCTGCATATCACATTGATTCTATGTACAGAATATATTTGGTTGAGACTTTTCTCAACACCTCCTCTGCTACCTCCTTGGCCAAAAGAACCATCATCTAGGTCTTTAAATTATAAGTGAAGTCTTGTATTTGGTTTTCCTATTTTCTGACTTATTCCCCTTGAGTCTATTTCAATGTGGGACCAGATTATGACCATTAAAAAATAAGTTGGATCATGTCACTTTTCTTCACAAAACCTACAAGAATTCCCATCACACTAAGGGTAAAAATCAAAATATTATAATAGCTTCCAAAACCAACATGAACTTGTCACTCCTCCTTACTTATATGAACTCATCCTTTATGATTGTGTCTCTTATGTTCTCTTTGAAGTGGCAACTTTGACATCCTCATGCTTTCCCACATACATTAACCCACATGTTTCCTCTACTTTTTCTTTTTTTTCTTCTTCCTGAATTTCCCATTGCCCAGATAATTGCATGGATCTTTTCTTTATTCTCTTCCTCATAAGATCATCCTTTACCATGCTATTAAAATCAGATCTTACTCAGTCCTTACCAAGCTGCATTTGTTTCCATAGCAGTTACCCATGTGATATTCTGTATCTTTTGCTTGTGTCATTTATTTTCTCTGTTTTTGCCAACTATGAAGTTCTATGAGCACAAGATTATTGTCAACTAAATTCAATCCCAATTCCCATGACCTAGAAGAGTGCCACAATAAATATATTTGAATAAATTTTACAGAGGATGAAACTGGGGCACAGAGAGATTACAGACTTTGTTCAGCATCAATCAAAGGGTGCAGCACGAGCCCATATTTGGGGTCAGACAGTGTGATTACAGACCTCAAGTTTTTCATCACCACACTGAGGAATGACTGCTTTTCTACAAATGTATCCTACTCTTACCAGTCAAAAAATAATCCATTGCTTCATTATATATTTTTAATGAAAAACAACATGGTTTTGAAAAAGTATATACTGCTGGCAGACATTCTATAGAGATACTGAATGAAAATAGTGTGGCATTGTCAATACCAGCTAAATCTTTTCAAACATACATGTATAGTAATATTTACAGAGATAATGAACTTTGTAAAGGAAAGAAAGATTTTTCTGGTGATGTGACTGGGATGGAGTGTGTAACCATATTAGTCAGGTACAGGCTGTCCTGGTGAAACAAAGGGTTCAAAAACACAGAAGCTCAACAATGGGGAAAGTATCATCCTTGCATGTAGCAATGCAGACTTTCACTGACTAGGGTTTGTGGGTGGCTCTTTTCCTTGGGTAATCCTGCGACTCAGGTTTCTTTTATGTTGTTACCCTATCATCTCCCAGGATGTCCTCTTCTGCATACATGAAGAGGTTTTACATAGCTCTATGTGCACATTCCCCAGTCTGAGGGAAATATGAGATTTTCACATTGGGAAAATAATGTCTTTTTTCATGTAGAAAGTTTTTAAGGAAAAATTCAAAATTTTTAAAAGATATAAAGCTGCTCAGGTCGCCTATTTTTCTGCTATGAGTATCTATAAGGAATTGTATATTTCATATAAATCATGAAATTTAATGACAAAACAATTATAACATTTTATTACTATGATGTTAATATATGTGGGGAATATAGTGTTATCCTTCTTTCATTTCTTATATTGGCCAATATGTCTTCTATTTTCACAGTGGTTGTCCTAGGGATTATTAACCTTTGAATAGTAGCCATGTAAGTCATCTTTCCCTTTCTTTGTGATATTGTGATATATTTTGCTTTAATATGTGACTTCAGCTTTGCAATGCAGCAATGCAAAGCTCCTGTAGACAATTATTTTTAAAGCAAATACATTATTAAAAATCCATTATTTGATATATTTACTTTCAATTCTACATATTTACATTATTTCTTTGAGTAGACCCCAAGTTCCTTCTGTTATCATTCCCTTTTCAGAAAAGTTTTGATCACTGTCTCCTTAAATATTTCTTCTTATGTCCTTCCTTTCTATTCAAGTTGTATAATATACATACTAACTATATGTATATTATGCCATCTGATATTGTAACATATTGCTTGGTTAGTTTTCCCTGCATATTTTACTTTTTCTTGAACACCTTTTTCTATTAGTTAATTCTTGTTGGCTTATTATCAAGTACACTGATTCTTTCCTCATCTTTATTGAACATATAAAGGTTCCTGATGATGTAATTTTTTGTTTCTTATGTTGTGTGTGTGCTTTTAAAAGCTCTATTTCTAGCACTTCCTATGACACTACCTTATAGATTCCATCCATTTAATGTAATTCTGCTCATATCCATGCATGTTGCTTATTCTCTCATCTAGACCTTCTAACTTAGTAATTGCCAATGTTCTTTAGTTAAAGAACCCTTGACCAACTATGGTGGAACATTGTGGTTTTATTACTCTTTGCAGTGAGGAAGAATATATGCCATGGGAAAATAAGCAGTTTCTAAGTGATAGGGCTTTAGAAAGATCCTATTACAGGATTTAGGCTTTGTTTGGGTAACTGCTGATAAGTTAATGAAACAACGTTTGGTATTCTTTTGGATGATATCTGTGTGCAGGAGCAATTGTATGGCTGAGTATCAATAAATTTTATCTCTCTTTAGGCACACTAAAGTAAGAACACAGCAATGATTGGTATAGTCATAGGGGTTCTTCATTTAGTAGAAAGGAGAAGTAGTTTATTTGGTATTTTGAAGGTTGCACTATGAACTTGTCTGAAGTTCTACCTTCCAGCCCCTAGTCTTTATCTTGAGCACTTGGTATAGACCTGAAGATAAGTTATTGACAATGAATGCAATCTCCTTAAATCTCAGCTCACTGTTTTCCACAACTAGCACTGTAGCTCACACTTGGCTTTAACAATTCTGAAAATTGTATCTTTATGCTTCCTATCTGCTTGTACAGTGACCACACTTTCTGCCACCCTTTGTCAACGGGTTAAATAGTTCATTTGTTTCTGTCCTATTTGTGAGCCTTGTACCTAATTAGAATTTGAGTTCTAGATGTTTCCAACCTCTTCTTTCTGATAAGCTCAAGAAAAGTTAAGGTTTTGAAGATTTATTACTTTTTTAAATTGTTAAGTTTCAGGAAATGATCTTTGAAGATTTCTACATCCTATGTAGATGTGAAAGTTCTATATTCCCTTTAAAATCGTATTTGCTGCTTTGAATTCATGTATCTCCTTTCTGAAGAACGCCACTATTTCCAGTATAATATCTAGCTAGCATTCTAGTAATGCACCTTGAAAATGAAAAGGCACCTCAGAATCGCTGTAGGTATAACTGGTCTTATCTATTTACATTTTTTTCATATAATAAACTTTATTTTTAAAGAGGCTTTAAACTTCAAAAAAGTTACATGAATAGTATACTAGTTTTCCATTTACCCCACCCTTCCCAAATTTTATGCTATTAATAACATCTTACAATAGTGTGGTGCATTTGTTACAATTGATGAATAAATATTGCTGCTAAACAAGGTCTATAAGTATACCTTATGGTTTATACTTTGCACCACACAATTTTATAGTTTTGACAAAATGTATAGTGGCTTGAATCCATAATTGCAATATCATGTAGAACAATTCCAATGCCCTAAATATACCCTATTTTCCACCTATATTCCCTCCTCCTCCCCTCAGTACCTCTGATAACCACTATCTTTATATCAATGTTACATGTTCTTCTATCACTACAATAATAATGTTTACTTTGTTCCATGGTTGCATTTCCCCCTAATTGCTGTTCATTCCTGAACCTTGATGATGGGGGGATGGTGTTGCCTGCTCTACTTCAGATTGAGAGGGGCCTTAGATATTATGGTGCAGATGGTAGAAACTCTTTTACTTGCAGTAGTAGATAATCTCTGTTTTGGGGGATAGGGATTATCCATCATTACCTCTTTGTTCATTGTCCTGGGAAAATGTGATGAACTGAAAAGTAGGTGTTGTCCTCAACTCTGCTGAGATGCAAGGCTCAACCAGCATATAAACAGACTGAAGATTAAGTCTCTAGGGCATATTTTAAATTAGTATAGTACTGTTTATAAGTTCAATAAAAGGGATAGAGTTACCATGTGTATTCATCAGGGTTCTCTAGGGAAACAGAATCAACAGGAGATATCTGTCAATAATATGAGATTTTATAAGAGTCTCTCACGTGACCATGGGGATACACAAGTCCAGGTTCTGCAGACAGGTTGCAAGCCAGAGACTCCATGAAAGTCCAGTGAAGGTCCTTGATGAGTTTCTGGGAGAAGTTGGCTTTCCAATGATGAGCTGAGAAATTCTCTCTGAATGTTGAAATCACCTTCCCTTTTAAGACATTCAACTGACTGGATATAAGCATCACCCATTGCTGATGCAATCTCCCTGATTGATGCAGATGCAATCAGCCATCCACACAGTAAACTCACTGGTGACTGAAGTCCATAAATGCTCTTGTATTTCCAATTAGCCCAGTGCTTGCTTGACCAAACACCTGGCCACAATTATCTGGCTGAGTTGACACATTAGCCTAACCATCACACAATGTATAGGAAAATTATAAATGATTCTAACTATGATACAGTGAGAAATATGTTGTAATATATTCCAAGGTAAGGCCCACTGACAAGTGCTGATTTCATGTGGCTGTGTGCCTTGCCCATGGGCCCAGATGTCTCTAGAGGTCTTGGGAGAACCTCTATTTGAAGCTTTGTTTACTGTGGCAGTTAGTGAGATCTGCCTGAGACATGTATAAGTATAACCTCTGGAATGACCTCATGACTCACTTTGAAATCTCTTAGTTATAAAAGACTCTTTTATATTTAATGTTTCCCCCTTTAAATCAAGTTTTTTTTTTTCCAAATGCATCACTGGTTGGTGCTTGGATATTAATCCGTTGGTGACAGGGAAGTTCATCCCTGGAGTAATACCCCATACCAGGGGAAAAGGTTATGCATTTATTTGCTGAGTTTGGCTTAGAGAGAGGCCACATTTGAGTAACAAGAAGTTTTTTAGGAGGTAACTCTTAGGCAATAGTTATTATTAGGATAAGTTTCAATTTTACAAGATTAAGGTTCATAACTATAAGCATTAACATTGAAGGTTTAGCATATTGGTCTGTTTTCTTTTATTAGCCACTGCCTATGTATTCAAGAGATTCTTGACCCTCTATCTGAGAAAGTAGCAGGACTTCCCAAGATAAGAGCTTATTATTCTGTGGTTTATTGTGTGGGTCTCTAATCACTGAGATAACACTCTATGACAAGATGAGCACATTCAGAATCCATACAGGCATGCCCAGGTACAACCTTCCCCTCACATTCCCTCACCACCAACACCCTGCATTAGTGACCGTTTCTGCTACAGGTGCCAACAGAACATTCCCACAATTGTATTATCAACCACAAACCTCCACCTCCCCAGAGTTTCCTGTTCCTTCTTCCAGCCTTCCCCCAAGTTCCATTGATAGTCCAACCCAATCCCCAATCCCTACTTATCCTCACATTCAAGCACCATCAACCCCACTCACATCCCTAAACCACTGTCACCCTCATCCACTACCAAACCACCCCCACCAACCTTATCATAGTTTCTTCCCAGATTGAACAGCAGCTCACCACTCTCTACTCCCTTTCTATCTCCTGGTAACATATCTTCAATACTTTACTCCTGTGAATCTGCTGAATATACTTTCTTCATATCATTTGAGATCATGCAATACTTGTCCTATAGTGACTGGGTTACTTCACTCAACATAAGGTCTTCAAAATTAACCCATCTTGTCACATATATCAAAACTTCATTCCTTCTCACAGAGGTGTAATATTCTAATTTATGTATATACCACATTTTGTTATTCATTCATGTATTCATAGACACTTGGGTTGCTTCCTACTTTTGGCTGTAGTGAATAATGCTGCTATGAACGTTGGTGTGAAAATATCTGTTTGCATCATTGTTTTCAATTCTTCTGGGTATATTCCTAATGTTCGGATTACTGAATCATATGGCAATTTTATAATTAGCTTCCTGAGAAACCACCAAGTTGCCCTCCATTGTTGCTGCATCATTCTGTTCCCACCAGCAGTGGATGAGTGTTCACATCTTCCACATCCTCTCCAACACCTGTAGTTTTCTGTTTTGTTTTTTTTTTAATAGCATACAGTCTAATATGTGTAAAATGTTATCTCATTATAGTTTTGATTGGCATTTCCCTAATAACTAATGATATTGAACATCTTTTCATGTGATTTTTTAGCCATTTATATTTCCTCTGTAGAAAAGTATCTCTTCAAACCTCCAGCACATTTTTAAAGTGGGTTGTTTGCCTTTTTATTTTTGAGATGTACGAATTCTTAATATATGCTGAATATTAGACCCTTGTCTAAAAGGTGGCTCCCAAATATCTCACATTGAGTAGCCTGCTTTTTTACTTTCTTAACAAATTCCTTCGAAACACAACAGTTTTTAATTTTGCAGAGGTCCTATTTATCTATTTTTTCTTTCATTACTCAAGCTTTGTGTGGAAACTTCATGAAATCATTTCCTACTATAAGATCTCATAGATGCTTCCTTACATTTTCTTCTAGGAGTTTATGGTTTTGGCTCTAATATTTAGGTCTTTGATACATTTTGAGTTGATTTTGGTTTGGGGCATGAAATGGTTATTTTCTCTCATTCTTTTGGATATGGATATCCAATTCTCCCTGAACAATTTGTTGAAGAAACTATTCAGTCTTAGTTATGTGGGCTTGGTGGCCTTGTTGAAAATCAGTCAGCCATATATCCCTCGGTGTTTACCAGAACTCTCAGTTTGATTCCATTTATCAGTATACCTTTCCTTTTGCCAATACCATGCAGTTTTGACCACTGTAGTTTTTTTAATATGCTTTAAAATCAGATAGTGTGATTCCTCCAATTTTGTTTTGCTTTTTCAAGATGTTTTTGGCTATTTGGAAACATTTACCCTTCTAAATATTTTGATAAGTGGTTTGTCCAGTTCAGGAAAAATGCTGTTATAACTTTGATTGGGATTGTATTTAACCTGTAAATCAATTTGGGTAAGATAGATATCTGAATGATATTTAGTCTTTCAATCCATGAACATGGAATATTCCTCCATTTATTTAGGTCTTCTCTGATTTCATTTGATAATGTTGCATAGTTTTCTGTATATAAGTCCTTTACATCCTTAGTTAAGTTTATTCTTAGATAACTGATTCTTTTGGTTGCTCTTGTAAACTGAATTTTTCTTGATTTCATCCTCATATTGCTCCTTATTAGTGTACAGAAATGCTACTGATTTTTCCAAATTGATCTTATATCCCAGCACTTTACTGAACTCATTTGTCAGCTCTAGAAGCTTTTTTTTTTTTTTTTTCAGGGCTTTATACATAGAGAAGCAAGCCATCTGCAAATAGTGAAAGTTTCACTTCTACCATTCTAATTTGATTTACTTTTATTACTTCTTTTTGTTTACTTTAGAAGGCACTAGGAAATGAACCCAAGACTTCCCATCTGGGAGGTGGGCACTCAGCTGCTAGAGCCATATCCACTTCCCCTCCAGTGTATTTTTAATTTATTGAATTGTGCCTTTTATCACATCACCATCATATCTGTTCTTTCCATGTATGATTTTATTTCTCCTGTATGTTCCTTCAGTGTCTTCTTGATAGCCTTTTTCTCTTGCATGTCATTGAGTTGATTAAGGATATTTGTACATCCTTGATTAGTTGTTCCACATTGTGCATCTTCTCCATGACTCCTCTTTCCCTGGGAGCCAGCTGGGTGCCGGACAACTCTCTGGGTCACTCTCCATGGCTTCTTTCTGCTCTGGGATAGTTGGGTGCCTGACAGCTCACCAGCTGCCTCTCTCAGCTCCCCTCTCTTTCAGGCCAGTTCGTCACCAACCTCACCAACTGACACTCCCTGCTCCCATATCACCTGGGCCAGTAGGGTGCCTCTTGGCCCACCCCCTCACTGCCCTGGTTCCTCTGTCTCCCAAGGTGGGTGGATGCATGTCAGCCTGCTTAATCAGCTCCCCCCCTCCCCTCTCCCTGGAGCCACTTTGGCTTTGGCCTGTGTCTCTCTTCTTTCTGGGAGCTGGCTGAGATCTGGTTCTCCTGCCCTGTCTCATTCTTCCCCTCCTGGTTACCCTGAAGATTCTTTCCCTCAAGAGTTCAGGTAGCATGCCCATTCACACCATTTCTCTCCTCTCTCCCTGAGCTGGCTGGGTGTCAGTCCCCATATCTGATTTTCTTGAAGCTTCACTCCTCTCCAAGGCCTGCTGTACACCAGCAAGCATAACTGTTAGCCCAGGGCTTTCTTCACTTTCAAAGCTGACTGAGCACTGGCCTTCCAGTCAAGTCACTTCTCTAGATTCCCTCTCCCTCTGAACCAGCTGGACACCAGCTGCCTGACCTATCTCCAACAGCTTTCTTCTCCCCTGACTAAATGGGATCCCCTTCTATCTGCCTTTCTCTGATGGCCCCCACAGTTCCATGGCCTCCATTCTTAGTAATATAACCATTAAGCTTTCTCAAAATGTCCATAACTATGTATATAATGAAATAATATAAAAGAATAGCCTGGGTCAGAATTTATAATTATTATTATTATTATTTTTTAAAGATTTTATTTATTTATTCATTTATCCCCCCCTTGCTGCTTATGCTCGCTGGGTCAGCTAACCACGCCGTGCAGGCGGGCTTTGCCTTCACCAGGAGGCCCCGGGAACCGAACCCGGGGCCTCCCATATGGTAAACGGGAGCCCTACTGATTGAGCCACAGCCGCTTCCCAGAATTTATAATTATTTAATAAAAATTACTATTATAATATATAAATTGTCAAGTGATATGCTTCTAATTATTATGATAGATTATTTCATCTAGTGAGAGTTTCATGGAGTAAATGAAATATGGATATTATAAATTTATGTATAATGTGTATCAATAAGAGACATGGGACATTAGATAGATAACTATAAAATTTTATGTTACAGAATATAAAAACATGTGGTATCTAGTATAATTCAAGGTCACATGCTTTGAGTTTTGTATGTTTTTTTTCTTATGGGGATCACATATATAAATGTCTATACTAGTACCTGGGTATCTTAATTATAAACTCTTGGAAAATTTTGTAAAGTACATGGATTCTGGGCCTCACAACTAGAAATTTTAACTTAGTAAGTAGGTAATGATGTTCACAGAATCTGAATTTAAAGGAATAAAGGAATAAAGAAATATGATACAAATAGGCATCTCAATTAGAAACAACTTATCTATTAATTGAAAGCTATCCCAAACTGATCTATAGGTTCAATGCAATCCCAATTAATATTTATGCAATTTTTTGGCTGATATTGAAAAGCTCCTTCTAAAATTTAGACGTAAAAATAAAGAAATAATCTACTCAAAACAAACATGAAAAAGAAGAATAATATTAGTGAATTCATATTATTTAATTTAAGGACTTATGATAAACTTAAATAATCAACAGAATATGATACTATTGAAAAGATAAATATCTAGATAGATGGGACTTACAGAGTTCAAATATAGATTCACATATATATGGTCAATTAACTTTTGTCAAATATGTTAAGGAATATCCGTGGGAAAGTCTAGTCTTTTCTTTGGTTAATGGTATTGAAAAAAAAAATGAATAGCCTTTTGCCACAAAAGGAAACATTAGCTCATCATTTTCATGGTATATGAAACTTCTCTCATAATAAACCTATGTGCTAATATGAAGCTTAATACTATAAAACTACTAAAGTAAGCATAGGACAACATCTGTGTGACCATACAGTAGTTGCACTTTTTAGAAAAAATACAAAATCTGTGAATCATATGAGAAAGCTGGATACATCATACTTCATCATATTAAAATCTGTTCAGCAAACGACCCTGCTAAGGGAATGAGCAAACAGGTTATAAAATTTGAAAAAATATTTGCTAAACAGATTTTTGACAAAAAACATGTATCCACAATATATAAATAATTCTTAAAACTCAGTAATATGAATATAAAAGAAAATGAAAACAAAAATATGCACAAACTTGAACTGAGTCTTCAACAAAAAAGATATATAGATGACATCTAAGCCCACAAAAAGCTGCTCAGTATTACTCATAGATAAATGGAATTTAAAACCACAATATGATTTCACACACCTATTAAAATGACTAACATTTAAATACATAATACTGATAAAACAATCAACTTGTTAGAATGTAGAGCAATTGCAAGCCCCAACCATTGTTGGTAAGAATACAAACTGATGCAGCCACTTTAGAAAACAACCTGACAGTTTCTTATGAAGTGAAATCACTTACTCTATGACCCCATCATATCATATTTTGTTATTTTCCCAGGAAAGTGAAAACATAAATCTACAGAGAAAACTTCATGCTGATATCTATATTTCGTAATTTGAAAGAATTCACATGTCCATCCACTAGGGAATGGACAAGCTAACAGAAGTAAATTGGTACAAAGGAATACAACTCTGCAAGGAATGGAAAGAAACTATTGATATGTTCAGATAGACAGATGGATCTCAACAAATTATGTTTGAGTCGACCAAGCTAAACTCAAAAAGTTACAAATCATGTAATTCCACTTAGATCACATTATGGGAAGAGAAAAATTATTACAATGGAGAATACAAGTCTGGTTGCCAGAATTGAGGGTAAAGGGAGGTGATTGACTTCAGAGTGGTTAGGGGAAATTTTTTTAGGGTGATGGAAAAGTTGTATAGCATGATTGTTGTTATACAATATTATGTTTTTGTTAAAATACATATAGACCATACAAATGGTGTATTTATGCATGCATATTAAAATAACTCTAACTTTAAAATTACTTACTACTTGAGTTAATTTTTGCTACAGAAGAGGAGTTACTTTTATGTGAGTGGTAGTGACTAGAAGAAAGCATAAGGGCATCTTCTGTAGTGCCCACAATGTTCTGCTTCCTATCCTGTTTTCATGTTTTCAGCAAATAGGCAACTCAATAAGCCTTACACTTCTAAAATTTTGATTTGTCTAAATTTATATTATATTTAAAAAATAAAAAATGAAACAAAATCTTCTTTTGTTGCACATTTTGTAATAAATTCAATAAACCACTGTTACTTAAATTCTCTTTAAATCAGTATTATTAATTATTGTTGTTCCTATTAGTGAAATAATGTCGATATGTTTGCCATGTGTTCATTTTTAAATTTTTATGAGTTAAATTTTTACATTTTTAAATTTACAGATTACCAGGAAAATGGTATTGGGTTAGGTCAGGCAAAGTGCAGCTCTCTTACAAAAAAAAAGGAAGAAACAGCAGACTTTGTCTGAGAGACATGCTTTGGGAATCTGCAGACCAGGAAAGTTCATAATGCAATGTCCAGTATAGATTAGGGACAGAAAGACAAAGAGGCCAAAAGGAAAACTGTGAGTTACTGGCACACATGGCAGAATATGTAGCCCATCCTCCACCCTTTAGGTGAACAGCCTCAGTAAAACGGGTACATGAGCAGTCAATGAAGAGGGGAAAAGACATCTTCCTCCTTGAGAAGAGAACGGGTGAGGTGTGGGCTGAGAGTGGTTTCTCTTCAGTGAGTTTAAACAGCATAGCACATCTATAAATCACTGGCTCAGAAAATCCAATCAGTGGAAATTGAAAAATTCATCTCTGAGGAAAGCTTTTCCAAAGACTACCATCTGCTGGCCATCTGGGAAAGTGAAGAAAGACAAGGCATGTCTCTCATTTTTTTCCAAGATCCCAGTGATCTGGTCTGTGTCCCGTTAGTGGGTCCCTGGCCATGCTTTGATACTTAAAAAGGGAAATCTTAAACTTTTAGGACAGATTGAACCAAAAAACAAGGAAGAGCTGTAAAACAAAACCATTTGGCAACAGAAAGAGATAGACCAACAGAGTAAGTAACCAACATAATCAGATGTCAAGATACTAGCAAAAATTTACAACCTATACTAAGAAACAGGAAGGTAAAGGCCAGCCAAAGGAACAAACCAAGAATCTTGATTAGACACAGTATTTGAGAAGACTAACAAATGATGTGCACATAAATCTCCTATCTCACGTCAAGAAGTTGAAGGAAAATATCTCAGAAAAGATAAAGGATATTTAAAAGACTGGGTGAACATGAAGAACAATTTGAAAGATTGCAAAGAAAATTAACAGAGTTTATGGGAATGAAAAACACAAAAGATGAGATTAAATATACATTAGAGGCATTTAACAGGGGATATGAAATGGTGGAGGACAGAATTAGTGAGTTAGAAAACAGACCATCTGAACATGAAGAGACAGAAGAAAAGAATGGAAAAAATATTGAACACGGGAACTGGAATGACAGTGTAAAATACACAAACATATGCATTATAAGTGGCCAAGAAGGAGAAGAGTACAAAAAAAGGGCAGAAAGAATATTTGAGGATATAATGACCAAAAATTCCCCAACCTTTCTATCAATATTCAAGAAGGACAACACAGCCCCAAAAGAATAAATCCAAATTTACCTACACAGAGGCACCTAATATTCACAATGTCAAATGCCAGAGATAAAGAGAAGATTCTGAAAGCAACTAAAGAAAAGTAATGTCTTACTTGCAAGGGAGTCTCAATGAGACTAAGTGCCAATCTTTCATCAGAAACCAAGGAGGCAAGAAGGCAGTGTTATGGTGTATTTAAGGTACTAAAAGAGAAAAACTTCCAGCAAAGAATACTTTATCTGGCAAATCTGTCCTTAATCAATGAGGACGAGTGAAAATCTTCACAGACAAAAATTGAGAGAGTTTGTCACTAAGAGATGAGTTTACAAGAGATACTAAAAAGTGTGCTACATCCTGAAAGGAAAAGACAAGGTTAAGAGGCTTAGAGAGGAATATGCAAATGAAAATTATAAATAAGGGTAGCTAAAAGGGTTAAAAGGCAGACAATAGTAAGATATGACAATGGAAAGGCAAGGGATAAAATAGACAAAGTAAGTAATGTTAATGGATTGAATGCCCTAATCATAAGACATAGATGGATAGAAAATATTTTTAAAAATATGAACCATCTGTATGCTGTATACATGTGACTCATCTCAGATGTAAAAACACAATCAGCCTTCAAGCAAAAGTTTGGAAAAAGATATTCCATGCAAATAGTAACTAAAATAATCTGGAGTAGTGATACTAATATCATTCAAAACAGATTTTAAATGCAAATATTTTATAAGAGATGAAGAGGGTCATTATATGTTAACAAAAAGGGCAATTCACCAAAAAGAAATAATTATAATAAATACTTATGTACTTAACCTGGGTGCCCAAAGATACATGACACACACACTGGTAAAAGTGAAGGGAGAAATGTACATCTTTACAATAACAGTGGAAGACTTCAATACATTACTCTCACCAATGGATAGAACCTCTGGACAGGGTATAAATAAGGAAAAGAGGGCTTGAATAATATCATTAATGAACTAGACCTAGCAGATATTTATAAAATACTACACCTCAAACAACAGGATATACATTTTTTTCAAGTACTCATGGATCTTATCTTTCTCCAAGATAGACCACAGGTAATGTCAGATGTCAATTAATTTATATATACTGAAATTATACAATGAAGCTATGGAAATTAATAACAGGAGAAAATGGAAAATTTACAAATATATGAAGATTAAATAATATACTCTTAAATAGTCAGTAGGTTAAAGATGAAATGGCAGCAAAAATGAGTAAATATTTTGAGATGAATGAAAATGAGAACAAAACATATCAAAATTTATAGGACACACTGAAGACAGCGCTAAGTTGGAAATTAATACCCATCAATGCTTACATTAAAAAAGAAAAGAGTTAAAATCCAAGACCTAGCTGCACTCCTGAAGAAACTAGAAAAAGAACAGCAAACTAATTCCAAACCAAATGGAAAGAAATAACAAAGATTAGAGCAGAAATAAATGAAATAGAGAATTAAAAAAAAATAGAACCAACAAAGCTAAAAATTAGTTCTTCGAGAAAATCAACAAAATTGACAAACAATTATCTATAATGACAAAGAAAAAATGAGAGACTATGCAAATAAATTAAATCAGAAATGAGAAGAGGGACATTACTACTAGCACTGAAGAAATAAAAGAGATTATAAGAGTATAATATTAAGTACTCGTCACCAAAAAACTGGACAACAGTAATGAGATGGACAATTCATATAAAGACACAAACAACTCATACTGACCCTAGAAGAAATAGAAGACCTCAACAAACCAATCATAAGCAAATAAATTGAAATATTCATAAAAAATATCCTTAACA
>JAKSZT010010867.1:65117-79878 GCA_026826555.1 Tolypeutes matacus | reverse complement strand
TAATATTATTAATCTTTACAATGTAACATCTTTTGGTTTCATTGATGTCCTTAATTTTGTTTTATTCTCTATTTCAATCATCACCACTCTAATTGTTTTTATTTCCTTTAACTGCCTTCTTTGGGTTTATTATCCTGTTCTGTTTCTTGTACCTCAAAATGTGAGTTTGGATCTCCTCTTATAAATATTTCCTCTTTTTTTGGTAAGAATTCTGTGCTATAAATTTTTCTCTTACCAATGCTTTTGCTGCATCTCTAAGATTTGTCATGTTTTATTTTTGTTCATTCACCTCAAGATATTTCCCAATTGTCTTTGTTATTTCTACTTTGACCTATGGATTGTCTAAAGAGTGTACCTTCCAATTTTCATGTATTAGAAAATTTTCCAGTTACATCTCTGGTATTGATATCTTGCATCATTTCAATGTTGTTAGAGAAGATTTCTTGAGTGAGTTCAAAATTTGTTAAGTATATTAAGTCTTATTTTGTGACCTAGCTTATGGTCTATTTTGTAGAGTGACCTCTGTGCACTAGAGAAGTATGTGTATTCTGTTCTTATTTGTTGAAGTGTTCTTCATATATCTCTTAGCTCTATTGCTTATAGTATCATTATTGTCTTCAAAATTCTTATTTATCTTCTATTTATAGTCTTACTTTATAAAAATGTTTCTATTAATGTTTATTAATACCTCATGGAACCACCTATTTCTGCTTTCAAAAGTGTCAAAATATGTTTCAATATTGTGTGTTTCTGCTGTTTTGGTACATATAAATCTATAATTTTTATGTCTTCTTGTTGATGACACTTGATCCATACATAATTGTACTCATCTGTCCGTTTTAACACTTTTGGACTTCAAATTAGCTATACTAATGATCCATTAGTATTGCTGCTCTAGCTTTCTTTTTGTTACTATTTTCATGGAATTTTTTCCCATCCTTTTAATTTGAACCAAGCTGTGATTTTGAATATAAGTTGAGTTTCTTGTAAAGAGCATATAGTATTAACCATTGTTCAATCTCTGCACTTTGATGTAGAATTTAGTCAATTTCCATTTAAAGTAGTTGCTGATAATGCAGAACTTTCTTTGGCAATTTTTGCTATTTGCACCTTGTTTTATACTTTTATGCCCCTTAAATCTTCCATTAATATCTATTGTGATATCTATTTGATTTTTGTATTTTAGTATTTTGATTCCCTTCTCATTTCCTTCTGTTTATTTTTCAGATATTTTCTTTTTAGCTATCATTGGGCTTAAATCAAAGATCTAAAACCTATAAAAATTTCCTATGATTTAATACCAACTTTGTTCCTATGTCCTACCATCCCATCACTTTTTTTGTTGCATTTTTTATGTATTATATCTTTACACATTAAATAACTTAAACCACAGAATTCCCATTAATTTTCAAATGTGATTTTTAGATCCTGTTCAAATTAAAGTGGATCATATACAAAAATATAATTCTATATTATATGAGGGTTTATAATTACCCTTAAGGTTACCTTCGCCAGAATTCTTTACTCCTTTATGCTAATTTGATCCAGTCTCTAGGGTTCTTTCCTTTTCATATGAAAAACTCCCTGTAGCATGGCTTATAGGACAGGTCTAGCAGTGATGAACAGTTCGTTTTGTTTTGTTTTGTTTTGTTTCAATCTGGGAATGTCTTAATCTTTCCTTCATTTTTAGGATTTTCTTATAGGTTATAAAATTCTCTGTTTTATTTTTTTCTTTCAGCAATTAAATTTCTCAAACCCCTGTCTTCATGCCTCTTATGGTTTTGCTGATAAATCAGCTCTTAATCATATAAAGACTGCCTTCTATGTAATGTATTGCTGTTCTTTTCCAGCTTTCAGAATATTCTCTTTGACATTTCATTCTACAATTTTACTGTCCAGGTTTGTTTCTCCTCAAGTTTAACCCATTTGTTGTCACTGGTCTTGAATGTGTGGTTATGCTTTTCATTAACTTAGAGAAGTTTTCTGCAATTAGTTCTTTAAATATTCCTCCTAATCTTTTCTCTCTCTTTTGGTGAGTTCTTAAGTTTTCTCTTGTTCCTTTGGATGAGCCATGATTCTTTGTCTTTGCCTTGTAAACTTTTGTTTCACAATGCAAATTTTTATGTTTTAATATTTTAACTATGGGGTTTAGACCCTGAGGTTTCTCTTTCTTAAAATGGTACTCAGCTGTTATATGTCAAATATAACAGTGTAAAGAACTAACATCAACAACCAAAAAATCATTTCAAAAACACCTTTATTGTCTTTTGAAATTTGCTGTGTTACTTGATGTTCTCCTTGAGAGTTTAGCTTTCACATAAAGAAGCTCAACCTGAGGCAAGAATTTAAAGACTAACAGTTTTAGGTTACATTTCTTGATTCAGGACTCACCCTGTTACTGCAATCAACTGATTATACTCTTGATGTTTGTGGAAGGTAATCTGGTGCTTGATTGTATTGTTTGAAAGAGTCTGTGGGTGAACAGACTCTCAAGTATCTTATACTGCCATCTTCATTGCCTGGAAACAATCATAATAACATTAATAGCAATAAAATAATTTATGGATGTAAACTGTATCCTCAGAGCTAACATTAACAATATAATGCAATGAAATATGTTTAAAAAATCCATCAGAAAAATAAAATTTAAGAGTAAATAATATATTAATCAAAAGAAGCCCAGAGAGAGTTATCAGAATTTTTACAACATATTGTAGTACTAGAAAAACCAAGTATAGCATAAATATTAAGATATTGTACTTAATGTTAAACATTAACCTTATAATGGTAAAGAAATTTAACTTAACTCTTGCTCACCTGTCAGGAGGTGGGCAGGGCTAGAGATTTAACATTAACCAGATTCAGCTCCACCAAAAATGTATAATTATGCACTTCCTTTCACTTATCTTTACTCACATCAGTCCTTATCTGAATCTTCACATCTATCCTTATCTGAGCCTTGACATCCATACCACCCTCTCATCCTTATTACCCATTCCTGGATTGCCCTACCCAAGGACCATGTATATTTTAAGATTAAATGATGAAGCAAAAAACGAATTGTACAGGCCCTTCTTAGAAATGTCATCCTGATTATTAATTTTCTTTGTTTCAATCAGTATAAGAGCTGTGAGAAAAACCCTTAATGGGGAGTCTGATTTGAAACTATATATCTCTGGTCTCCCACCAGCAAATAAAGCCACTTTTCCTTCCTAGCCTAGATCAGTGCCTGTCAATTCTGTCATGCCCAGCAAATGTACTAAGTCGAGTACCACCCCTGCCTCTCTTCAATATGACATGATTTGAAAACAGCACATAAATCATTATTTTCATTTTAAGTTATCTAAAAACCTCAATAAAAGACCCTGTAATTATTTCTATTATAAAGAAAGACAATTATATGATATCTATAAGAAATAGATGAATAGTAAAAGATGTAAAAATATATTCCTGTAAATATAAGCATATAAATACAAATGGGCAAAGTAGTACTATTAGAAAATTAGACTTTCATATTCTAGAAATGTAAGGGACAATATAAAATAACGATAAGGACAAAATTCCTTAACAGAGCTTCAAATAATATCAAGAATTGAGAAAATTAAATGCATAAATAGAATAAAAAAATCAACTACACTGAATAATTATCTGGTATAACATTTAATTTTGTTGAAATTTAG
Organism: Tolypeutes matacus; assembly: GCA_026826555.1. Taxonomy (NCBI): domain Eukaryota; kingdom Metazoa; phylum Chordata; class Mammalia; order Cingulata; family Chlamyphoridae; genus Tolypeutes; species Tolypeutes matacus. The sequence goes on along the minus strand of JAKSZT010010867.1, from coordinate 76,198 downwards.
GTCAAATAAGTCATGTCTCCTTTTTGTTTCTTACTCATGATCATCTGCCAACATAATCTTACTACTAGAGATCATATATTGGAAATCTATAATAAAGATTCCGCAAAAAAGATGAGTCAAAAAAAGTTTTGCATTATTATTTCTTTCTTTGACTATTATAGTATTTGAAGGTACACTTAATGACTATAAAAATTGATTTCAATACTGTAAGGAACACTCTATCTGTGATTTTCAATAATGAGCAGACCTTATTAAGACCTAAAGTCACTTATTGTGAAATAAATTGATATTGGCTTTTTAATCTGCAAATAAATATTTCTCATTAACATAGGATTTTTGTTTAATTGAATAATTGTACATTCAAAAATTCATCAAATATTTAATATATTGTTTTGAAATTACTTTGATCCATGCTATCATCTTGTCCTCTAAAATTCTATCATGTAAACAGTTTCCTTGTAAGAGTTGCTTCTTATTCTACATATAAATTGATTTCATTATCATTAAATAATGAAGGATTTACAAGAATGGATTTCATATAATTGTATTTAGAGGAAGGAAGCTTTGGGCCATTAATAAAATTATAGAAATTTTACTCATCTAAGTAATGATTTTTAGTATACTCTCTCTTATTTATTTTAATATAATAAAAGCCAATACTTTAAAAATAATATAACTTGCACAAACATTGTTGTGTCTGAATAAAGCAATACATCTGCTGTATTGATGAATTAGTTGATACTACCTAGCCTGACTGGAGAAACAGGTTTTCCTTGTGATGCTTCAAAAATGCCCATTCATCAACTGGCAAACACTCTCATAAAGAAGTTAGTTATGTTGCATCAGTCAATACAAAATTCTTGAAATTGTGGATTTTTCAAGTGTGTTTTTTACCATGGGTCAAGGTACATAATAGTTAATAAATAGTATTAAATAAAAAATGACTGAAATTTAGGCATGGTAAAATTATATAAATACATAAGCATATATATAAAGAAGCTTTATATGCACAAAGAAAAATATTTGGAAGAAAATACATCTAAAAAATAACACTAAGGAATGATTTCCATTTTTTATATTTGAATGTTTAATAATTTTTGAATAATGAACAGTTTTCACTCCTATGATATAGTTACATTTCTAAATAATTATTTCATTGTGAAAGATATGCTATTACTTCCCTGGTCGTTAATGGTCTCTCTTTTCAGCCAAAGATTAATTAAGCATTTCTCTGGAAATGCCTACTCTTTTACCCAGTCATAAATCAGAACATCACAAAGGAATACCAAAAGTGCTGATCAAAATTATGTGACTTATAAGGGGAAAGAAAATTTCTGTTATAAACCTGACACAGATGCATTAATCCTTGAAGTTTCATCCTTGGCAACTTGTCAAGCAATCTTCCTTGAAAACTAGTTCCAGAGATGACCAAATATTGCATTATCCACAATACTCAATATAAGAGGTGCCTTGACATTATCAGGGTGAAAAACAAGGAATACTCTTCTCTGCTCATTTTCACAGTAGCTCTCTGGTATCCAGGTAAGCCATAATTTCCTTGTGTTTTTCTATTTGATCAGAATCCAAACAAAAATTTTCTTTGAATTGTTTGACCCAAAAATATATATATATACTGAATATTAAACATAATTTAACTCCAATGAAGCAAATACTACATCACAGAAATATCAGGCTTCATAAATTATTTTCATATTTTTGTTTTGAGGGAAACTAGAGGTTCGGAAATTTCTAGACAGATAATTCTGTAAGAAGTTTTTCAACAACTTTGACTCATAGTAAGTATTAATTTCAAAGTTAGAACATTTTAGTTTTTCTAAAAATGATGGGGATATTATTAGAAGGATATGCATATATATATATATAACATGTAGAACTTCCTAGGTAATGCTAGGATTTATAGAAATAGAAGTATAGAACTGATGCAAATATTCTCGCTCTCCTGATTTTGTGAGAATCAGGGTAGGCTAAACATTTGCTATATTAGAAACCATGCATGTGTCCCCAGACCTCCTTTTTCTCTGTAGGTCTGGATTTTAGAATGCTGGTGATAAACTAAGCCTGATTTATTATATGACCATCCTGTATGGGAAAAGACTGTAACTTTAGGTATCTTTGGTCAACCTTAAGAGATATAGCAGGGGGACAGATGTGGCTTGGGGGTTTGGGCGTCTGTCTCACATATGGAAGGACCTGGGTTCTACCCCCAGGACCTCCCGGTAAAAATAAAAAAAGGAAAATTATAGAAGGCGCATGGGCCACCAGGCCCCATGCATGGGTGCACCGCCACGCCCCATGCACAGGTGAGCTGCCAAGCCCTATGCATGGGTGTACCACCAGGCACCATGAGCCATGCAGCAAGATGATGATGTAACAGGAGAGTGACACAAGGGTGAGCCAAGATGGGACACACCGAAAAACAGGAACTAAGGGCATACAGGCAGTAGGATGCCTCTCTCCAACATTGGAGATTCCAAGGATAGAACCCAGTGAAGACAAGAGGAGAAGGATGAGAAGAGAGGGGAAGAAATGGACATAGAGAGTTACCCAGCAAATGGAAACAGAAACAGCAAAAAAAGGAGGGGGGGTGATGTTATAAAAGTAAGTAAGTAAATAAATAAATAAATAAATAACTCCTTAAAAAATATATGTAAGGGAGGAAGATATGGACTCTAGTTAGTAGTAACATTGTGAAGGTGCTCTTTCATGATTTATTAACAAATGTTTCACAACAAAGCAAAGTATTTGTGGTGGGGTAATAAGAGGGAGCCCTGTATGATGTTATGCATGTTTGTTTTGTAAAATTATGATGTTTACTGAACACTTATAGTTTACGTATGTTCATTTAAGAATGATATATTTCAATAAATTGTTTTAAAAAAAAGAAATATAGAACTGATGTAATCAGAGCCATCAAGCAATGAATATATTTTGAAATAAAATTTTTGGAAGAAATTTGCTTAAATAATCTGTGAAAAAATATATCTGAAAATTCATAAAAAAATGTGCTCACTAATATTAATGCACATAATGATATAATATCTGATCTGTTATTTTTACTAAGACATATAGGAAAGAAAAGATGAGTAAATGATGCTTTGAAACATTATGTCATTGTTTATTAAATAACTTGCATTGTTTTCTTGAATTGCTGAAATGAAATGTAAGTTATGAGTTTGATCTCTGGACATCAATTGTGGTAGAATTACTCGGCCAACAATACTTAATATTTGTGACTCTAGGTAAATAACATTTTGTGCTTTTTTTCCCATCTAAAAGTGTGTACAAGAATAATACATATGATGTAATGTTTTCCCCTGGGTGAATGTGCTAATAAGGCAAAATATTTATAACAATGTCTTGTTCATTCTAATTATGCAATATATGTGCATAAATATGTAGATTTCTCTATTATACAATTTTCAAATATTTTAGTTTGCCTAATTTATAATTGGTAGCCAAAATAAGATTTTTTTCAGACATATTTTGCAAACTACCTTTTATCATAGATTTCTAAAGTATTGAGCTGATTTTTAAAAATGCCAGATCATTCCTATAGTGAAAAACAGTTTTGAACTTATTTATACTTAATATCACCTTTCATTTCTTAACAGTTTACAGAATTTGATTTCTATTATGGAAAGAAGGATAAATACAAATATACCTGACTTCATCCTTATTAGCTTGACAGACTCTGAAGTGATCCAGTGGTTCCTTTTTATCCTATTTCTCCTAATATACCTGATTACCCTGCTGGGAAATGCAGGGAAGATACTGATAATTCTCCTGGATCTCCAGCTTCACACCCCCATGTACTTTTTCCTCAGTCACCTGTCATTCCTAGACCTCAGTTACTCAACGGTCATCAAACCATAAACCTTAGAGAACTTATTGAATTCCAACAGTAATATTTCATTCACCGGCTGATTCACTCAGATGTTTTGTTTTGTTTTCCTTCTTGTATGTTACTGAATTTTTCCTTGTATGTTCAATGGCCTATGATCACTATGTAGCTATTTGCAACCTCTTAACTATCTAGTTGTTATGTCCAGGTGACTCAAATGCATCCTCATCACTGGGTCTTACATGATTAATTTTAGTGAATCAATAGTCAACCTTCTTTTCATACACAGTTTGCATTTCTGTGGCTCCAATGTAATCTACCACTTTTACTGTGACTTAGCACCAATTTTAACACTTTTCTGCAGTGACACTCGTGACACTGAAAGCATGATAATGATTTGCAGTAGTTTAGACGTAATGGTGACTCTTAGCACAATCTCTGTTTCCTACATATCTGTTTTGTCTACTAGCCTTAAAATTAATTCATCTTCAGGAAAGTGCAAAGCCTTCTCTACCTGTGTTTCCCACCTCCTGGGAGTCACAATATATTTTTGCACTGAGAGTTTTACTTACTTAAAATGAAAGAAATCTTACTCCTTGCTTAGGATCAAGTGGTCTCTGTCTTTTATACTATGGTGATCCCCATGCTGAAGCCACTCATTTAGAGTCTTAGGAACAAAAGAGGTGAAAATGCTCTCATTAGAGTCATGAAGAAGAGAGAGGTTTACAAGAAAAAACAGTGACACTAATGTTGAATATTTAAGTGCATCTTTTCTTTCTTTTCTATTTGGGTACTTACTTGATTTCTTTCTAAATATACTGACATCCTTTAATTAGTTTGCATTGACATTGACTGTCTCTCTATTAGACTATGCATTGTCTAGAACATATCCAAGATTAACTTTTAAGAAATATACATAGTAATTGGAAGTCATGAAATATGTGTTAATCCTGTGTTTTAAACATACGTGATTTTATGGGTTACTAATGTGGATTTGAAAAAAAAAGTTTTATTAATATTCAAATTATATTATAAAAAGCCTTATGCATATTCCAATTTTAAAGAATTTTATTATGAAGAGTTCCATCAGAAATGTATTCAATATATTCTGTAGGGAAAAAAGTTAGCATAGTTTCAAAGAGTAATTTTTTTTTTGGAGTAGAAAACCCTGATTTTAGACTTCATAACTGTCAGCTATTTTGCTCTATATTCCTTGGTAAGTCACTAAAGATTGAAATTTATTTCCACAGTAAAGCAGAGAAGTAATTCTACATCAATAGAGTTATTTTGAAGATGAAATCATATGAAAAATTGACAGAATTTAATGTAATTCTAAAAAATTTTGACCATAATCATCAGAATACTTACATTTCTATACAGTTTTGAACATGCAATATTTTTGTTATGAGAATTTTTGCTGGTGCTTTATGAATATTTTTCGCTACTCTTATTTATAAAGAAACAAAATACTAAAATAGGAAAAAGAGCACTTCAATATTTGATCTTAGAGCAAAGTAAAATATACTGATAGAATTATGTTATAGAAAATGTGTATGAGAACACTGAAGAAACTCTGGAAAATACTTTGAATTATTAAATAAAATAGACTTATCATAATCATTTTTGATAACTTTGTTCAGTGTGTACTTGAATAATCTTATATATGAAATGTACCAAAACATTTCCATTATTCCATTTAAAACCCTGTACATGTTAAGCATTAACTAATATCTCAACATACCTCTACATAATCTAGAATTGCAGTTTTAATTTCATTACTATTCAACATATATTTAAGAAAGTATGTTTTCTTCATATTCCTATATTTATTATTTTTATATAAACTTAAGCAATTGTTAAATATATTTTTTGCCTTCAAGTGATTTGTACTCTTTTAATTTATATTTATGTTTTAATTATAGAATCACATTTGTTCGTTTTCTCAAAAGATTTTTGAAATATTAAAATTCAAACTATTTTATATCATTAAATTTTTAATAAATTTTCAAAAATTCATCACTGTTTATTAATTTATTCAAATAATTAAACTAAGTTTTATTGCCCTCTACATCTTGAATTGCTATCAAATTTTTCACTTATCATAGAGCATAAATTATTCTATTGATATTTATTTTGCTCTTTAATCTACTTTTTATAGAATATATTTGTTACAAGTTTCCTTTGCTTTGTTTAAAATTATTTGCCTTTGAAAAACAGTGTTAAGATCAGGAATTGCTAATCCTTTCATTAAATTCCGACTTCCCTGTTCTCGTATATTCTAGAAACCATTCATGATGTTATTAAATAAATGTAATATAAACTTTGGGCAAAGTAAAAACACTGTTTACATTGTCCTTCTACTTTCCTTATTCAAATCAACACATATCATATTTTATGTAAAACGTCGTATGAAGTATTTTTAAGAAAAAATTCTTTTGTTTATGGTGGTGGCTCAAAATTCTATGTATTGTAAATCTTGAGTTATTTAAAAATGATAAAGAAAATAAGACTGGGATGAGCATGACAACATATGAAAAATATATTTGTAAGTATTTGATTAATGCTATATAATAATGGTAAAAAACAGATTTTATTTACTGAGCACCTACTTAGTTTCAGACAGTATTCCAAGTTCTTTAGGCAAATAATTATCATAGATTATCTTCACAGGGTATCTCTCAGGTAGATACTTGCAATATCTAAATTTTGATCTCAGGAAATGAGAAACCAGTTCTTACTTGTTCAGGCAAAGCGTAAGTGTCATCCTGGAATTTTCTCTATATTGTACACCTAAAATCTACTCTATCAGGATATTAAATTGATTCTCTGTGCAGAGTATATTTGGACTGTGCCTAATACTCAGTCCCTGCTCTGCTACCACCCTAACCAAAGAACTATCCTCTCAGTTCTTACATTTTTGCCACAGTTTTCTAGATTGTCTTCCTCTTCTGTCTTATCTACTTTGAGCCTCAAATCAATGTAGGGACAGTGATAATGCTAAAACATAGTTTGTATCATGTCACTTCTTTTTAAAAAAATCTACAATGTGACGTAAAAGTAAGAGTAAATATCAAAATTTTTCCCAGAGCCTACATTTCTAACCTGATCTTGACAAATTTCCTTACTTTTATGAAATCATCACATGTATCATTGTGCCCATCACATTCATTTTGGAGCAGCCACACTGATATACTCACCCTATTTTATCACCATTACTACTGTTCACATTAGTTCTGATGCTGCCTGGAATATTTCCAATTTTTCTTCTTCCCAAAATTCCTTTTCCCCAGATAACTGACTAGATCTTTTATCCTCCTCTTCCTCATAAGACCATCCCTTACCACCCTACTTAAAATTGCACCTGCCCACCTGCCCCATCCCTCGTCAATGCTGCATTTGTTTTCTGTAGCAGTTATCCTAATCAAACATGTATATATTTTGATTATACCTTTTGTTTAATCTCTGTTTTCCCATCATTGAATCCTCAGGGCACGTAAGATTTTTGACCATAATTAATCCCCCACACCCTGAAGAATGCCTTGAGAAATTTATTTGTATAGTTGAATTTTACAGATATTGAAATCAGGGCACAGCAAGTTTTTAATGCATGTTTATGGTCAGACAACATGTTAAAGGTCATGTTCAAATTTTAATTCAGTCAGACTGACTTTAGAGCTCGCATTCTTAATCACCAATTTATATATGACATCATCTCAGTTCTTATATTATTGCCAAAGCCTTCTTGATTGTTTTCCACTTCTGCCTTATTCTCTTTGATTCTCATCTCAATGTAGGGGGCAGTGATGCTGCTAAACATCAGTTTTATCATGTCACTTCTCTTCACAAACCTAAAATTTAATATAATCACAAATTTATGCATGACTTTTTTTCTCAAAACTATGCTACTCATCAGAATTGAAAACATAGAATATATAACTTTAATTGACTAAAAATATTAACAAATACAGAGATTTTTTAAATGGATATGTTGCTGGCACATTTCATTAGAGCTGCTAATAGAAGACAGTGTAATTTTGAAGATAGCTGCTAAATATTGTTAAATATACATGCATAGACCTATTTTTTGAAAGAAAGAACTTTGTAAAGGAAAGTGATTTTTCAGGTGATGTGATTGGACAAGGAAGACAACCTGTATTTGTCAAGTATAGGCTGCTTGGTGTAAGAAAGTTTTTCAGAAAAGAGTGGTCCAACATAGGAAAAAGTATAGTGATTGTGTGTAACTGTGTAGACTTTGGTTAACTTGGCTTTGTGGATGGCTTTTTCCCTCGAGGTAATCCTGGGACACAAATTTCTCTTATGTGATTGCTCTGCTATCTCCCAAGATGTTGTCCCATTTCTGCTGGGTTGTAGAGGTTTCACATGGCCTTCTATCCACATTGCAGTCTAAAGGAATGGTGATAGTTTTACATTTTAAAAACAAGTTCAGATTTTATTGTCATTTGGAAGGTTTTTAAGGGAAAATTTAGTTATTTAAGAGAAATAAGACTGAAGTGATTATCCATTTCTGCAGATGTCAAATACATACAGAATTGTGCATTTCTTCTAAATTATCAAATTTAACAAATAAAAATTTTTATAACATTTTGTTACTTCTTATTAATATTTTTGGATGGCTGGTGATTTCCTTGCCTTAATCCCTTTTGTTTGCAATTTTCATTTTCTCTCTTTTCAGTGATTGCCTTAGGGATTAGTTTCTATTTAATTAATTTATCACAGTCTACCTAAAATAATATACCACATAACTTAGAGCACTAAAACCGTAAAGTAGTAGAGATTCTATTCATCTTTTCTGTTTTGTTATTTTTGCCATAAATTGTGCATTGCTGTATGATTTAAACTCAGCAATTAATCAATCTCGTATTCCTTTAGAGAGTTATTTTTAAAGTCATTGACATTTTTAAAATCAAATATTTGACAGATTTACCTACATTTTTGTCATTTTAATTGTCAGCTATTTCTATCTTTATGTCCTGTTTTCATGATCTTGCCTGGATAATTTTTAAAATGCAAATCTGCCCACAAAAATATAATTTCTCTGAGTGTGTGTGTTAATAATCTGAAAAGTCTTAATTTGGTTCTAATTTTGAAAAGTTGTTTTCAGTGGGTATTGAATGCGTTATCTTTCATTCCTTTAAGTATATCTTTACATTTTCTTCTAGCTTGAAAAATAATGGATGGCAAATTTTTATAATAATTATGTTTTTTGTACTATATTGATATGTATTTCCTGTGACTGCTTTGCAATTGTATACTCATATTTGTTCTTCAACAATGAGTAAGATGAATCAATATTTGTTTTATGGTTGATTGAGATGTTTTTGTTTTTATCCTTTCTGGGGTTGCATTTACATTTGTGGCCCATGAATTGATATCTTTTAATATTTTTGGAAAATTCTTGCCCATCGTCTCCCTATATATTTATTCTGCTCCATTCCTTCTCTACTCTTGCTGTAGAACTCTAACTACATGTATATTAAATTGTGCAATACTATCCCACAGATCTTGGATAATTGTTTTCCCATTAGAGTTCTTTTCTTTTTTAAACATTGTTTCAGTCTGATTATTGCCTATTAACTTATCTTCATGTTTACTCATTCTTTCCTCAGATATACTGACAATACTGATGAACCTGTTGAAGGAACACTTTGTTTCTTATATTGTGTTTGTGTGTTTAAAATATTTACTTCTAGAATTTCAATGGACCCTAACTTATAGTGTTTTCTCTCTGATGGAATTTCTTTTATCTAGACATGCAGTTTATAATCTCCACTAGATATTTTAAGCAAGTAATTATCAATGATCTTTAGCCAAAACTACTAAGAACAACTGTGGTTCAAAAGTTGGCTTTAATTTTCAATGCAGTGATGATGAACACATGTGACAGGGGATTTATTTCAAAAAGTTTGCAATCAACAATACTTTAAGTGTAATACCTTGAATGGAAATTCATTTTCTTTCTTTTTTTCAGAATACTCCTTATCATTAGCATAAGAGATTTTTGAAGGAATAAAAATACATATGTTTGTAAAGAACTTGGATTTACAAAATCATTAAAATGAGCCATTATTCAGCTATCAAAAGGCAATATAAATGCTAATTATTTTAGATAGAAATTTGAAAGAAATATAAAGTGCCATACAAATTTTCAATTCAAGCATCGTGTATTCTCCCAGTAAAGATCTTGTTGTTTAGCAAAACCCAAGAAATCCAATGGAACTGGAAAATTTTACAGGTTAATTCCAGAAAGTCTACAATACAGTTGGGAAACATACTTAACTGTATAGATGAAGGCAAAATAACACTGAATTAGGCAACTGAGAAATGAAAAAAATATTTTATAAAGCCCAGGAAAAAAAACACATGCATTTTTCAGAACACAATATATTTGGCAAAGATCACATTATTTCTGTAGAGAAAAAACAGGAGCATTCCACTTATAGTGCTAGGGGAACTATATAAACTAGATAGATGATTGTAATTGAGCAAAATAAAATGTACAAAGTATGTGAACTATATTATTGTTTGCATTAAGAGAAGAATAAAAACACACAAAAGGTACATTTAGTTTAAATAAATGAATTCAATCTATAGCAATCAAGACAATTATATCTGGTCCGCGTGTTGTCACCAGGCAACGTAGGAAGGCATAGATGGTGGCCTGGTGCTGCAGGATGTCTCTGGGAGGGCCAGAAAGGCAGTCTCCCACCTTGGATTTGCACCACCTTCTCCTGCAAACAGTCTGGCAAATTAATCAAGTCAGCCTACCTCAAGAGTTACACCCTTAGGATGTGGATGTAGCTCAGTGGTTGAGTGCCTGCTTGCCATATATGTGGTCCCAGTTTGGATATGTAGTGCTTTCTTTAAAAAAGGAAAATTAAGGCTACACACTTTATAGAACAAGGCACCTCACCCCCAGCCTGACAGCAGATTAAAAGACGCAATGATTCCAAGTAAAAAAGAGCAGAGAAGTACTAGGCCATCCACCCAAACCTCAGAAAACTGGATAACTCAGACTCTTTCATTGGAGGGGCCAACTCTACCATCAGTGCTGAGGAATCCAGATGAGCTGTTTCTAAGAGTGGGTCACGTGAAGGTCAGAGCCTTGGGGATACAGATGGAAATCGAGGAGAAATATGACTTCTTGACCTGCTCATAACAAAAGTGGGCAAGTTAGATGTTAGTATAAAAAGCACAGAAA
>JAKSZT010010858.1:25663819-25894066 GCA_026826555.1 Tolypeutes matacus | reverse complement strand
CTCTGATGTTAGTCAGTGAGGAGTGCTAAAGACGGCGGATTCCGCCCCTTCTGGCGCCGAGCTCCAGCGTCACCGGGCTGCTCAGTAAATCAGTTTGAGTGCAGATTCACGTCCGCTCTCAGCCTAATGCTGCTTCAGGTTGGCTTATCTGCTCCCCAAAGCTATGGGGCGGTGCAGGCAGCCAGATCGATGTCTAAAAATATAAAATACCCTTCCCTGTCTTCCAACGGAACCCTTCCTTTTTTGGGAAGTGTCCCTTCCTCCTGTCTCCGCAGCGGCCCGGGTCCTATCCCTGGGTGGCTAGGGAAATCAGCTCCGTTCCCCGACCAGAATCCCCCCTTCGGTTCACCGGGTGCTGATTAGCTCGTTTGCTCTATTCACACAAGTTCCAAGGGGCGCCAGGCAGCCAGATCCCCAGAAAATAAAACTTTTTCACCCCGCCCGCGGCTCCAAATGGCCGTTTTATTTATTTTTTCCCCTAACCGCGGGGCTCAGCCGCCTGTGCCAACCTCCACCGGCAGCCTCAAAACTCATGAATCTCCACCGTTCGGTCCACGCCGCTGATCCGCGCAGATAGATGTCCCAAGCCTCTCACTCCACGCGTGCACAGCACAGACCCCCGGGCAGGACCCCGTCTCCAATCCGCCTTGCTCTGGGAGCTTGCAGTGTGCGCCCTCCTACACTAACGCCATCTTGGCCCTTCTCCATAAGTTCTTTAAATTTAGTCACAAAACCAGGGTACACTGGGCCCCCAGATAAATCCGTATGGATTCAATGAAGCAATAGGTATCCTAAATGAATTTAATAAGGGAGTCTGTACACATTTGCTATAGGTGGACGCATTTGCTGACTGTAGAGTATCATTTAACTTGGCTTTGCTGAGAGATGATTTCTGAGTCCTTCTAGCCTGTCTGTTCCGCATGGGTCAGCCTGGGAAGCAGCAAGTGGAGGTCGAACTGGCTCAAAGGAGAAGTATCTGGTGTCAGTAAACACGAGGGACAGCTGTAACAAATTACATGAGCCCATTTAGGTGCCTTGAGAAAATGCTCTAACTGAACTACTTCTGCCTGAGCTGGCGTACCATTCGCACACCAGTGTTCTAGCTTTTATTTTGGTAAGACTCTGACACATTGTTATCTGACATGGGGAGTCATACAAGCCACTTGTTAGTGGTTAGAATAGTTAAATAAACACATTGCTGTCCTTGATTGTATACTGGAGTCGATTGGATGCTATCCGTAGACTATGATGGTCCCTATTTACATCCTGTTGGAGAAATAGGCGGCGCTCACTGGGACGCGGAGACTGATGATTGCAGGCAGGAAGTTTATTGGGAAGCTCTCCCAATGGAGGGGTCTGAAGACTAGATTCAGCCCACCTGCTGGCAAGGCGGGGGTCTGAAGACAGACTTCAGCCCACCTGTGGAAGGTGGTGGATATGACTTTATACAGTAATCAATAGGCGGGGAGAATTATCCGTGGGGAGGGGGTTAGAGTACAACCTGGGGCCAGTAAGGGGCTGTCTGGCTTGGGGGTAGTGGGCTAGGGGGTGGGGTATTCTTGGAATGTGGGAAGGGTTGGTGGGCCTGGACCAGGAAGGGGTGAAGGTCCTTATCTGCTCCACCCCCACTGTGATATGGATCTTTTGTTAATTCTTGGGGGGAGATGAGCTGCCTCTGTGAGCATGTAGGCAGGTCTTATGACCTGTTAATCATAGCAAACCTCAGAAGGGGGAACCTCTAACACATCCTAATACTTTTCCATGAGTGGACCATAAAGGGTTGGGTGGAAGCTAGCACATGCCATGCAGGTGCGCACACCTACCCCATCAGAGAACACCAGGGGATGGGGTTTAGCTCATTAATTAATTAATTAATTAATTAAAGGCCTCTCCAAACATCCATTGAAGACCCACTATGCCCCAGGAGTTGTGCTGTACTCAGATGGAGGTGGAAGACTCAGCCCCTGTGTTCTAGGAGTTTGCGGCTCAGAGGGACAGACAGACAAGACCAGGAGGACACAGTGTGACAATCACCAAGGCAGGGAGTGAGCAGGGTCTCACATAGGAGGAGCCCCAGTCTGCTCCAGTGAGGGCCAGCCAGGCTTTCCAGAAGAAGGCAAACTGGAACTTGATCCTGGGAAAGGAACAGGAGGGATGAGTCAGGCTGAGCTGGGCTGGGGAGGGCAGAACCGAGCCACAGGGCAATGCGTGCACAGGCACCAGACAACACCTTAGCAGTGGCCTGGGGGAGCAAAAGAAGGACTGTACTCTTGGAATGGTGGAGCTAAAGCATTTGAGTCTGGGATATCTGTGGTAAGAGCTGGATATTCATTCAGCCTCAGGGCAGGATGAGGTTGGTTGGTGGTGGGACTTAACATTACACACCAGGGCTGATGGCAGGGGCTCCCTCTTACAGCAGGGCTAACGGGAAGGTAAAAGAGCCCCTGCTTCTCTGGCTTGTTAACCGGTGATTTATTCTCTACCCAGGGGCCCAGGCCTTAATGAATGGCAAAGCAGTTGTTCATGAGGGATGTGGAAATATTGAGCCTCTCTCTCCATTTTCTTTGAAAGTAAACATTTTCTGAAACCCCTATTGGGGAAAAAAATATTCACACCATTCCTGCTTTAAAAATGTTTTTGCATGCATATTTGAAAGGAGAAATAATACAGACCTTCTTATTCAATAAAGAAAAAAAAATGGAAAAAGTGCAGTTGCTCTGTGCTTCTGTTTTTCAAATCTTATTTTTAGAGAACATTATATATGATAGAAATAATGATAAAATTTCCTTTTACTGGTATTTCTGAAACTGTGACCATGAATATTCTTACTGACACTCTTTACTATTAGAACCTGATTCCATCTGCTGTAAAAGGGTTGCTCAGTGCCATTATCCACTTGTACAAAGCAACACACTGTATGATATCTTACATCAGAGGTTGATCTGGAGGGTGAGTGGGCAGTATCCTTATTCACTGTAAAGAAACATATCATCTTACCTAGAAAAAAAATCTATTATATACTACTGATCATCTAGAACATTGAATAACACAGACACTTATTCTGGCTCCACTGTGAGCTAGGCCAGTTTCCTAGCTCTTTACAACCACAGTATGATAGTTTCTATTAACAGATGAAGCACTGGGGCTCAGAGAGTTTAAGTAACTTGCCCAAGACTACCAAAAAAGTGAGAGCTGGGAAATACTCATGTAGTAGTTACTTCTTTTTGTATAATAAATTACACTAAAGCATAGTGGCTTACACAAGAGCAGTCATTTGTTATAACTTAATTTCTGTTGATCAGGAATTTGGGAGCTTGTTGGCTGGGAAGTCTGGCTCAGTATCTCTCATGAGTTTTCCAGAAGTTGTGGCCAGGTCATGTGGGAGCTTGACCAAGGCTGGGGAACTTGCTTCCTGGGGGGGGGGGGGGGGGGCTGTTCCTCACAGGGCCAGCAAGTGGATGTGAAGCAGGCTAGTAAGATAGGGAATCAATAGATGGATCTGGAACCATATGGCCATCAACACCTCAAGATGGCTGCTGGAAGACCCTCTTGTGATTTCTCCTGGAAGCCAGGAGAAACCCGGAATATTCTTCAGAGGCCTTATAATTGGGCCCTCCTGGGGAATTGATGGGTGGGGTAATCAATCAAATCAGTGAACACCTGGGACGCCTCCCACGCCATTAGCAAGGGGGTGGAATAATGAATAGTTTAAAAAGCAGGTGCAAAGGTCAAATCACTCTCCCAATCGCCCAATCGCTCCTGCTCTATGCTCCCTGCTCCCTGCTCTGGGCTCCTGCCCTACTGCCCTCCGCCCTCGTGGCTTCTGCGTCCTGCTCTTGCCATGTCCCCCCTGCATGGATCAACACACAAGTAAAACCTGGGCATTTATAATCTATAATGGGATATATTAAAATCAGCCCTCTTTATCACTCTTCAGCCTCTTACCCTCTACCGGGGACCCATGAGCTGTTATTTTCTCCCATTTCTCTTTCCTCCCTACCTTAATAAATTATTGGCCTAACTAACCTGATGTGCTCTGAAATTCATTTCTGCAGCATAAGTCAAGAACCTGGATTAAATCCGGTATCAGATGCAGACAATCCCCGATCACCTCCATTCAGGACTTGCCCCAGGGCCACTTGCAATGCCTCACACAATGGCAGCTGATTTCCTTGATAGGAAGTAATCCAAAAGCCAGAGGCAGAAGCTACAATGACTGTTATGACCTAGCCTCAGAAATGACATGCTCTTTCATCCCTGTCACTGGTCACAACTTGTGAGGGACCACACAGGCCATCCGTACAGGAGATAATGATCAGTGCAGGTCACCTGTGAGCTGCTACCACAGTCCACCCTCTGGTTTCAAAGATTCATGTCCCTGTACATGCAAAATGACTCACAGCCTTCCAAGGTCTCTGGAGTGAGTCTCACGCCATTACAGCATCAGCTTAAAATCCAGGATCCCATCACCTAAGTCCAGGTCAGGTGCAAATGAGGCTCTTCAGATGAGATTCCTTCAGTAGAACCCTTGAGTACAGACCTTTTCATGTGCAAACCTGTGAACAAGAGACACTTTATCTTCTCTTCCCCTTCCCTCACCACACATCCAACATACAATGGGGGAAACAATATAGGATAAACTATATAGACTCTCCCATTCAAAATGGAGAAAAAGGAGAGGCATGTGTGAGTCGCTAGTTCATAATAATTCTGAAATCCATCAAGGTCGTTGGGACACAGCCTGAGGCTACCACAGCCAGAATTTAAATACTCAGATATAGCTCCAGGGTCCATGCTATTAATTACTGCTCAGTACCATCTCTTAAGTCTTTACACGACTTTGTAATTTTTTATGGTAGTCTAAGACTTGAAAATCCTTTGTGATTATTTGTCATCATTGTATTTTCTTCCTTCAATACCACTGTCATTTGTATATTTTATGGAAGCTTCATTTTCAGAAGCTGGCTTCAGATTTACCTTTGTTGCATTTTAATTGAATTAAAAGGATTGTTTCAGATGATATTTGTCAGCAAACTGCAGTGAGCCAAGGTAATTGGCCATATGTTAACTCAGAAAGCATTTGAAATCACAAATCTGTCCTCCTGATCAACAATGGATATTGATCCAGAAGAGAATGAGTTGCCAAGTCCCATTCACCTGCCTCATGTTGTTCAAATATTTGCTTTTATTTGTATGTCTTCTCTTTAGAATTCTTTATACAACCTTAATAATTGTAGTATCAAAAGTTATCACCAAATATCTGAAGGAAGAGTGATTAGACTTGCTCTTTTTAACTATATTGGATGGACCTATGAACAAATGGTCAGAGTAAATATAGGGTCAGTATTTTTCAACAGAATTTTCTAAGGATGGCATGGATTATCTAAGGAAGTAGTCACCATCTCTTCACTAAGGCTTTAAGCATAAGCTAGTCAAGTATATGGTATCTGATTAATTGATTTATTTAATATTTGTTCCAAGCACTGGGGATTCTGCATGAACAAAACAGACTAGAATCCATCTCAAGACTTAAATTATAGTGGGAGAGACTGAACATAAAAAATAATATGTGAAAAATAATGTGTGAAAATTATATATATGTATTTCAGATAGTGATAAATGTAATGGAAAGAGAATAAAGTGGGATAAGAGTGACAAGAAATGTGAGGAAAGAGGGGATTGCTAATTTACATTGAGTAGAGAAGCCCTCATCCAAAAGGTGGCCTGTGGGCACACACTTGAAAAGAGCAGGTAGAAAAGCTTCCAGGCAGTGGGCACAGCAAGTTCAAAGGCCCTGAGGTAGAGGCATGCTTGATGTGTCAACAAAAGCAGAAAGGTCAGTTTTCCTGTGGCAGAACAAACCTAGGGCAGGAGGATAGTGGATAAGAGCAAAGGGGTAGCAGAATCTAATTGTGCACAGCCATGGCAGGCATTGTGCTGATGTTGCTTTTACTTTGAGAGGTATGTGGAGCTGTAGAGGGACGATGTTGGGGAAAAGGGTATCACAATCTCACTTTTAAATAGTGTTCCTTCAGTGGCTGTGTTGAGAAAAATATTTAAGAAGAAAGTGTGGTAGCCGAAAGATCATTTTGGAATCTATTGTCATGATCCAGCGGCAAAATAGTGGGGTTGTGGCAGTGGGGACTCTGGAAGTCTTCCAGAAGTTAAATCCAGAAGGATTTGCAGATAGGTTGCATGTGGATGTGAGAGAGAGAGGAGTAAAAGATTATTCCAAGGAGTGAAAGATTATACCCATTTGGTAGGAGGGAGCTGTCTTTTGCTGAAATGGGGAAGAATTCTGCTGAAAGACCTACCTTGAGACAATACATCTGTAGTGCCGGGGGGAAGACAGAGCATGTGGACAGAGGTACACAGGGCTGAGTATATGTGGCCATAGGACCCTGTGAAAGTTCTCTTCTGATAGCTTCTGTTTTCTCAGTGAAATGAGAAGTAGGTCTTCAGCTGAGAGAAAGGATGAAGAGGGAAATGTAGAGATTTGGGGAAAGAGAGGAGAGTAAATATGTGCATGGAAAAGAGAAAGATAGTAGAGCTGCCAGACAGCATTCAGGGCTCATTTGATATTAGAAATACCAAAATTAAAGTGAGAATCGTTATCCTAGTTTTCCTTGCTTTGTTTGACCATATTCAATTATTTGGTGCAGCATTGAATGAGGCAGGGAGCTGTGTTCTTGAAGTTTATATTGTGGTGTTTACTTTTCTTTTGAGAAAGCAAGAGCTGAGAGAATTGAGGGTATATGCAAGAACTTTTAAAAGTGTCAAACCATGGAATCTAATATGAAAAACAAAGGATGTGAGTGCATGAGACTGCTCTAGGACAGCAAAGAGAAGGGAGGGGCAATATATTTTCAGTCCTGGTGAGACAAAGGGTTTTTGGAGTTGAGGTTCTAGAGGGAGTAATTTGGAAATCTCGGAGGGTGGTCATTAGACACTAGAATCCTTGACATTGAGACTACAAAGGTTTTACAGTAGACGGTCATAGCAAGATTGGGGGCTTAACCATGAGAGTGAGTGGTTGAGTTAATCTGGAGCAGAAAATTGTTATAAGGGAGGAAGTCAAGAAACTGAAAGACCAGTTTATGCAACAGGTTATCTTTATGGACATTGAAGAGTTATGACAGGAGCAGTTTGAGAAGAGTGTGGCGGGTGATGGTGAGTCAGGGGTAAAAGTCTTCAAGGAACAAAGATTTGGTCCAGGGGCTGATGGATGATTATGACGTGGGGGTATCAGGTGGTATAGTCTGATAAATGATTCAAAATTGGGGGGATTTAGGAAGGAGAGAGAGGCATGATCTGGAAGCACTAAGGAACAAGGACCAACTACCTCAAAACCAGGCCCAGAGTTGTTATTGTGATACAGATGTGAGAGGTCTTATGTGGAGTGTCTCCCTCTTCCTAAAGCAAATTGAGGTGTTTGAGCAGAGGGTTTGAACATTCATTGCATCAACTTTTGGAATATGTAACTGTCTTCATTTGCCACAGCTGATGCAAAATACCAGAAATGTGTTAGCTTTTACAATGGGAATTTATTAAGGGTAAAAGCTTGCAGTTCAGAGGCTGTGAAATGTCCACATCAAGGCATCAGCAGAGATGCTTTCCCACCAAAGTCAACTGCCATGTGGTGAAGCAAGATGGCCACTGATTTTTGCCAAGGTCTCCGACTTTCCCTCCAGAATCTGCAGTCCCCAGAGCTCAGTTGAGGGCAAACAGGCACAGGACTTATCTCTTACCCAGGTTTTTCTCTCAGTCTCCGCTGCTCCGCTTTCTACCTGAGTTCAGCTGTGAGCCAGGCATATGGTTCGTCTCTTCAGCTTGAGCTATTCCATGGGTCCTGCCTCTTGGGGGCCTCATCAATGCCTCTGTGCTCTGCTGGTTTCAGACTCCGGGACCTCTCTCAGCCCTCGGGGCATCTCTGTTTTCCTGTCATCCTCTCTATCACATGGAAAGATCAATATGGCAGCTTCCTTTCCCTGTGTGTCTGTCTCTCTCTATGTTTCCATTTATATCAGCTCCAGTAAGAGGGTGGAGACTTAGCCTGAGTCATGACTCACTGATATAATCCAATCAAAAGGGTCTCACACCCACAGGAATGGATTAATTAAAAAACATAATCTTTCTCTTTTGGGGATTCATTAAAAACTTTAAACTGTCACAGTAACCTATAAATTATCTATCTATCTATCTATCTATCTATCTATCTATCATCTATCTATCTATCTATCTATATCTATCTATCCCTAAGAAAGAGAGAGAAAGACGAGAGGGGGGGGAAGACACACACATACACACACACACAGAAGGAGAGACAATGACAGAGAGAGACAGAGAGAGGGAATAAATACTATAAATTCATATAGTGTAACATGTTTTTCATCAGTACCCAGAATTCATATATAATCACAATAAGTAGGCTTCTTACATATTTTCTCTGAAATCCTTTGAGTAGGTGATCAAAAAATACTTGCTTAATGGCTGATTTACGAAGAATCTAAAATCCAGTGGACAACTTAATGCTGTATAGTATTATAGTAAAACTATATAGCTAAACATGATTTGGAGAAAATTGCACATTCACAGGATTTTAGTCCTTGAATGGAGCCAGAAATTTGCAGATCTTTCTAAAATTTGGAGCTTTTATAAAAACAAAACGAACTCTTATGTAATAGGGAGGTGGTTTTTTTTTTTTTTTTTTTTTTTTTGCCAACTGACATTGAATCACCACTCTGTTAAGGACATTGGAAAGGGAATCCAGGCAAGCAATGGGCCTTAAAAATTAGTTGTCCATCATATTGTCCATCAAGATCAAGATTTCCAGAGACTTGGCCTCTATTACTTTCTTCACATGACATATTCTCCAAAGTACAAGTACAAAATCCCAGGGTCCACCGTAGGCAAAGTGTGAAGGTCAGTTCTGAGTGGCTTCCTTTTGGTACATTGACTTGGGTTTGTCACTGACTGTGACAGTGCGTGCAGCCCACCCATCACATTTCTGCTCATGCCTGGACCATCTCTCGTTCATCAGGAGGCAATGTAAGGGATACTTCATCCAGAAATCTGTGGATCTGAGATTCTTTCCCAAATGGCCAGGGAACTCCCTACATCTCATGCTATCTCTAACTTAAGACTGTCCCAATGCCTCTAAGACATGAATATGTTCAAGTGTTCATGGGACATTGTCTTGGTGGGTGGAGATTCATACAATAAACAAAAGAATATTGAAATATTGAATTCCCATCCTGTGAAGTTCTGCTATGTTCTCTAATAGGACAGCAAGAATCCCCTAAGTGCATGGGCAATGTCTAATGAAGGAAGAGAGACCATTATGCCAGGCTCTGACATTGATGATTGTGCTTATGAACCTTTTCTTGTGAAAATGAAATTTAGCCTAGTATTATATATTGCTTAAAAGTTACCTCCTGAAAGCCTACTTGTTGCTCAAATGTGGTCTCTTTCTAAGCCAAACTCAGCATATAAATGCATTACCTTCCCCTGGCGTGGGACAATTACATCAATGATGTAATCAATGATGACTTCCAGAGATGGGTCTCCCCGGCACCAGGAGATTATTATTAAGCACCAAATATAATGCACCTGGAAAAAGACCTTGACCAAAAGAGTGAAATGGTAAATACAAATGATTTTCTATGGCTAAGAGGTTTCAAAGTGAGTTGGGAGGTCATTCCAGAGGTTAATTTTATGCAAATCTCAGCAGGATCTCATTGACTGCCATAGTAAATGGTGCCTCAAATAGCAGGGCTCCTGAGGGCTCTAGAGATATCCAGAAACTATAAGCAGGGCAGACAGCTCAGGAATTAGGCACCCATTCAGTGGGCCTTAATTTGGAATTTATGCTCCCCAGTGTGACAGAGTTAGACTTATTTATAGGTTCCCTATAAATGGCTCTTCTGCCTTTTTATTTGAACCCATAATTAATACTATACTTGATAAATATATGTCCCAGAGACTTAAATCTTTGGTCCACCCATGAGCCAGCTGGGCCCTGAATCTCAGCAGAGTTGCAACACCTACTCTCTAGTTCACTGGACTCACCCAGGACAACTAACAAGGAGATGATTATGGACAATGCCTTTCCCAAGGAACAGAGAGTGTCTGCAACTGCAAGCAAGAGAGCTCCATCCATCTGCCCCATGGGATCTAAGCCCCCTCTCAATTAGAAGCAAAGTGGATATCACCATCCCCAAACTCTCAAGATTGGGGAATGAACAATGGACTTATGTAGACTTATTATTAGTCTACTATAGACATTATTGTTCTAGCAATGGAAGAACTCTTATCATTGATGTAAAGGCAGTGGCTACTAGAGGTTCTGAGGGATGGGAGAGGGAAGAATAGGTGTAATATAGGGGCATTTTTGGGACAATGGATTTGTCCTGCATGACATTGTAATGATGGATACAGGCCATTGTATATTTTATCATAACTTACAAATTTGTGCAGGGCAAAGTGTAAAATATAATGTAAACTTTAGTCCATGCTTAGTAGCAATGCTTCAACATGGGTTCATCAATTGTAACAAATGTACCACACTAATGAAGGAAGTTGTTAATGTGGGAAAGTGGAGAGGAGGGAGTGGGACATATGGGAATACCTTATATTTTTTATGTAACATTTATGTAATCAAAAGCTTCTTTAAAAATAAAAAAAAATTAATTATTAAAAAAAAAAAAAAAAAGATTGCCCCAGTTCTTCCATATTATCACCCAGAATGAAGAGTTCTCTTCAGGTGGAGATCTTCACTTCATTCTTCATCCATGGCTCCTCCATCTTGCCTGGAAGGGCCTTTTTTTTGACTCTTGGGAATTGTCCTTCTCCCTGCAGATCTGAGTCAATGAGCTTTCCAGATGAGTTTAGAACAGGATTCCTAATCCAAGATAACCAGCTATAGACAGCTTCCCCCCGCTCCCCCTTCTACCTGTAGATACCCACCAAATAAAAAGTTGTCTCCTTGGAAACAAAAGCAAGTTTCTGACTTCTAAAGAGCTCAGTTCTTTCTGGATCATCGAGGTAACTCGGGGTACCTGTCAAATCCCTTGGTGTAAATATTTGTGTGTTCTATTTAATTACTCTTGGTGAGCGACCAGACTGAGAAATAGGCCATCACTCACAAACATTTTCTTGGACTTATTGTTTGTGTGTGTGTTCAAGTGCTTGAAAGAAATTTTAAATGTATTCATTATCTGAAGCGTTCAAGGGCCCTTTTGAACTCAACAGATAATAACAGGAATCTCATCATTGTACTATTCATTTATAGACTCATAACAACTTTGTGTGCAGCAGAGGGTCAGAACTTTGCTAATATAAAGATTAGATAGTTTCTTTTTATTTAAGCTGTGATTCATAAGACATTTATAGAAAATTCAGTGTCTTTTCACAGTGCAGCACAGTTGATATGGATTATTTCTCCCTGACTTACAATGTAGATAGAAAACTAGAAGTTAAAAAATGAGTTATAGTACAGTGTTCTGTTTAGAGTGATAAAAAGGTTTTGGTAATGTATAGTGGTGATGTTAGTACAACATTGTAAATATAATTATGCTACTGCATTGTACACTTAAAATTGAGATGGAAAAATTCGTTATAGATATGTTACCACAATGAAAAATAGGAGAGAAAAATAAGCAAGACCATCTAGTTAGAAAATACACAATAAACTTGGTGTGTTCTGCTGTCATTTTTTGGTCAGTTTTCAAACAATTTCTCTACTTGGATTCTGGAAAAAGGTTTCCATAGAGTCAGGTAACAGAGTAATGGAAAGCACACTGACCCAGTCTCCAGACATGATCGACTCAATCTTATTGACCATGCAACTTTCAGCATGAAACATGTAACTTCCCTCCTTGTTTCCTATTCTGTGAAATGAGAAGGTTGGTCTCAATTAGTGCTGTACAATGGAAATATAATGTGAGCCCCATACTTAATTAAAATATTTCTATTAACCACATTAAACAAGGAAAAAGGAGGTAACATTAACTTTAATAAATACCTACATTTATCCCAGTATGTCCAAAATAGTATCGTTTAACATGTAATCAATATAAAAATCACAACCCAAGAGGTATTTCCTGCACTTTTGATTGTAGTGAGTGCTCGAAATCTGGTGGATGTTTACACATAACACATCTCAACTCAGACCAGCCATAGCTGAAGTGCTCAATGGTAACATGTAGCTTGTGGCCACGGTATCAGATAGTGAAGGATTAAACACTGCTGAGGGTCTGTTCTAACATTCTAGGCATCTAAGTCAATGCCTTTGAAGAGATTGCTTTTGGTCCATCTTCTAACTTAATCTCTATCAAATCAGTGCCAGGAGAGGTAATCTCCATAGAAAAATTATTTGAACCTTTCCTAGTTTTACTATTCTTTTCTCTATTTCAGCTAATATTCTTAGCAGTTAAATACATTAGCCCATTTAATTTTCATAGCAATATTTGGAGGTGGATGCTATTGATTATGGCCATCTTAGAGATGATAAAGCTGAGGCATAGTGTGGCTTAGTAAATTGCCCAAGGCCACATACAGAATTGATAAGCAGAGACTTCAATCCTGGCCTCAGCCCCAGAGCACGTGTGGGGCGATCCCTGCAGCTCTCTCCTTCTATAGCCCTGGAAGGAAACCATGGAGTGGAAAGTGGCCAGACTGACATCTCAGCTATGTTGACTTGCCCCCCGTTTTAGTTTGCTAAAAGCTACTGGGAACAATATATGAGAAATGGGTTGGCTTTTACAAAGGGAATTTTTATTAGGTTAAAAGCTTACAGTTCTGAGGCTGTAAAAATGACCAAATCAAGACATCATCAGAGATGCTGTCTCAGTGAAGGTCAGTTGCTGGCAATCCTAGATTCCTGCCATGGAGTAAAACACATGGAGGCATCTGCTTCTCTTCCAGGTCTCATTGCTTCAGCTTCTCAGGGGCCTCTTACTGTGCCTCTGTGCTCTGCTGATTCCAGCCTCCGGCCTTCACGACCTATCTTGAGAGGGGTCCTTTGTCTCTGCTGCTTTTTTCTGTGTGTCACTGTGTTTGTGGCTTTTCTCTCACTCCTGTTTATAAAGGACTCCAGCAAGAGGACCAAGATCTACCCTGGGCCAGGCTTCATCAAAGTAATTCAATCAAAGTTCCCAGCTAAATCTAATCCAATCAAAGGGCCCCACACCCACAGGAATGGATTAGCTTCAAGAACATGATCTTTTCTGGAATCCACAAAAAAGCTCAACTGTCATACTCCACCCTCTGCCATGGGCCTGACCACTCACAGCTGTAGTCAAGAAGAAAACATCTCCTTATGATGCCTTGATTTGGATAACTTTGCAGGCTCAGAACTATAAGCTTATAAGTTAATAAATCCCCATTGTAAAAGCCTATCCATTTCTTTTATATTACTCGGCATCCTTTAGCAAACAAAGATACTTCCCTACATTTTCATCTAGGAGTTTTATTGTTTATTGTTTATCAAGGACTTTGATCTATTTTGAGTTGATTTTTGTATATGGTGTAGGGTAGGTCCCCCCACCCCTTTTTTTGTAATGGAAATCCAGTTTTCCCAGCTCCCTTTGTTGAGGATACCCAATTGTGTAGTCTCTGCCATTTGGAAAAAAATGTTGGCCATAAATGTGAGGGCTAATTTCTGAGCCCTCAATTCTATTCCATTGGTCTATATGTCTGTCATTGTGATAATACCATGCTGTTTTGATAACTGTGGCTTTGTAGTAACTTTTGAGATTGAGAAGTGTGAGTCCTCCAACTTTATTATTCTTTTTCAAGATGGCTTTAGCTATTCAGGGCCCCTTACACTTCCATTTAAATTTGATGATTGGTTTTTCCATTTCTCAAAAGAAGGTTGTTGGAATTTTGATTGGGATTGCACTGAATGTATAAAATGCTTTGGGTAGTATTGACATCTTAATGATAATTAGTTTTTCAATGCATGAACATGGAATATCCTTCCATTTATTTAGGTCTTTTAAAATTTCCTTTAGCAATGTTTTGTAGTTGTTTATGTATAAGTCCTTCACATACTTGGTTAGATTTATACCTAGATATTTGATTCTTTTATTTGCTATTATGAGTTGACTTTTTCTCTTGATTTCTTCTTCTGATTGCTTGTTGCTTGTTTATAGAAACAGTTTAATTTTTGGATGTTAATCTTATACCCCTCTACTTGAATGAATTCATTTATTAGCTCCAGGAACTTAGATGTGGCTTTTTCAGGATTTTGTGTATATAAGATCATATCATCTGAAAACAGAGAAAGTTTTACTTCTTCCTTTCCAGTTTGGATGTCTTTTATTTCTTTTTCTTGCCTAGTGGCTCTGGCAAGAACT
Organism: Tolypeutes matacus; assembly: GCA_026826555.1. NCBI lineage: Eukaryota > Metazoa > Chordata > Mammalia > Cingulata > Chlamyphoridae > Tolypeutes > Tolypeutes matacus. Next base: position 25,879,709 of record JAKSZT010010858.1, on the reverse strand, counting down.
TCTAGAAGGATGCTGAGTAACAATGGAGACAGTGGGCATCCTTGTCTTGTTCTTGATCTTGGAAAGCTTTCAGTCTTTCACCTTTAAGTAGGGTTTTAGCTGTGGGCTTTTCATATATGCCCTTTATCATATTGAGGATGTTTTCTCCTATAGCTAGTACTCTAAGCATTTTTATAAAGAAAGGAGGCTGTATTATGTCAAGACCCTTTCTGGCATCAGTTGAGATGATCATGTCTTTTTTCCCCTTCATTCTGTTAATGTGGTATATGTTACATTAATGATTTTCTTATGCTGAAACAACTTTGCATACTATGAATAAATCCAAATTGGTCATGGTGTATAACTCTTTTCATATGTGGTTGGATTTGGTTTGCTAGTATTTTGTTGGGGATTTTTCATCTTATATTCATAAGAGATATTGGTCTACAGTTTTCTTTTCTGTGGTATCTTTACCTGACTTCGGTATTAGGATGATGGTCTCATAGAATGAGTTGGGGAGTGTTCCCTCCTCCTCAATTTTGTGGAAGGGCTTGTGCAGAACTGGAGTTAAGTCTTCTTGGAATGTTTGGTAGAATTCCCTGGTGAAGCCACCTGGTAATGGGCTTTTCTTTGTTGGAAGGTTTTTGATGATTTATTCAATCTCTTTAGTGGTTGAATAGAAAGTGATTGAATAGAAAGTGGTCTTTCTATTTCTTCCTGAGTCAATGTAGGTAGTTTGTGTGTTTCTAAGAATTTGCCCATTTCACCTAGGTTATCTAATTTATTGGCATGCAGTTGTTCATAGTATCTTCTTATAGTCCTTTTTTATTTCAGTGGGGTAAGTGGTAATGTCCCCATTTTCATTTCTGATTTTTGTTGTTAATATACTCTCTCTTTTTTCCTTCATCGGTCTAGTTAAGTTTTGTCAATTTTATTGATCTTTTCAAAGAACTGAGTTTTGGTTTTGTTTATTCTTTCCAGTGTTTCTTGTTTTCTATTTCATTTACCTACACTGTAATTTTTGTTGTCTTTCCTTCTGCTCACTTTGTGTTTAGTTTTCTCTTCCTTTTCTAGTTCTTCCAGTTTTGTAGTTATGTCTCTGATTTGAAGTCTTTCTTTTTTTCTTTTTCTTTTTTTTTTTTTTTTTTTTTTTACCACATACAACTTTATAGCATTGAAATATATCGTAGAAAAATATCACAAAATAAAAAATACAAAAGCCAAAAGTAGGTAAGGTTTTCTTCAGTGTGATGGGTATGTTTGCCTGTTGATAAATTCATTCCAGTCTAGAACACAGGAGGATGATATTATCAGCATATCTACTTCACCATTCATTCTATTTCTTTCTTTTGTTTCTAACTGGGTCAAGACTAAAAACCCTAGTTCACACAAATTAGTTGTTGTTAATGGTAGCAATAGCAGAACACTCTTTCTACTTAGCAATGGAAAGTCTTTTTTTACCTTAATTCAAAATGCTGATGAACTTAACATCTCATAATCACTCTCCAATGTATATGAAGAACTAAGCTGAAATAATTCATTCCCTTCTTCAGGTACCAACTTTAATTCAATTACTGATTCTGGGTTTTGAAAAGTAAATGGATATTTTACACAACAATTTTCCTTTAATGTTTCAAATTCTTTTCTGGAAAGAAATGGTTAAAAGTTTGAGATAGAGAAGTGAGATACAACAATATCACTAATTTTATTTCTTTCAAAATATTTTTATTAATAATATTCTCTTCAATATGTTGCAAAAATTTTGGAAATGTTTACTAATTGGGATGATTATTTTTTAAGTCTTGCTTGTCATAACAATAATGTCTTTTTGAATCCTTAAATATGTTCACCATATTGGAATATATAGCTGTTTCTTGCCTGCAGTTTTAAACTCAGTTCATTAAGTGCCAAAAATATCAGTTAAATGTGCTAATTTAAAAAATCCAAATATCATATCTGAAAATATTTGCCAAATGAGAATTTTTTTTCTGCAAGAAAATTGTGAATCTCATTCTTGAGTTCATAAACCCTCATTATTTTCCCTTGATATAACCAATGAAATTTGGTATGATACAGTAAGTGGGTGTGTTGGTTTGAGTCTTTTGTGGACTCCAGAAAATCCTGTTCTTAAATTGGTCCATTCCTGTGGACGTAGGATCCTTTGATTGGATTGAATTCAAATGGGGGCCTTTGAATGGTGTACTTCAGTGAAACATGACCCAGGGTGGGTCTCGGACCTCTTGCTGGAGTCCTTTATAAATAGGAAACTCATGCAGAGAAATACAGAGAAATAGAGCTACCGTTTTACCCTGCCATGTGAAAGAGGACGACAGGATGGCCAGCATCTGACCTTTGGTGAGACAGCATCTCTGATGATGCCTTGATTTGGACATTTTCACAGCCTCAGTACTGTCAGCTCTTACCTAATGAATTCCCATTAGAAAAGCCAACCCATTTTAGGTCTTTTGCACTGGCAGCCTTCAGCAAACTGAAACAGCTGAGTATGACTAGTTCCAATCTCTGAACAAAATGTTTTAAGAAGTCAGTTATTCAGTGAGCTTCCTTTAATAACATTAACAACTTTCACTGCATTTTTCAATATCTCCATGAGATTCTGTAGAATCTGTGGATGCTAAAGTTTCATGACGCATAAAACAATGATTTCACACAGCACCATTATTAGAAACTGCTAGCAATTTTTAAATTACTTTTCTATGTTTTCCAGTTATGTTTGCCATTTCATACTTGTAATTCCTTGATATTGGCCAGCAATGCAATTTTTAAATTCTATAAAAATATCTAATGCACTTGTGTGTGAGGGTTAAACATAAACAACACAAAAGACCCTCCATAAAATCATCTTGCCACACATATCTGACATAAATGAAAAGTATTGTGCAGCTTCCAACATCAGAGCTTTTATCAAGTTGGACTGGAAAATCTCTCTCAGAAAGTAACTGAATGTAAGCAGTTTCCAGATGTTCTGCAGTAACACAAATCTGAAGAGATATTATATCACTAGGTATAGTTTTTTATTTATCAGCTTATTTATCATAAAAAATTATATACACCATGTCCCAACATGCTGGAAGAATAATTTTTTCAGCAGTTGTATGAGCCATTTTATCTTTTGCCACATGGTAAGCAATTGAATATGATGATAAGGCTTTTTCAGTAACAGTAGTAAAACAACTAAGAAATTGTGTTGGTAATTTTACATCTTTTTTCTTTCTTTGAAAATATTCAAGAGGTTTATCAATAAATTTAGCATGCTGAGTTTCTAAGTGTCTTAAATTTTTAAGGTTTTAAACTTTCACTTGCAAGAATATTGCTACAAATAACACACTGGGGTCTTTCATTTTCAAAGGGTTTTCACATTTGATAAAACCATATTTTGAATAATCCTCTATATAATGTCTTGCACTTACTTTCTTCTTTTTGGAATGTGGCTCAAAGTTGAAGTTTGCTGATGAGAATCAATATTTTTCTCAATATTGTTACTATTCATTTTCAAATCCAAGAGTTGAACTTGAGCATGCTCCTGTATATTTCACTTCATAGTTCCTTTTTCTTTTAATAAAGAAATGATACATTTTAAGTGTAATTTGTTCTAGTTTGATTAAAATGTTATAATTGCCACTAACTCAATAGATATCATCCTTTCCCAAAAAATGTACCCAAAGTTTGTAGGACTTCACATCTAGCTACAAGTCATGGTAATATAAAATACTAGACTGTGCAAAACCAGATAAGACAACAGTGAGCAAATGATTGAAAAACCATTTCCTAGCCAATATACATTATATTCATCAGATCCCCTCCACCATATACTTTTCTCACATATTGATGTTTACTTCAGTATTCCTTGCAATGTGCAAAATTCTAGCAAAGGATCCACCCAAAACATTTTTATATATTATATTATATTTTATTATTTTTAAAACATTCATTGTGACTCACAGAATTGATTTCATGACCCACTAAATGGGTCACATGCAAAATGTAAAAAAAAAAGATACAGAGACATTCTTTATTGGTAGTTTGAGTATGTCTCCTTGATCAAAAAAATTTGCTGACCTGCTAGACTGTCAGCTGGTGCAGGAACTCTCATGTAGTAGTATGTATATATCTTAGATTTTCATTCCTGATACTTTTGATGGAAGAGTTTTTAAGATTACATGTTATGGTCTCATCTAGTGAAGATCCAATGAGGTTTTCTATATATAGGCTAACTATCAAGTTGAAGCTGAATTTTTTTAAATGGAACTTTCTTGGAATCCATCCTCTTGACCTGTTGTTGGCCAAGTGGGGTTTCAGCTTATTCAGCCTTGCACCCAGTGCAATAACACTTTGGTCTCTCTTCATTTTTAACGAAAGCATTTAGAGCTATAAATTTGTTTCTTGGCACTGCCTTTGCTGCATCCCATGGGCTTTGGTATGCTGTATTTTCATTTGAATTCTTCTGAAGCTATTTCCTAATTTCTTTTGTTACTTCCTCTTTAACCATTGGTTGTTTAATATCCATATATTTATGCATTTTCTATTTCTCCTTCTGTTGTTGATTTCTAGCTTCTTTCCATTGGGGTCAGAGAAGATACACTATATGATTTCCATATTTTTGAATTTAATAAGACTTGTTTTGTGACCTAATATATGGTCTATTCTGGAGAAAAATCCATGCACACTCAAGAAGAATGTGAATTCTGTTGTTGTTGGGTGATGTGTTTTATATGTCTGCTAGGTCTAGTTGGTTTAGAGTATTGTTCAAATCTTATATTTCCTTACTGGTCTTCTGAGTAGATGTTCTCTCCATTATTGAAAGTGGTCTATTAAAGTTTCCTACTCTTAGTATAGAACCATCAATTTCTCCCTTCAAATCTGTCGGTGTATTTTGGGCTTTGCTATTAGGTGCATATATTTTATGATTGTTACATCTTCTTATTGAATTGACCCATCATCAGTATATAATGATCATCTTTGTCCCTTGTAACAGTTTTTGCCATAAAATCTATTTATCTGATATTAGATAACTCTCATTTGGTTACTACTTTCATGGTATATTTTTTCCATTCTTTCAACCTTAAACTGCCTGCATCATTGAATTTAAGGGGAATCTCTTGTAGACAGCATATAGTTGGGTCATGTTTTTTTTTTAATAATTTTTTTTTCCATTCTGCTTATTTCTGGCTTTGGATTGGAAAGTTTAATCCATTTACATTTAAACTCACTACTGATAATTCAGGAATTTTTTCTGCCATTTTACTATTTAGCCTTTGTAAGTCTTATACACTTTTTTGCTCCTCAATTCTTCTGTTAATACCTACTTATATATTTATTTTATATTGACTGCTATCTGGGTATATTTTTCATCTGTTTTCCTTATGGTTACCATGGGAGTAAATGTAACATCTTAAATATGTAATGTTCATATTTGGTTTGATACCAACTTGACTTCAATAGCATATACATATACATTTCCTACACCTTACTGTCCTTCTACTTTTTTTTTGTACTTGCTACCACTTATATCTTTGTTTATTATATGTCCAAAAACATAGATTTATCATTCCTTTTTATGCATATACATTGGAGCAATTATGGGAGGAAGTAAGAAGTATAGTTATTACCAAACAATACAATACAATAATTCTGGCATTTATAATTACTCAAATGGCTACCTTTACAACAGATTTTGATTTCTTTATTCCTCTTTGAACCATTGTCTAATGTCTCTTCCTTTTGGTCTGAAAAATTCCCTTTAGCATTGCTTGTAGGGCAGTAGTGGTGATGAACTTCCTAAGTTTTTGTTTATTTGAGAATGTCTTGATCTTTCCCTCATTTTTTTTTTTTTCAAACTGGGAGGTCCCAGGGATTGAACCCAGGTCCCTCCATATGGGAGACAGACACCCAACCATTTGAGCCATATCCGTCCCCCTCCCTCATTTTTAAAAGAAAGCCTTGATGGATAAAATTCTTGGTTGGCAGTTTTCTTTCAGCACTTGAAGTATTTCCACAAACTGCCTTCATGCCTCCAGGGTTTCTGATGAGAAACTGGCACTCAATCGAATTGGGACTCCCCTGTGCATAACACATTTCTTTTCTCTCACAGCTTTCAGAACTCTCTCCTTGTCATTTGCATTCAATAGTGTGATCAAAATATAATAGGATATATTTTTCTTCTTGTTTTTCCTGTTTTGAGTTCTCTGGGCTTTGTGAATGTGCATATTCATGTCTTTTGCTAAGTTTAGAAAGTTCTGTCCCCTATTTCTTTGAACATTCCTTCTGTCTCTTCCTCTTTCTTCCCCTTCTCTGACTTCTATAAAGTGTATATTGGTATGCTTGATGGTATCCCAAAGGTATCTTATGGTATTTTTGCTTATTGTAATTCCTTTTTTTTTCTTATTCTTCAGCCTAACTCATTTCAACTGTCTTGTCTTTGAGTTCATGGATTCTTTCTACTGCCAGCTCCAATGTGCTATTGAAAACTTTCTGGGAACTTTTCAGTTATTGTGGTCTTCAACTCCAGTGTTTAGTTCCTTTTAAAAATCTTATCTTTTTAAATAAAATTTTCATATTGCTCATTCACTGTTTTCCTTATGTCCTTTAGTTCTTTCTCTCTATTTTCCTTCTCCTTGAGCATTTTTAAGATATATATTTTAAGTCTTTGTTATGTCCATCTTCTGGTCTTCTTTGGTGTTTTCTGGATTTTTATCCTCTTCCTTTGTGTGAGCCACTATTTCGTGTTTCTTGTTTGTCTTGTACCTTTTTATTGTGTACAGTCTGCATTTTAATATTTTAAAATGTTAACTTTGGGATTTATTCCATGATATGTCTGTTTATTGATCTTATAACCAGCTGGTGATAAGACAGATATTTTCTTGAGCTTCAGCCCTCACATCAGGAAGATCTACCCAAGGCGAAGTCAATGTGCAGGGTCCTCTCTGTCTTTTCTGGGTCTGTGTCTTGTCCTGGTCTTGTGCTTTTTAGTTGTTTTGTAGTTCCCTTGTTTATAAGTGTTTGAATACCCCCTCTATTTCCCAGGAGACATACTTCCCTCTCCCAGGTGTTTAAAGCAGGCAAGCCTTTGCCCCAGACTGGCCAGCAATATAGTTTCTTATACTCTTTTCATAGTTTCAAGCTGCTTCTGCCTGGAGCGTAAATTCTGGGAGGGAGCACAATGGAAAGGACTTTCCCAGCTCAGTATTTCCCAGCTGAAACAGGGCCAGAACCATGAATGGGGCATGACTTGCTCCAAAGTTCCCTAGAGAGGGGGTCAGGAATGGCACCAGGAGCATCATTCTTGGCTCTCTGAAGCTGAGGTTTCTTGACCTGTCAAGCAAATGGAGCCTTTCAACCAATTGTTCCCTATGGCCCTGAGTAAGCATAGGGTTTTTAAGTCTCCTCTATGCCAGACAAAGGCTGTCATTTGGAACAATGACCACCTTCAGATTGCCAGTGATCCCAAGATGCTAATCAAAAGATGTGATCAGTCAATGGCCATGCTCATACCTAGTTTTGGGGAAAAGGACTTTTACGACCTTCTCTGTCACCAGCAAGCTAGCTGGTGCTGTACCCCACAGCGGCCTGCCATGAGTGTAGTAGAGGAATGCTGGTAGCAGTCATACAGAGAGCAATTTACTGGTCTTTACTGTAATTTACCAGCCTCTTCCTCCTGCTTTTCCCTGGATGCTGTACAGTGTTCTACTGGCCTTTAGAGTTTCAAAATAGCTGTTTCAGACAGTTCCTGCCTGTTGAATCATTCTTCTGATAGAAGGACTGAATTCTGGAGCTTCCTACTATGCCATTTTCCCACAATCTTTGATCAATTTTTAGCTAATTTTTGTATATGTTGTGATATAGGGGTCCATCTTCATTCCTTTGCATATGGATATCTAATTTTACCCACATCATTTGTTGAAGCAACTATCTTTACCAATTGAGTGGACTTGGTAACTTTGTCAAAAATCAATTGGTTGGGATTGTGGGAAGATGGTGTCAGGCTAATAGGTGGAGCTCAATACTCCCACAAAAACAACAGAGAAAGAGCCAAAAGCTGTCTGAGCGATCTGCTTAGGGGGTCAGCAGGGAAAGACAGAGCTACACAACTCCCAGGAGGGTGATGGACAGAGAGAGACAAAGAAGCGAAACAACAAATGTGAGTTACCAAGGACCCATGGTGACTGGGAAGGGCTCTGCTCCCCCACCTCCAAGATATTAAGCTAGAGTAAAACCCCTGACTCACTGCAGGTAACAATGAGGTGAACAGACATCATCCTCCCTGTCACCAGTTACAAGGGAAAAGAGAGGGGAGTCAGGGTGTTTTTCTTCAGCAAATTCAGCGAGCAGAGCCTGATTTGAATTTCACCTCTGGAGATTCAACACAGGAACACAGGAAAGCCCAGACTGAAACGCCTCTGTGGAAAGGTGCACTGATGAGTGCCATCTGCTGTCTGGTCTTGAAATTGCATGGAAAACACTGTTTTTAGTTCTCTCTTTATCTAATACCTGGGAGAAAATCTGTGCCACATTAGTGAGTCCCTGGACCAATTTTGATAACTTAAGCTGGGCAATTTTATTTTTTATTTATTTATTTTTTCTCTGTTAAGGTTTTATTTTTTTAAATATACTTTTTATATATTTTTTAAAGTTAATTAAATTACATAAATGTGACATAAAAAAATATAGGGAATTCCCACATGTCCCACTCCCAACCCCTCCCACATTTTCCCATATTAAAAACATCCTTCATTAGTGTGGTACATTTGTTACAATTGATAAACACATCTTGGAGCATTGCCACTAAGCATGGATCATAGTTTACATTGTAGTTTACACTCTCTCCTTGTACAATTTTGTACAATTTTGTAAGTTATGACAAGATATATAAAGGCTTGTATCTGTCATTGCAATGTCATTCAGGACAATTCCCAAGTCATAAAAATTTCCCCATGTTACACGTTTTTCCCTCTTTCTCCCCTCAGAATCTCCAGTGGCCACTGCCTCCACATCAATGATAGAAGTTCTTCCATTGCTAGAATCACAATAATTCTACGATAGAATACCAGTAAGTCTACTCTAGTCCATCATTCATTTCCCAATCCTGAGGATTCTGGGATGGTGATGCCCACTCCACCTCTAATTGAGTGGGGGCTTAGATCCCATGGGGCAGATGGATGGGACTCTCTTGCTTGCAGTTGCAGACTCTCTTGGTTCCTTGGGATGGTCATTGTCCATCATCATCTCCTTGTTAGTTGTCCTGGGTGAGTCCAATGAACTGGAGAGTAAGTGTTGCAACTCTGCTGAGATTCAGGGCCCAGCTGGCACATGGACAGCCCAAAGATCTTAAGTCTCTTGTACTTAAGATCAACTCTACAACACCTATCACTCTAGCACTAACAACAGGTTCAACTAGAAGGGGCAGAAGAGCCACGTGTAGGGAAATCACAACTGTGTCCACTCTGTTACACTGGGGAGCATAAATTCCCAAGTAGGGCTCACTGGCAGGACACCAAACTCTTGAGCAGTCTGCCCTGCCTATAGTGTCTGGATGTCTCCACTATTTGAGGTAATATTTACTTTGGCAGTCAATGAGATCCTGCTGAGACATGTGTAAGCATAGTCTCTGGAATGACTTCCTGACTCACTTTGAAGTCTCTTAGCTGTATAAACCCATTTGTCTTTACCCTTTCCCCCTTTTGGTCAAGGTCTTTTTCCAGTTGCATTGCTGGTTGGTGCTTGGTAGTAATCCCTTGGTGCCAGGGAGGCTCATTCCTGGGAGTCTTTACCCGTGCTAGAAGGAAAGTGATGCATTTATATGCTCAGTTTTGCTTAGAGAGAGGCCATATTTGAGCAACAAGGAGGCTCTCAGGAGGCAATTCTCAGGCACCTACAATACTAGGTGAAGTTTCAATTTCAAAAGTAAAAGTTCATAAGTACATTAATCAATATCAAGGAAAGCTGAGCAATTTTAAAGACTGAGAATAGTGGAACCAAATTTCAAAGAGGAGCTGTGAAAAAAATAGGCAAGAGAGAAATTGGCCATCAGAGTAAATTCACAAACATATTCGGATGCCTAGACATCAGCAAAACATTACAAGCCATACTAGGAAACAGAGAGAGATGGCCCAGTCAAAGGATATAACCAAATATCCTGAAGAGGTATAAGATTTAAGACAATCAGTGATAAACACACAATTCTTATAAATCATTCAAATAATTTAAAGAAAATATGACTAAAGTAATAAAGGATATCAAGAAGACACTGGGTGGGCATAAAGAACAATTCGAAAGTCTGCAAAGAAAAGTAACCGACATTATGGGCATTAAAGACATGATGAATGAGATTAAAAATACATTCAAGGCATATAAAAGCATATTTGAATTGCTGGAACACAGAATTAGTGACTTTGAAGACAGAGTATCTAACTGGAAAAGACAGGAGAACAGAAAGAGAAGAGAATGGAAAAAATGGAACATAGTCTCAGGGAATTGAATGATAATGTGAAACACACAAACATTTGCATTATCGGTGTCCCAGAAGGAGAAGAGAATGGAAAGAGGGCAGAAAGAATAATGACTAAAAACTTCCCAACCCTTATGAAAGACATAATTATCAATATCCAAGAAGAACAACACAAACCAAACAGAATATATCTGAATAGACCTATCTCAAGACACCTACTATTCAGAATGACAAATATCAAAGATAAAGAGTGGATTCTGAAAGCAGCAAGAGAAAAACAAAACATCACATACAAGGGAAACTCCATAAGATTAAATACTGACCTCTCCCATCAGAAACCATGGAGGCAAAAAGAAAGTGGTATGATGTATTTAAGGTACGGAAAGAAAAAAACTGCCAGACAAGAATTCTGTATCCGGCAAAACTGTCCTTCAAAAATGAGGGTGAGTTCACAGTCTTCATAGACAAACAAAAACTGATAGAATATGTTATCAAAAGACCAGATTTACAAGAGATACTAAAAGGAGTGCTGCAGTCTGAAAGGAAACAAAACAAGGGTGAGAGATTTAGAAATGAAGATTATTAGGAAGGGTAAAATAAAGGGTAAGAAGACAGACAATAGAACAATATGACAACAGAGACCCAAAGGACAAAATGCATGAAGTAAGTAATGCTTTTACGGTAATAACATTGAACATTAATGATTGAACCCCCCAATCAAAAGACATAGACTTATAGAATGGATTAAAAAATATGACCTGTCTATATGTTGTCAACAAGAGAACCACCTCAGATGTAAGGATACAACCAGGTTAAAACTGAAAGGTAACTGAAAAAGAACTGGAGTAGCGATTCTAATATCAGATAAAATAGATTCCAAATGCAAAACTGTTATAAGAGATGAAGAAAGTCATTATATATTAATAAAAGGGCCAATTCACCAAGAAGAAATAACTATTCTAAATATTTATACACCTAACCTGAGTGCCCCAAGATACATGAAGCACATACTGGCAAAACTGAAGGGGTAAATAGATATCTCTACAATAACAGTGGGAGACTTCAATACACCACTCTCAATATTGGATAGAACATCTGGACAGAGGATAAATAAACAGAGAATTTGAATAATATGATAAATGATTTAGACCTAGAAAATATCTGTAGAACATTGCACCCCAAAACAACAGGATATACTTTCTTTTCAAGTGCCCATGAATCCTTCTCTAAGGTAGACCATATGCTGGGTCACAGGTCAAATCTCAATACATTTTAAAAGATTGAAATTATATAAAACACTCTCTGATCATAACAAAATGAAGCTGAAAATTGATATTGGATGGAAAAAGGGAAAATTCGTAAATATATGGAGATTAAACAACATACTTTTAAATAATCAGTGGGTCAAAGAAGAAATTACAAGAGAACTCAGCAAATATCTTGAGATGAATGAAAATGAGAACACAACATATCACAACCTACAGGACACTGCAAAGGTAGTGCTGAGAGGGAGATATATAGCCCTCAATGCTTACATTAAAAATAAGAAAGAGTTAAAATTGAAGACCTAACTGCACACCTGGAGGAACTAGAAAAAGAACAGCAAACTAATCCCAAACCAATCTTAAGAAAAGAAATAGTAAGGATCAGAGCAGAAATAAATGAAATCAAGAACATAAAAACAATAGAATCAGCAAAACCAAAAGTTGGTTCTTTGAGATCAACAAAATTAACAAACCCTTAGCTAAACTGACAAAGAAAAAAAATGAGAGAAGATGCAAATAAATCAGAAATGAGAGGGGTGACATTACCACTGACCCCACAGAAATAAGAGAGATCACTACTATGAACAACTGTATGCCAAAAAATTAGACAATGTAGATGAGATGGACAAATTTCTAGAAACACATAAACTATGTACACTGACCCTAGAAGAAATAGAAGACCTTAACAACCAATTACAAGTGAAGAGATTGAAACAATCATCGAAAACCTCCCAAAGATGAAAAGCCCTGGACCAGATGGTTTCACAGGTGAATTTTACCATCATTCAATATGCCCTACTACCAGTATTATTTAAGCTCTTCAAAAAACTCGAACAAGAAAGAATGGTACCGAACTCATTCCATGACACCAACATCATTCTAACACCAAAACTAGATAAAGATACTATGAAAAAATAAAAAATAAAATTATGGACAAATATCTCAAATTTGTCAATATCCAAGAAGATTCGAAGATCTTCAACAAAATACTTGCAAACAAAATCCAAAAGCACATTAAAAGAATTATACACCATGATCAAGTGGGTTTTGTCCCAAGTGTGTGAGGGTGGTTCAACACAAGAAAATCATTTAGTGTAATAAACCACATTGATAAATTAAAGAAAAATCACACAACCTTCTCAATTGATGCAGAAAAGGCATTTGACAAAATACAGAGCCCTTTTTTGATAAAACCACTTCAAAAGATACGACTAGAAGGAAACGTTCTCAATATCATAAAGTACATATATAAAAAACCTAAGCTGGCATTGTATTTAATGGCGAAAGACTGAAAGCTTTCCTGCTGAGATCAGGAACAAGACAAGGATGTCCACTGTCACCATTGTTATTCAATATTGTGCTAGATGTTCTAGTTAGAGCAATTAGGCTAGATAAAAAAAAAAAAAAAGGTACTCAAATAGGAATAGAAGAAGTTAAACTTTCACTATTCACTGATGATATGATCCTATATCTAGAATCTCCTGAAAAATCCACAACAAAGCTATTAGATCTAGTAGATGAGTTCAGCAAACTGGTGGGATACAAGATTAATATGCAAAAATCAATAGTGTTTTTATACTTGCACACTACTGATTTATAATCTGTGGAGGAAGTCAGAAAAAAAATTCCATCTATAATAGCAACTAAAAAATCAAATATTTAGGAGTAAAGTTAACCAAGGACAGAAAGGACCTGTATTCAGAAAACTACAAAACATTGTTGAAAGAAAACAATGGAAGGATATTCCATGGTCATAGACTGGAAGACTAAATATCATTAAGAAGTCCATTCTACCCAAACTGATTTACAGATTCAATGTAATCCCAATAAAAATCCCCAAAGCCTTTGTTTTTGTTGCAGAAATGGAAAAACCAGTTATCAAATTTATTTCTAAGTGTAAGGGGCTCTGAATAGCCAAAAAGATCTTTAAAAAGAACAAAGTTGAAAGATTTTAAAGCATATTACTTAACTACTGTGGTAAAAACAGCATGGTACTGGCATACAGACAGACAGATTGACCAATGGAACAGAATTGAGAACTCAGAAACAGACCCTCACATCTACAGTGAAGTGATTTTTGACAAGGCTGTCAAGCTCTCCATCTGGGCCAGAACAGTCTATTACAAATGGTGCTGGAAAAACTGGATAGCCATATCCAAAAGAAAGAGAGAAGACCCCTATCTCACACCTTAAACAAAAACTAACTCAAAATGGATAAAGAACCTGAATATGAAAGCAACAACCATAAAGCTCCTTGAAGAAAATGTAGGAAAACATCTTTAAGATCTTTTGATAGGCAGTAGTTTCTTAAACCTTCTACCCAGAGCATGAGCAACAAAAGAAAAAATAGATAAATGGGACCTCCTCATAATTAAACACTTTTGCATCTCAAAGGACATTATCAGAAGGGTGAAAATGTAGAATGGGAGAAAATATTTGGCAATTACATATCCGATAAGGATTTAATACCCATGATATATGAAGAGATCATATAACTTAACAATAAAAAGACAATCTACCCAATTGAAAAATGGGCAAAAGACTTGAAAACACAACTGTCCAAAGAAGAAATACAAGTGACAAAGAAATACATGGAAAAATGTTCATCATCATTAGCGATTAAGGAAATGCACATCAAAACTACAATGAGATATCATTTCACCTATTAGACTGGCTGCTATTAAAAACTCGGAAAACTGTAAATGTTGGAGGGGTTGTGGAGAGATGGGAATGATTATTCACTGTTGGTGGGAATTTAGAGTGGTACAGCCACTGTGGAGGACTGTTTGGCAGTTCTTAAGGAAGTTTAATATAGACTTGCTCTGTGACCTGGCAATATCATTACTAGATAAATACCCAGAACTGAGAGCAGTGACACAAACAGACATCTGCACACTGATGTTCATAGTGGCATTATTCATTATTGCCAAAAGTTTCAAACAACCCAGGTGTCCATCAACAAATGAATGGATAAACAAACTGTGGTCTATTCACACGATGGAATATTATGCAGCTGTAAGAAGAAATGAAGTCGTGAAATATATAACAACATGGAGGAACCTGAAGGGCATTATGTTGCGTGAAGTAAACAGACACAAAAGGACAAATACTGTGTGATTGTACTATTATAAGCTAAATATATTATGTAAGCTCATGGAGTTAATAATTAGAATATAGGTCACCAGAAAATAGAAGGAGGATAGAGAATGGAAAGCTGAGGGTTAATGTGTGCAGAATTGGTAAAAAGGTTGTTCATAAATCTTTGGAAATGAATAGAAATGGTTAAAGCACATCATTGTGTTTGTAACTAGCAGAGCTAGCATATGAGTATGACAGTGGTTGAAAGGGAAAGTCTGAGGTCATGTAAATTACTAGAAGGAAAGCTATAAACTTGGGACTGTATAAGAGAGCAAAACCTAATGTAAAACACGAATATGGGTGATATTGCATATATAAGACTGTTTTTACAAAATATAAATACAAATA
The DNA here is from genome assembly GCA_026826555.1 of Tolypeutes matacus. Lineage (NCBI taxonomy): Eukaryota > Metazoa > Chordata > Mammalia > Cingulata > Chlamyphoridae > Tolypeutes > Tolypeutes matacus. The sequence goes on along the minus strand of JAKSZT010010858.1, from coordinate 25,864,517 downwards.
TACTAGAGAGAATGAAACAGAATAGCAGCCATATATGGCAGGGAAAGTATAGAGAGATTGAGAGGTGATAAGTTTTGTTTGTTTATCTGTCATTATTATTATTGGAATAATGAAAGTACTCTAAGAATGAGTGAACTGATGAATGCACGAATACATGATTACACAAAATACCATTGACTGTACACTTTAGATGGATTTATGCTTTATTAATATTTATCAATAAAATTGATTTGTTAAAAGATTCTAAGTATAAAAAAATCAATTGGTCATACATGTGGGGGTTTATTTCTGAGCTCTTAATTCAATTCCATTGTTCTATGCATCTGTCCTTATGGCAGTACCATGCTGTTTTGCTTAATGTAGATTTGTAATAAGTTTTAAATTTGGGAATTGTGGGCCCTCTACTTTGTTTTTCTTTTTAAAGATTATTTTTGTCCATTACCTTTCCATATAAATTTGATATTGGGTTTTCCATTTCAGCAAAGAAGACTGTTGGAATTTTGATTGAGATTATATTAAATTTGTAAATAATTTTGGGTAGAATTGATGTCTTAACAATATTTCGTCTTCCAATCCATGAACACAGAACGTCCTTCCACTTATTTAGATCTTTGATTTCTATTAGCAATGTTTTATAGTTTTCTATGTACAAGTTCTTTACATACTTAGTTTAATTTACCCCTCGATCTTTGATTCTTTTAGTTGCTATTGCAAATGGAATTTTTTTCTTAGTCTAATTTAAAATTGAGCATCCTAGTTGAATATTATACCTAGAATGGAAAGTACTAACGACAAGCTTCTTTGTCGTTTGCTCACTCCTTAATCCTGAGTGCCTAGAATAGTTTTGGGGGCATGGCAGGCCTCAGCATATATTTAGTGATTGAGTGACTGCACTGGAGAAGCAACTGGACTCCACATATTTGTGTTCTTGCCTCCCTTCTTCCTCCATGCCATCCATAATTCCTCACCACTCTCCCCACATCCCAAACTTCAACTCAACCTCTCACCTTCTCACCTCAACAAGTCCAATGAATATCATGTTCTTATTCTCACTTATAATGACATGCCATTTGGAAACTCCAATTAATTGAAAAGCTATGCCCAAAAGTAGAAGTTCGTTTCTCATTAAGAGACCTAAATTACCAAAAATTGTACTCAGTTATTATTACCTTTTTTTCCTCCTTTTCATGAGGTTCCGGGGTTGGGCATTGAACTCAGGACCTCATAAGTGGGAAGCCTGATGCTCAACCACTGAGCTACATCAGCTCCCCTGAGTTGGTTTGTTTGCTTGTTTGCTTGTTATTTGTCTTTGTTTTTAAGAGGCACCTGGGGCTGAACCCATGTGGGAAGCAGGTGCTCAACTGCTTGAGCCACATCCACTCCCCATTACATTTTTAATTTCATAAAAAATTTTATGAAAATGTTTTTTCTCTTTTCACACAAATACCTACAATATCCTTGATTTTTCTCCATAGTCATAACACCTAGAATATTTTCTCTCTGGCTCTTTACAGTAAATTTTTTCCTACCTTTGATATAATTAAACATATCAAAATTTGTGAACTGCATCTAAGGCAATGTTTAGAGGGAAGGTTATAATTCTAAAAACATATTAGAAAAGAAAAAAGATTTAAAAACAATGATTCACATTTCCACTTGAAACAGGCATATAAAAAAGAGCAAATTAAGACAAAAAAGTTGAAACATAGAAATAATCAATGTCAGAAGATAGGATCAAACATAGGATTAGAAACCGGTGGTGAATAAAAATATTAAACATATTTATGCCTACACAATTGTGGCATAAATAGCAACTGTAACTTACAGTTGCTAAGAAACAATTCCTAAGAATGCAAAAGCATAATGCAAAAAGTAATAACCTAGAACTAAAATTCCAGATGATTTATTAAACTCCCAAAAAGTGAGAGGAAATTGGTCTGATATGAGTTTGTGACTGATTGGTCTTGTTCAAGTGATTTATTCATTTCATTTCACCCCATTGGTGAGGGAGGGATTCCTACCCTAAGGTTATGGAGACACCCAGCCCTGGACACAGCAGATGGACAGCACTCTATTAGTCATGTGGACTCACAGCCTCAGGGAGGGGACAGCACATGCCTCCCAGGTCCCAGGGGCTGCTCTGTAGTAGCAAGAGGGTGCACTGTCCCCTGGCTCCTGTGGGAAGATGCAAGGAGCTTGTCTGAACAATTCCACAGGCTGGGAAAGAATGGAATTCTGTTAGTTTGAGGACCCTGGTCCAGAAGGGGACAATCACCTTGAAGCTTTTGTGGCCCTGTGAGGCTCAAAGATATTGAGGTAGCACATAATACTGAAGCCTAATTTCAGGTCTTAGACCCCATGAAGTTAGATTACAGAGAGTTTAACTATTGGTGTTAAATGAAAAATTTCCTTAAATATTTTTGCTAAACATTTAAGTGAATCAAATGAGAAGAATATCAAAGACTAAACTAGTTTTTACAATAAATTTGTGTGGGATAAATTATTTCCAGTTTTCGACAAAAGTAATAACCCAGCTAAAAATCATTTGTAAGGATAGATATTCAAAATAAGACAATGTCACAATACATGGTGAGTGCCTTAGAAGCACTAGATTGATGTTTTTACATAGATGATCCCATTTCATCCTCAAAATGATATTATGAGTTAAGTAGAATTACTGACCCATGAGTTTGACATCAATGATTACAGTCTTAACAGCCAACAGTGAAAAAGTAAAAATGAAATGGGTGGTAAAAGATCTCTCAGGAAATAGGTTAATAAAAAGATAGTATGGTTGGCAATTGTAAAATCAAAGAAAATAGAATTCAGGACTGGATACAATTACATGGGACAAATGGAGACAGAAGTTATGGTCCATGGATTTTGATATAAATTTTAAAAGGGGCACTGTCTATTTAACCTTCAAAAGGGTTGCTTCTTTCCTCTCACCTTTTATGGATGAGGAGATGAAGCCATTTCTTGTCCTATAGCACTTTCAGTTCTAAACTATGTTGAAATGTAGCATCTGAAATTCTTTCCATTGTACTTAATGATGTATATGCTTGTCTACCATGCATCACTTCAACCTGAACATTAAACAACTGCCTTTGTTTGTATACACTTTGTTTGTATACACTTTCTTTAGGAAATTTAGAGTATCCATCTACAAATGTGAAAAACTTTTAATTTAACTGTCACAGATAATGGCCTGGTATTGACTACTACAATGTTTATGCTACATTGTTGTATTTATATTAAACTGATTATTTTTTTTATATTACAAAAAAAAGTTATGTTCCATGAAGAACACAGAGAACTCATTCTATATCTAATAATAAAGCTTCTAAATATACAAAACACATACTTGACAAATAAGGAGAAATGTATGATCTAATTAGAAGATTTGACACTCTGCTTTCAGAATTCAAAGGAATTATTTGAGGAAAAATCCAAAATTATAAATGCAATGTTTGATCTAGTGGGCGTACACACACACAGCACATAACAAGAAAGATTAATATTTAATGCATAATGAACCCCTTGTACTCAATAAAAAAAGACTAGTGACAAAAAGATAAATAAGTACATCAGCAAAAGCAGAAATTGGAATACGAACACACATACAAAGTACCTTATCTCAATAGTAATCAGGGAAACATTGTAAAGGCAGTGATACATATGCATGACTTATTTGCGCAACACGTTGGCAAAAATAAATAGATCAGTGATGTGAGGATAAAGAAGTGCACAAATGGGCATTTTATTTGTGAAAGGATGAATTTGCACAACTAATTAAAGAACAATTTGGTTGTACCTATTACCTCGTCCACTCTTAGTATCCATCACACAGAGAAATAAACCCCATGTGTTAAGGCATATGGACAAAGATATCCTTTGCCACTTTAATTGTACTAATGACAAACGGGAAGCAATCTGAATGTCTGTTAATAGGGCGATGGTTAAAAATGCAAGGACATTCAAATTATATTATTCTATGAAAGCTTAAAAAGAATGAGGTCTTGTTGACTGCATTATCATGAAAAGACTGCAAAACCATTTAAAGTTTAATAAAGAAAATACAGGGAAAATTTTCTCTTTCTACAAATACATAACTCTAAAGATATATACTAACTGTTAAGTGTGGTGCCCTGTGGGGAAGAAATTATGATTCACTGACTGGGATCAACAGGGAGAGTGAGGGGGCACTTCCGTTTTTACTCTATGTCTGTATGGGTCAATTATTTCACTAATGGCATAATGTCTATATTACTTTTATAAGTAAAATAAAGCATAGATATACTCCAAAGCCCATAAATGTTTTAGATGAACATTTGATGATGCAGTTTTTAAGAACTTATGTTTTCAAAAATTAATTGTTTAATGCTTTAACAATATTGCAATATATTAAATATATTTCACCCTTGAAGTAACTTGCCCAATTATAAGATAATTCTTGGGGCTACTAGATTATGATTTGCTTTTGAATTACTTGTACTTTTGAGGATTTATTTTCAATCCCAGTAGATAAATCTATGTTCTTATTTTTGAGCAGAGGTGGTCAAATCTGTGGGGTAAGTTGTCATGGTTACAAGGTAAAGGCTCCCACAGAGGAAGGCTGAGGTAGAGTTGTTCTTATTTGTTTGTGGATATATTGAGTGATGAATTAACTTGAGAAAATAAAGCAGCTCTTTACCAGTTGATTTTCCCTGGGTGTTTGTTATCTGGTGCACAAGTAGGATATAGAGAATGATTGGTAAAATCCTTGCCTGTGTGATTAGAAGACCTCCAGGGTGGTGCTTACCACATCTTAAAGAGGAAGTCGAGGGGGAGGCAAGATGGCGTCGGTTTAGGAGGGCACTCGCTGACTCGCTCTCTGAGGACGACCAATTGTGGACAGGGTCCTGCCCGGGGGTCTGTGCTGTGGGTGCATGGAGCGAGAAGTTTGGGATATCTTTTTGGAGGCAGATTGACTGCGTGGATTGCTCGGTAGAGATTTGTGAGTTTTAAGCCTGCCTGTGGTGGTTAACACAGATGGCTGAGCCCCATTCTCAGGAAAAAAAGGCTGGTTTGAGCCACGACTCCCACATGGCAACCTGTTGAGAGGGAGCATTCTCCGAGAGTAGGAGGGCTCTGGGAAGGGTTGAGAGGGGTTTCCTTTCTGTAGATTTGGCTGCCTGGAACCCCTTGCAGCTTGAGCGAACAAAATAGCTGGATTGAATCAACATCAGGCAGAATGGAGGGGCAAATCTGCTGAGGAAGCTGATTTACCTAGCTGCCCAGGGATATGCCCCAAACCCCACCAACCTGGTGAGAGGGAGCATTCTCTGAGAGAGGGAGGGTTCTGACAGAAGGTGGAGAGGGGTTTCCCTTCTGTAGATTTGGCTGCCTGGACCCCCTCATAGCTTTGGGGAGCAGATAAGCCGGCTTGAAGCAGCGCCAGGCTGAGGGGAGAGGCGAATCTACTGAGGAAGCCTGATTTACCCAGTAACCTGGTGACATTGAGGCTTGGCTTCAGAGGGGGCGGAGTCAGCCAATTTTATCCTTCTGCACTGACAAGCATTAGAGCTTCAGCTCCCCTGGGGAGACCAGGAAGTGGGAAGTGCTTAATTAGTTTCCACGAGCCTAGTTAGTGTCCCCTCAGTGAAGGTGGTGGTTTAGAAGAGGACTTCATTTGGGTCCCTTATTTCACACACACACACAAAAAGACAGTCACTTTAAAAAATGAAAAATGAATTCTTCTTTTTAGTTTAGTTTAATAGCTAAAATCTGCCTCAAAACCTGCAGATAGAAACCTGCAGGGAAATTGATTGATAAACACAAGCAGGCTGCGAGGTTCCACAAGGACCCTAGAAGGAACACTGTTCCTCCTTAGCTTTGTTTGATTGCTTGCTTGCGTGGTTGTTTGGTTTTTCTCTGTTTATTTATTGTCTCTTGCTTTTCTTTCCTCTTTCCTCCCCACCTTGTTTTTTCCTTATTTTTTTTTTTCTTTCTCTTTTTAATTAGGTGCTGCTAGCTTGTCTTTTCTTTGATGTACTTCTTCGTCACTGATTTCCCATTCTCTGTCTATATTGATTTTGCCTCCCACGCTATCTCTTCCCCTTCCTTCATCTTTCTGTGTTCTGCATTCTGTTGTAGTTGTTGCACACCACGTTTTTTCATTATCCCACAACTTAAGGGTATCAATTTCCATTCTATCTACTCTGTTTTCTTCTTTTTTTAAAAATTAATATTAACTTTTTACTTTCAGCCCTTTCTTCACTCTTTCTCTCTCTCCTCATCATTCTAGCCTTCTAAACCATTACATATATTTTCCTCTATTTGGTTTCCCAGTCCATTGTAGGTACTCCACTTTTCTTCCTATTACTCTACACTGCCTACACGAGTTAAATATTCATTTCACTAAGTCTTATTTGGCCCCTCTTCTAACTTTTATCAATATTACTATTATCCTTCTTCCTTACTCACATCTTTTGATTCCTCTGGGCCTAATCTTTTGCCTTCAAGGTAACATAGAAAGAAACAAGGAAATAAAATAAGGAGAAAAAGTGTCAAAGAGAAAACAACACACACACAGAACCACCAGCTAAGTAAAACTTTAGAGCAAAGAGAGAAGCTAATCAACTGAATAAACCCATCAAGATAAAATGATGACTAGAGGGCAACAAAAAATTACAAACCACACTGAGAAACAGGAAGACATGGACCAGGCCAATGAACAAACTAACAACCAGGAGGAGATGCAGAACATCAAACAACTAATCAAAGCTTTCCAAACAAATATCATTGACCAACTTAATGAAGTGAAGGAAGAGATTAAAGATATAAAGAAGACACTGGGAGAACATACTGAAGAAAATATAAATATACACAAAAAGATAACAGATATGATGGTGATCAATGGCACAATCCAAGAAATCAAAAAGACGCTGGATTCACATAACAGCAGATTTGAACAGACAGAAGAAAGAATTAGTGATGTGGAAGACAATACATCTGAATTCAAACAGATAGTAGAACAGATAGACAAAAAGATAGGAAAAATCCAGCAGGGACTCAGAGATTTAATTGACAACACAAAATGCACAAACATATGCATTATGGGCATCCCAGAAGGAGAAGAGAAGGGAAAGGGAACAGAAGCAGTGTTGAAGGAAATAATGGCTGAAAACTTCCCAACCCTATTGAGAGAGATTGATGTGCAGATCCAGGAAGCACAGCACACCCCAAACAGTATATATCCCAACAGGCCAACTCGAAGACATATACTTGTCAAAATGTCCAATGCTCAAGACAAAGAGAAAATACTCAAGGCAGCAAGAGAAAAGAGAACCATCACATACAAGGAAGCACGATGAGATTAAGTGCTGACTTCTCATCTGAAACCATGGAGGCAAGAACAGTGGTATGATATAGTCAAAGTACTAAGAGGAAAAAACTTCCAGCCATGAATTCTCTATCCAACAAAACTGGCATTCAAAAATGATGGAGAGTTCAAAATATTCACAGATAAACAGAAATTAAGAGAGTATGCCAATAAGAAACCTGTACTTTAAGAAATTCTAAAGGAAGTTCTACAAGTTGAAAGGAAAAAACAAGGGAGAGAGAGTTGGAGGAGAGTTTAAAAACAACTAAAAAGACAAAAAACAGAAACAAAACAACATATGACATACATTAACCCAAAGAAAATATGGCTGAAGTAAGAAATTCATGCGAGTAATAATGTTGAATGTTAATGGATTAAATTCACCACTAAAGAGAAGCAGATTGGCAGAATGGATAAGGAAATATGATCCATCCACATGTTGTCTACAAGAAACTCACCTTCGACCCAGGGATTCAAGGAGGCTGAAAGTGAATGGCTGGAAAACAATTTTACAAGCTAACAATAGCCAAAAAAGGGCAAGAGTAGCTATTCTAATATCAGAAAAAATAGACTTTAAGTGCAAAACTATTTTAAGAGACAAAGAAGGATATTATATTAGTAAAAGGGGTAATCTCTCAAGAAGAGAGAACAATCATGAACATTTATGCACCTAATCGGGGTGCCTCAAAATACATGAGGCAAACTCTGGAAAAACGAAGTGGAGAAATAAATGCCTTTACAATTATAGCGGGGGACTTTAATACACCATTATCATCATTAGACAGAACATCTAGACAGAGAATCAATAAAGAACCAAAGGCTCTGAACAATACATTAGAGGACCTGGACTTAATAGACATATACAGAACACTACACCCAAATACAGTGGGATTTACATTCTTCTTGAAGGCCCGTGGATCATACTCCAAGATAGACCACATGCTAGGCCACAGAACAACTCTCAATGAACTCAGAAAGATTGAGATTATACAAAGTAATTTCTCTGACCACAATGGAATGAAATTAGAAATCACTAAGGGCCAGAGAAACAGGTTAGGCACAAAGATATGGAAGTTAAACAACATATTCTTAGACAAACAGTGGGTCAAGGAGGAAATCTCCAAAGAAATCAGTCACTACCTTGAAACTAAGGAAAACAACAGCAAAACATATCAAAACCTAAGGGATGCAGCAAAAGCTGTCCTGAGAGGGAAGTTCATAGCCATACGTACACATATTAAAAAAGAAGAAGAAGCTAAAATTGAAGACCTAACTGCACACTTGGAGGAATTGGAAAAACAACAAGAAACTAAACCTAAAGCAAGTAGAAAGAAGTAAATAACAAAGATTAGAGCTGAACTAAATGATACAGAGAATAAGAAAGCACTAGAAAAAATAAGCAAAATAAAAAGCTGGTTCTTTGAGAAGATCAATAAAATTGACAAACCCTTAGTCAGACTAACAAAGAAAAAGAGAGAACAGATGCAAATACACAAAATAAGGAATGAGCAAGGGGATATCTCTACTGACCCCACAGAAATAAAGAGTATCATAAGAGGATACTCTGAAAAATTATATGCCAACAAGAATGATAATTTAGAGGAAATGGACATGTTTCTAGAAACTCACAAACAGCCTACATTGATGGAAGAAGAAATTGATGATCTCAACAGTCCAATTACAAGTAAAGAGATAGATTCAGTCATCAAAAACCTCCCAACTAAGAAGAGCCCAGGTCCAGATGGCTTCACAGCTGAATTCTACCAAACATTCCAGAAAGAGTTAACACCAATTCTGCTTAAGTTTTTCCAAAAAAGAGAAGTAGAAGGAATATTGCCTAACTCATTCTACAATGACAACATTACCCTAATAGCAAAACCAAACAAAAATACCACAAGAAAGGAAAATTACAGACCAATTTCTCTAATGAACCTAGATGCTAAAATCCTCAACAAAATACTTGCTAATCACATTCAACAACATATCAAAAGGATTATACACCATGATCAAGTGGGTTTCATCCTGGGTATGCAAGGATGGTTCAATATAAGAAAATCAATCAATGTAATACACCACATAAACAGATTGAAAGAAAAAAAATCACATGATCATCCCTATGGATGCAGAAAAAGCATTCGACAAAATACAGCACTCTTTCTTGATAAAAACACTGCAAAAGATATAAATAGAAGGAAACTTTCTGAATATGACAAAGGGTATATATGAAAAACCCAAAGCTAACATCATCTTCAATGGTGAAATCCTAAAAGCCTTCCCTCTGAGATCGGGAACAAGACAAGTATGCCTCCTATCACCACTCCTATTTATCATTGTCTTAGACATACTTGCTCGAGCACTGAGGCAAGAAAAGGGTATAAAAGGCATCCAGATTGGAAAAGAAGAAGTAAAAATTTCATTATTTGCAGATGACATGATCCTATACATAGAAATCCTGAGAAATCTACAACAAAGCTTCTAGAACTTATAAAGGAGTTCAGTGATGTCACAGGCTATAAGATCAAAAGCTCAAAAATCAGTAGCATTTCTGTACACGAATAATGAGCAATCTGAGGAGGAAATTAAAAAAGAATACCATTTACAGTAGTAACTAAAAGAATCAAATACCTAGGAATAAATTTAACTAAAGATGTAAAGGACTTATATACAGAAAACTACACAACACTGTTAAAGGAAATCAAAGAAGACTTAAATAAATGGAAAAATATTCCCTGTTCATGGATAGGAAGACTAAACATCATAAAGATGTCTATCCTACCCAAACTAATCTACAGATTTAATGCAATCCCAATAAAAATCCATACTGTATTTTTTTAAGGAACTGGAAAAGCTAACTATAAAATATATTTGGAAAGGTAAGAGGTTCCGAATTGCCAAAGACATATTGAAAAAGAAAATTTATGTTGGAGGTATCACATTACCTAACTTTAAAACACACTACAAAGCTACAGTGCTCAAAACTGCATGGTATTGGCACAAGAATAGACATACTGACTAATGGAACCGAATTGAGAGTTCTGATATAGATCCTCGCATATACAGTCATCTGATATTCGACAAGGCCACCAAGCCCACTCAGTTGGGAGACAATGGCCTCTTTAACAAGTGGTGCTTGGGGAACTGGATATCAATATCCAAAAGAATGAGAGAAGATTACCATCTCACACCTTATACAAAAATCAACTCAAGATGGATCAAAGATCTAAATATAAGAGCCAAAACCATAAAGACCTTGGAAGATAATGTAGGGAAGCATCTACAGGACCTTGTAATAGGAAATGGTTTCATGAACTTCACACCCAAAGAATGAGCAGCAAGAGAAAAAATAGATAAATGGGACCTCCTCAAAATTAAAAACTTCTGCACCTCAAAGGATGTTATTAAGAAAATAAAAAGGCAGCCTACCCAATGGGAGAAAATATTTGGCAACCATATATCTGATAGGAGCCTAATATCCTGCATATATAAAGAAATCCTACACCTCAAAAATAAAAAGACACACAACCCATTTAAAAAATGAGCAAGTGACCTGAAAAGACACTTCTCCAAGGAAGAAATACACATGGCTAAAAAGCACATGAAAAAATGCTCGACATCGCTAGCTATTAGGGAAATGCAAATCAAAACTACAATGATATACCATCTTACACCCATCAGAATGGCAGCTATTAAAAAAACAGGAGACACTAAATGTTGGAGAGGATGTGGAGGAATAGGAACCCTCATCCACTGCTGGTGGGATTGTGGAATGGTCCAGCCACTGTGGAGGACAGTTTGGCGGTTTCTTAGAAAACTAACAATAGATCTTCCGAATGATCCAGCGATACCACTGCTGGGTATATACCCAGAAGAACTGAAAGCAAAGACACGAACAGATAAATGCACACCAATGTTCACAGCGGCATTGTTTACAATTGCCCAAAATTGGAATCAGCCCCGGTGCCCACCAACAGAAGAATGGATAAACAAAATGTAGTACATACATACAATGGAATATTACTCAGCTGTAAGAAGGAATAAAGTGCTAACACATGGAATAACATGGATGAATCTTGAAGACCTTATGTTGAGTGCAGCAAGCCAGGCACTGAAGGATGAACAGTATATGACCTCACTGATCTGAACTGAGGAAAGTGAGCAGTCTCTGAGAACCATTGTCTGAAAGATAGGTTAACAAGGGAGAGAAAGAGAAGAGTAGGTTTTGAGTCATCACCCAGATGGACATAATCTATGGCAAAGTGATAGAGTATAGCTGCATATTGAAGGATAGGACAGGTGGGTAGTGATATTACTAGGTTTGGTGGTGCAGGGTTGACAGGTGGGTAGATTAGTAAGGGTAGGTTAGAATACCCAGGGCATGTAGCTATGAATCTTGTCATCCAATGTGTCAAGACAGGGGAGTGTCATGTGCCTCAGGGGGATGGGGAGGAAGGAACAGAAAAGATCAAGCAGGGTGTATTTAGTGGTCATGGGAAATGTTTTTCATTACCTTACAGTAAGGGACATAGGACATGGTAAATATCATCAAAAATCATTAAACCGTACCATCTAAATTGTAAACTATACTGTAAACCATTGACAATGTTTAGTAGCTATGTTTCACTATCTGTATAACAGTTGTAACAATGCTACCATCCACCAAAAAAAAAAAAAAAGGTTTTAATATGGGGTGAGGAAAGGGGAAGGAGTTTGGGTATATGAGAGTCTCTTCTGTGTGTGACTTTGCTGTGACCTAAAACTTCTCTGAAAATTAAATGAAAATTTGGGAGACATTGGGGAATGACAGGGGGAAGATGCCATGATACAGACTGGATACCCGATAATGCAGTGATAAAAGGAAAAAAAAAATTTTTTTCCCCATTTTTTGAATGTCCCAATCCATTAATTATATATATATATATTTGTCTTTATAATTATATTTTATTTTTAGTTTTTTTTCCTGAGTTTCCATGTATTTTATCTCTTGCATTTAAGCTTATTATTATGCTTTCATTTTCCTATTAATTGTATTTGGTTATTATATGGGCTTCATCTTCAAGGAAGGTTTGGATCACAGAAGGGATACAGTGGGGGCTGCAGAGGATCATTGGTGGGGGATTCATGGGAGGAAGTTCATCTGAATATACATGAAAGATATACAAAATTGTTCAAATGATCAAGGGGTGGGGCATGGTCACGGTGGGTGGACAATCACTCAATAAATGAGAGAATACCGAATTCCCAGGCTGGAAAGCCCTGCTACATTCTCCAAGGGAGCAGCAACAGTTCCCTGAGTGCCGGGGCAGTATCTGGCAAAGGAGGATGGTCCACTGATGGGTTCTTGTTATTGATGACTAGCCTTACGAGTCCTTGCTCTTGTAATTGAAACTTAGCCTACTGTTATGGGTGCCTAAGGGTTGCCACCTGAGAGCCTCCTTGTTGCTCAAATGTGGCCTCTCTCTAAGCCAAACTCAGTGTGTGAATGCATTACCTTCCTCCCAACGTGGGACATGACTCCTGGCGATGAGCATCCCTGGCAACGAGGGATTAATACCAAGTGCCAACTGGCAATATGACTGGAAAAAGACCTTGAATTAAAGGGGGAAAAGGTAAAGACAAATGAGTTCATGTGGCTAAGAGACTTCAAAGAGAGTCGGGAGGTCATCCCAGAGGTAACGCTTACGCACACCTCAGTAGGATCTCACAGAACACCAAAGTGGATATCACCCCACACAGAGGGGCTCCTGAGGGCTCTGGAAACACCCAGGTCCTATATAAGTGGGGATAGCTCCATAGATTGATGCCTTATTAGTGGGCTCTACTTGGAATCTGTGCTCCTGAGAGTGACAGAGTCGGACTCAAATAAGTCCTCCCTGCACATGGTCCATCAGTCCCTTCTATTCAAACTTATATGTGATGCTGGAGTTTGTAGGTGTATTTCCAGAGACTGGAGCCTCTGGTCTGCCCATGTGCCAGCTGTGCCTGGAATCTCAGTGGAGCTGCAACTCCTATTCTACAGCTCAATGGACTCACCCAAGTCACTTGGTGAGGAGGTGATGATAGACAACGGCCATCCCAGGTAATGAAGAGAGCCTGTAGCTGCAGGCAGGATAATCCCATCCACCATATCCATGGGATATAAGCCCCCTCTCGCTTGGAGGTAGAGTGGACATCACCATCCCAGAGTCCTCAGGATTGGGGGAAGAACTATGGACTAGAGTGGACTTAATGGTATTCTGTTGTAGACATATTGTGATTCAAGCAATGGAAGAAATTACAACAGTGAGGTGGAGCCAGTGGCCACTGGACACTTTCGGGATAGGGAAGGGAAAAGCAATTGTAATACAGGGGCTTTTTTGGGACTTGGGAATTATCCTGAGTGACATTACAATGACAAATATAGGCCATTTTACATCCGCATATACCATGCAGAACTGTGTGGGAGAAAGTGTGGTCTACAATGTGAACTATGGTCCATGCTGAGTGGCAAAGCCCCAGGATGTGTATATCCATTGCAGGTGATGGGCCACACTAATGAAAGATGTTTATGTGGGATGTTATGGGAGGTGTGGGAGGAGGGGAACATGGGAATCCCTGTGATTTTTGTGTAACATTTATGTAATTTAAGCGTCTTTTAAAATATATTTTTTAAAAAAGTTTCTTATTAACTTCATTCAGATCCACTAACACATTTGCCTGAAATCCCTGGCCCAGGTACAGCATCACCAGCTTCAAACGCAGACCAGGCAGCATCCTTGTCCACTTACCTTTGTAAAGCAGGGCAGGTGACTAATCCAATGGTGGGAGAGCGCCACTGATCATTCATTCGTGCGTTTCTTGCCTCATTCAACAGACCTTCCGTGAGAACCCACTGAGGACCCGCCCTGCCCTGCATCTGGGAACACAGCCCTCCAGGCACAGGCGAGCCTGGGGCCCCCGTGCAGGGAGACAGCGGTGGGTGTAGCGCTTGAGTGCCGGGGTTGTCACATGTCACAGTAAAAGGTACAGGAAGGAGAAGGCACCGTGGAAGCTCCACGCCTGAGCCCCGTCTCAGCGCAGAGCCTGCACGTGGAGCGTGAGGTTCCAGGACCTCAGCCTGGAGAGTCCAGGGGAAATCGAGAGGACCAGGCCACGCCCTGCCCTCCTCTGTCCACTGTCACAGAACTAACAGGTCTGTGAGCTCTTTGCCCGGCCCGTGGACTCCGCAGGCACCATTGTCCCTGGGGGCAGCCGTGGGCTCTCGGGAGAGGTCTCCCCCCTGCGCTCCGCAGTGCTGCTGCCGGGTGTCCTGTGCTCTCCTGGAGGCATCGTCTTCCCTGCTCCCTCCTCCAGACAGTCATCGAGCTTCATTTCCCATAATGAGCCCTGCTGAGGCATTGCTTCCTATTCTGCTCTGGCACTTTGTCTCTCTCCGGGGTTCACTGTCAGGGCGATGACAGGCCCAGCTCAGGGGCGGGGTCACGGGCGTCCACCCAGGCTGTGGCGGAGGCAGGAGAAGGCTGGGGCCTTAGGGCTGCTCAAGCCAAGTGCCCCCAACTGGTTGACTCAGCAACACAACTTGTTGTCTCAGGGCTCTGGAGGCTGGAGGTCCAGACAAGGTGTCAGCAGGGCCCTGCTCCCCTGAACCCTGGGGGGAGGGCCCTCCCTCTCCTCCCCGGAGGCCAGGTGCTGGCCGCAGCTTGACCTGCCCGGGCTTGTGGAGCTCGCTCCAGCCTGCCTCCTCTTCAGGGGACTCTTCTCCCTATTGCCTGCCCCTCCCCCTTCTTACAGGGACTCCAGCCGCACTGGGTCAGGGCCAGCCCTAATCCAGTTTGGCCACATTTTAACCAATCTCAAGATCGAAGTCTCTATTTTCAAATGAGGCCCCATTCACGGGGGTGGGGGGGTGGGGGGATGGGGGGGTAGGACTTGAATCTTTTTTTGGGGGGGGGCTACAAATAAAACCATGACATGCAGGAAGAAGCATTTTCAGGCAGTGGGAGCAGTGTGGATTTAGGCCACAGGAAGGAGGACAATGGTTGATTAGGGCCGCAGGGCAGTGAGGGGAGTGCAGCAGGTTGGCTCTGGAAGCTGGGGGTCCAGTCCCTGGCAGACAGCCTGGCCTCAGGCCCTCAGGGGACCCCCTCCTCACCGAGAATGCCAGCAGAGGAGCTGGAAACCAGTAGCAGCTCCAGGAGCAGGGAGTGAGCTGGTGGGCTCAGAGACAGGCTCTCACCCATCTCCATGGCCCCCAAGCCCCAGTGCATGTGGAGCCACCTTCTCGCCTTCTCTCTGCTTTTCCAGTGGCCTAGATGGGAGAGAGGTAGGTGACTCACAAGACCCCCTCCCCCAGACTGGGGTCCAGGATGCGTGTTTGCAGGGACATTTGTTCATAAAGTGGAAAAACTAAGGGGGAGTGTCTGCACTGAAACTCCCTATGCATATCACCTCTCTTAAAATCAGACTGGGAAAGCCTGGGGGACAATTCTGTTGGATTTATGTGCAAATTCAGATTGTTTTTTAAGTTGTGAATTTCATAAGTGCAATGCTTTGATTATCTTGTACTTGCTTAAAAGTTTAAAGAAAATAATTTGAAAAGACATTATTCCATAGATTATTTTGAAATGAACCAAAATAAATACTGCACCACTTCCCTTGCTCATCAGCAATAAAAACTTTGGTTAAAAGTCATATCTGCTTAAAGCTTATGTACTAATCTACCCTTATTTTAAGCTCATCTAGAAACAATGATAATAACTAAAGCTTATGAAAGTGTGGCTGCCTGGAATCCTTTATGCTATGTTTCAAAAACATCCTGGCTGTCATATTTGAATAGAAAATAACACATCTGTATAACAGTGGGGGAAGGAGACAGCTGTCCCAGGACTTCACAGCTGCTCAGGGGCTCCACTCTGAAACCTGATTGTTTTCCTGACCCTTCTGGGGTGGGGTGGGGGGGTGGGGGGGTTGAGAAAAACACCAACATGCTCTTATTCCCAACCCCGTGGCTATGAACCCATTGTAAATAGGACCTTTTGAAGGTGTTATTTTAGGTCAGCTGTGGTCACCTGACTCAGGATGGGCCTTAATCCATATTACTGGAGGCTTTATAGAGAGAAAGCCATGGGGAGGAGAAGAAGCTGGACACCAACAAACCCTGGAAGAGAAAGGAGAGGACATTCATGTGATGGGAAAGCCAAGGGACCCATGGATTACCAGCCAGTCAGAGCGCTCCTGGCCCCGGGAGGAAGCCAGCCTTCCAGGGCCTGAGACTGTGAGCCAATACCTTCCTGTTGTTCTGCCAAGCCATTGTGGGTTTGTCAAAGTGGCCTGGAAACTAAGAGACTCTCCCACAGCTCAGTGGACACCCACCACCTGTGGGTCCCAGCCTGGACTTTTCACTGGACTTTATATCCATCAGCCCAGAAAACAGGTGAGTGCTGGGAACCTTAGCGCAGTAACGCTCCTGCTTCTCCCTGGCCACTATCTCGCATTCCCTGCAGTCTCCCCACGGCAAAACCTGAGAGCCCAAGCCACTCCCTCCACCTCTATCCCCACCTCCAGAGGATGCTTGTTGTGCCTCCTAAGTATTTTTCCAACTCACACCCTCTTCTTTATTCCCTCTGACACTGCCTGAGCACTCTTTCTTGGCATGCTGCATTTGCTTCTAATTGGTTTCCATCCTGCCCCATTTCGTTACTAGTAACTGTCTGAAGGAATGTCCCATCACGGGTCTCCCCTCCCTGAATCTCAGCCATGTCTCTGCCTTGGCGAGACCCATACTTCTTGGCAGGGGCTTTCACCTTCTTGTGTACTCCTGTATTTCTTGTATATGTGCATCTAAGTCAGTATGTTTTCTACTTCTGAGGCAGGCACAGAAAGGAAAAAGGGTGCAGAAGACTTGTGTTTCTGAGCAGATTTTTTTTTTTCCCCAATTAGGCCAGTAAAAAGAATTTATTTGAGAAATGGGGGAAAGAACAGAGCTTGCTGAGAAATGGGAGAGAAAGATGGAAATACACACCAAGATTTGGTGCAGGCCCCTCTAGGCAGAGAGAGCCAGCAGTAGATTTTTAAAGACTAAAATATTATATCTCAAAATAGAATTGGATCCACCCTCTCCAGTTGAAGCATTTAAATAAAGAAAATTGAGGAATGGTGAAAAACAATGATAAGAACATCTATCTATCTACCTGTCCCTGACTCACAAGTTGTGGGTTATGGGAACATTTGCTGAGCATCCTGATTTGCTCCGGGATGACCTTGGAGTTACCATTTTTTGCTAGCGGCTCCAATAACCGTGCTCCCTCAACCCTTCCTTCACCACTTGGTAGCAGTTCCCCTAATGACATATAGACTGTATCCACTAGCTTTCAAAACTCCATCCAGTTCACAATCCCATCCTCAGGATCAGCCCAAAGTTTCCCTCTCTGCCATGCCGAGCAGCCTGGTGGCCCTGCAGTGGGGAAGGGTGTGGCCTGCCTGTCACTCCTCCTTCCTCCCACCCCAGCACTGATGGTGGAAGAAGGGGTATGGCCTAGTTCTGGGGTGTCTTCTCCCCTTACCCCTGCAGAACCTCACTCCTCTGGTGTTGGAGCTAGGAGGAACAGTGAGGGGGAAATGTCAACTGCCTCGTATTGCCGCAGTGCAATTCTGCCTCGGCCACTCTGGATAACCTCACTTGCACCCACGTGTTCCGGGGTCCATGTTCTGGTGCCCTCTTGGGGTGCATGGATGAGTGATTGTAGTGCCAAGGGGTTGGATACAGGTAGGTGGGGATGCCGGGTCACAGACACAGAGGAGAGCTCGTCTAGATTTTACCAGGTGAGAAAATCTGAGGGCAAGGCCTGTGCAGGTCTCTGTGTCCACAGCCACGTTTCCCTCCAGAGTGAACAGGTAGGTGGCAGAGGTCAATGGGGCAGTCCCTTTTATGGAGAAGACTGTTGGTGATGGTGTCTGGTTGAGGCTGATGGACGAGACAATACAGAAGCTGGTCTATAGCATGGACGGTCACGTGTGCTTCCTCTCTTTTAACTGACGTCTTGGCAAAAGATCTGCACCTTCCAGATTGCAATGCAGCATATACACAAATCCTCCTGAGTAAGAGGACGTCTCCTGTGTATATGCACATGCTTGTCCATGCATAGACTATGCCTGGGAGGACATACTAGAAGTTTGCTTAACTTAGGGGAATGGGTGGTGGAGAAGACTTGATTTTCACTGACCATTTTTATTGCTTTAGAACTTTGTATGGAAGCATGCATTACCAAATGTGTGCAGATCCAAACGAAATAGAGTATGAGGGGAGTGGTTATAGCTCGGTGACTGAGTGCCTGCTTCCCATGTATGAGGTCCCAGGTTCAATCCCCGATTCCTAACCAAAAAAATAAAAAGAAATGAGTGTATGTGAGTGTGGAAGAGAGAGTGAGAGAGATAGAGAGAGAGAGAGAGGGAGAGGCAAAGAGAGAGCAAAATATAAGATATTAGAATTTCATATTGGCCTGTTGCTGTAATTAAAGTCAAACACTAGAGAGTGTCATTTGCATAAGAAAAGACTTACACCGTGGTTACACATATATAGAGAGTCTAGAAGGACAGTAAGTTTCAGTGGCTGCTTTTCCAGTTTGCTTGCCTGCAACCGTAATGAGTTAAGGACTACTTAATGCACATACTTTCATGTTACCAATAAATAAAAATATGTGGATACTATTTTTTTCTTTCAGTGCATTAAACCACTTTGATTTATGCATAAATAACTAAAAGGAGCTAAGGGGAGTTTTTAGTTCCTAAACTTGCAAAAAAAAATTTATTGAAGTATATCACTCACACATGAACATACATAATCCATAAGTGTATAGTAATAGCTGTGAACTTACAAAACAAACATACACAACATCACACAGGGCTCTTATACCTCACCCTACCACCAATACCTTGCATTGTTGTGAAATGTTTTTAACTAAAGATTAAAGAGCAAAATATTACTACCAACCAAAGTATCTTCCCCCAACCCACTCTATTATTATTTTTTTATGTCATTCATACATGAACACACATAAACAATAATTATATAGTAAAAGCTGTGAACTTAGAAAGCAAACATTCATAACGTCGTACAGGGCTCCCATACATCAACCCTCCACCAACACCTTGCATTGTCGTGAGACATCTATTACAAATTATGAAAGAATATTGTCAAACTCTTACTACTACTAATAGTCCTTATCTTATATTTGGTGTATTTTTCCCCCAACCCACCCTATTATTATTTTTTAAATATATTTTTATGATAGAAGTTGTAAACTTCCAAAACAATCATGCACATGTGCAGAATTCCCAAACAACACCCCTCTATCAACACACCACACCGTGGTGGAACATTTGTTACAGATTGAGATAATATCATCCGATTATTACTAGTTCCACAGCATACATTTGGTACACTTTTCCCATACTCCCCCATTATCAACACAGTACATCATTGGCATAGATGCAAGAATATTACATTATTACTGTTAACCACAGCCTGTAGGTCACTCCAGTTGTGTTTTTCCCATGCTTCTCCACATTCCCACCACCTGCAATACTGATGTACATCTGCTCTAGCTCACAAGGGACACTCTTGTATCTGTACCATCAACCACAATTCTCATCGACTTCTGGGTTTACTGTGCTATCCAGTCCCTAGATTATTCTCTAACTTTCTGTCAATTGGCATTTACATCCCTACATCTACCCTTTTCAGCCACATCCTCATTTATAAACCAGCTGTTACTCACTATAATGTGTTACCATCAACTGTGTACATTTCCACACTTTTGTAAGGCTAATTAAAACTTCTACATACATTAAATATCAGTAGTCCATCTCAGTCCTCCTCTTACCTCCTTTAAGAATCCACAACCTACCACCAGGTTTTGAATATATTTTCCTACATTTTCTTCTAGAAGCTTTATGGTTCTTGCCTTTATATTTAGGTTTTTGATTCATTTTTGAGTTAATTTTTGTATAGGGTGTGAGATAGGGGTCTTCTTTCCTTCTTTTGCTATGTATATCCGGTTTTCTCAGCACCATTTGTTGAATGGACTGTTCGTTTGAGTTGGGTGGGTTTGACAGACTAGTCAAAAAATCACTTGACCATAGATGTGAGGGTCTGTTTTTTAACCATCTGTTTGGTTCCATTGGTCTATGTGTCTGTCTTTATGCCAGCACCATGCTGTTTTTACCACTGTAGCTAGGTAATACAACCTAAAGTTCAGAGATGAGAGTCTTCCAATTTCGCTTTTCCTTTTTAGGATGTTTCTGGCTATTCAGGACCCCTTACCCTTCCAAATAAATTTGATAATGATATTTGCCATTTATTTAAAAAATGCTGATGGAATTTTTATCGGTATTGCATTGAATCTGTATGTCAATTTGAGTAAAATCAACATCTTAACGATATTTAGTCTTTCAATCCATGAGCATGGAATGTTCTTCCAATTATTTAGGTCTTTTTAAAATTTCTTTTAACAATGAGTTGCAATTTTCTGCATATGAGTGCTTTACATTGTTGGTTAAGTTTATTCCTGAATATTTGGGTTTTATCTGTCATATTTTATTTTCAACACTATTTTGACACTTTTAGTTACTTTTATCAATATAATCTTCATTTCTAGACTCTCTTCCAGGCCTCTTTCTCCTGTCTTTAGTTTTCAAGCTGTAGCACACCCTTTAGTATTTCCTGCAAAGCAGGTCTCTTGGTTACAAACTCTCTCAGTTTCTGTTTATCTGTGAATATTCTAAACTCGCCCTCAATTTTGAAAGACAATATTGCTGGATATAAGATCATTGGCTGGAAGTTTTTCTCTTGCAGTATCTTAAATATATCATACCACTGTCCTCTTGCCGCCATGGTTTCTGGTGAGAAATCAGCACTTAATCTTTTTGGGTATCTCTTATATGTTATGCATTGCTTTTCTCTTGCTGCTCTCAGAATTCTTTCTTTGTCTTTGGCATTTGAAATTCTGTTTAGTATGTGTCTCAGAGTTGGTCTATTCAGATTTTTTCTGATGGGAGTATGTTGTGCTTCTTGGACATGGATATCTATGTCCTTCAATAGGGTTGGGAAATTTTCTGCCATTATTTCTTCAAATATTCCTTCTGCTCCTTTTCGCATCTCTTCTCCTTCTGGGACACCCATAACACATATGTTTGCACATCTCTTGATATCCTTTAGTTCCCTGAGACCTTGTTCAAGTTTTTCCAATTTTTTCTTCATCTGTTCTTTTGTATGTTTACTTTCAGAGGCCATTTCTTCAAACTCACCAATCCTTTCTTTTGCGTCCTCAAATCTGCTATTATATGATTCCAGTGTATTTTTATTTCATTTATTGCACCTTTCATTCCCATAAGATCTGCTATTTTTCTATGTATGTTTTCAAATTCTTCTTTGTGCTCATCCAATGTCTTCTTAATATCGTTAATCTCTTCAACCATCTCATTGGATTTATTAAGGAGATTTGTTTGAACATCTATGATTAGTTGTCTCAACTCCTTTATGTCATCTGGAGGCTTATCTTGTTCCTTTAAATGGGCCATACCTTCCTGTTTCTTGGTGTGGATTGTAATTTTTTGGTGGTGTCTTGGCATCTGGCTTACTATAGTATTTATTCTGGGTGCAGTTTTTCTCTTTAGTTTAGGGCTTCCTGCCCTTCTCCATTGCTGGTTGTGAAGGAGCAGCCAAGGATGTAGTTGGTGCTATAAGCAGTGGAGGCTCAAGCTACCCTCATTGCCCCAAGGACCAATGAAGCTTCTCCCAACTTTCTCCTTTGCCAGGTGAAGGGACAGAGCCACAGCTGTGTGGAATAATCCAAGTCATGCAGGCCTAGACTGTGGGTGCCCAGAGAGACTGATGAAGCTTCATGCCCCTTTCTCCCCTGCCTGTAGCAGGGATAGAGCTGCAAGTATGGGCAGCAATCTATGCAGTGCAGGTCCAAGATGAGCACAGTTGCCCCAGTAGACTTCCAATTATTCAATCTGTGCCAGCCAAATGTACCTGCAATTACCTGGATAGGCTGGTGCAGGGCCCGCCAGCTTCCTGCCTGCTAGAGGTGGGGCTGAAGACTAGGCTAGGGCTGAAGACCAATCTGGGTGAAAGAAACCGGTCTCTACCTTCACTGTGATTTTCAGTCAGCCTGGCTTCCCCTCATGCTGGGCTTGGAGTCAAAATGGTGGCTACCAGCCTCCTTCTGACTTGGAAAGGCTCAAACTTTAGCTGTTCTTAGGGTTATACTTTAGGCAGCTGAATTTACTAATCAGTAGCTGAAATCGGTGTCCAACCGTCTCTTCCTCCCCTGTTTTTGAGAAATGGAGCTTCCATTTCCTGCCACATAATAGCTCCTGGGGTGGCTTGCACTGCCAAAGTAGGATGATCACCGGCCTTCATGGCATGACCTGTAATTTCCCAGAGAGGCTGGCGCAGCTCCCCCAGCTTCCTCCCTGCCCGAGGTGGGCTTGGGGCTTAGGCTAGAATAGCAATCTGATCTAGACTTAAAAAATCCGGTCCCTAATAGCATGTAATTTTCGGTCAGCCCTGCTTTCTTTCTTGTCAGGCGCAGAGCTAAGATGGCGGCCACCGACCTCTCTCTTACTTGGACAGGTTCAAACTTTAGATATTCTAAGGATTATACTTTAATCCACTGAATTTACTAATCAGTAGCTGAATTTGGTTCCCAACTATCCCTTCCTTCCCTGTTTTTGGGAAATGGCGCTTCCAATTCCAGCCACAGAACAGCTCCTGAGGTGGCTTGTGCCTCCGTGGAGGATGGGCACCGGCGTCCGTGGCATGGAGGGCTCTACTTAGGAATCTTCTCTGCAGATGGGCAGTCTCCTCCTTCCATTCTTTCAAGGATGCTGCAGGATGCACTTCTATTCTCCTGGAGGCCCCAAACAAGTGCTCTAGATAGCTCTGGATTGTTACTAACTGCCCTATAGTAGGAGCTGATTCTAGGAGCACCTTACTCTGCCACCATCTTGCTGGTTGTCCCTAGTTCCTAAAGTTTTAAAATAAAAGTTATCTTTGGCTTGAAAACAGCCAGAGAAATTTTAGGCTATTTTTTCCCAGGAAGTTATAAGTGGCTAAGAACAAGAATTTAGTACGAAAGTAATTCCTCAGCATAGCTAATGGTATTCCACAATCTTTCCTTTAATTCAGAAGTAAAATGTCAACAGAAAGTTCACTGTATAAGAGCCCAAGAGAAAAAATGGGCCATTTGTGGTACACGATAGCTTTCTAATTCTGACCCAATATGTCAGGTTTAATTACTGATATACCTAAGCTAACATAAACCTCTTCACACCCCCAGAATTGAAATATACAGTTTTATTACAATATATATTCCTAGGTAAAAGTTCTAAGCCACTTTCCTAGGGACTCAGCTCTTTAACAACATGAGTTTGCACTCAATCAATCATTCCATTAGGAAAGCCATTCATGCTCAGATGGAATGTACTGTAATTAAAGAACTGAACAGGCATCTTTGAGCATGTTTCCTATTAGGGTAAATGCATTTTTATATTGGATCTTCACCTGCTGTCACAATAAAACTTTTTCCAATTCTTTTTCACAATGTAGAGCATGAGTATCACACTTCAAGCATGTTACTTAGACTACACAAAATTAAGAGTATTGTGGAGTATATACATTTAAGAGTGTTTTAGACCACACATATTTAAGAGTTGAGTGTCTTTATTCAGAGATATGGTTGATGACGTGGCTGTGACCTCTGAGTTAGAGAACTGTGAATCGTAGCTCCGGGGGTTATATTCTTGAGAGCTCTGGTCACAGCGTTTCCTTCAAATGATCAATACTGCTTGTTTTATGTGTTCCTGTTTAAGGACACCTACTTTTAATATATATTATTGATTCATTGACACTGAATTCATGGGCCAACAGGACTATAACCCAAGCCTGAATAGAGTTTATCGTACACACGTATTATCTCTGTAAGGCACATCACGGCTTCCTTGTACTTAGGAACGCTAGACAGCACTTCAGCATTACACATGGGGGCGATTTTAAAAAGTGAAATCACCAACTAAAAGCACGTGCACGCACACACACAAAACGTGGTACTAAACACCACGCGAAGGACACTGGTACACAGTTTGAGAGCTGAAACAAGAAGGCAGTGCATCGCTTTGTTTGACCTCAGCTGAGACCGTGTGCGTCAGGTGACTCAAATTTTTCCCCATGTGGTGCATGGTCCCGAATGAAAGTATTGGTTTTGCAAAAGCACTGCAAGTGTTGACTTGGAGATGACAAAAATTTTATTGAGTAAGCAAATTAAGAAATAAAGAATATGAGAAAAATGAAGATCAACTATATTTGAATTTTTTTATTATTACAAAATATTTCTCAGGCGCCATATTCAACTTGCAATTCCAAGCTAATTTATGGGTACTTCCTGAATCACACTTTTGGAACTAAAGGAAAGAAAGTATATAATCTACATTACTTGAGGTGTAACTTTGTTATGTATGTATCTCTTGCATTTTTGCTATGTAAATGGAAGATTTAGTAAACTCATTAATTTGCCTTTTTTATTTTTATTTTTTTTACCTAAATGCTGCTACTTTTCAAATCCACACCTTACCCCACAGCTGTGCCCATCTCCAGCACTGCGAGCAGCACAATCCTCAAAACTCCATGTAATTCAGGCAAAGGTGACTTTTGTTTCATGGAAAAAAACAAGAAGCATGGAGAACTGTTGCTCTGATGTTAGTTATAAACATGTATGTTTAGCCTCTTGGCCTTGCTGGATCAGCACTGCATGAGAGATCTTGAGTGAGAGAGGGGTTAATGTGCTCTTTAATAATTCTTTGTTTTTATAAAGTGGGTAGACCCTCTAAAACAGGGCCACAACTTTTTCTGTAAAAGGGCCAGATAGTGAGTGAATGTTTTAGCTTTTGCAGGCCAAGGGGCAAAATTGAGGGTTTTATGCAGGTGATTTAAGAAAGAAAACACATTTCACAATTTTTTGTGTGTTCAATAAAATTTTATTTATGGGTACTGAAACTTTGAGTTTCATATAATTTTCAGGTTCCACAAAATATTTTTTTCTTTGTATTTTTTTTTCAGCCATTAAAAAAAAAAGTAAGAAAATTTTTCTTAGTTTACAGATTGTACCAAGAGAGCTGCAGATGAGACTAGGCCCACAGGCCACAGTTTGCTATCTCCCGCGCTAAACCTAGAGCTCAACAGAGTTTAGAAATATATTCCTGGCTTTTAAAAAATACAATGTGGGAGTTAGATTTTGTTTCCTATAACTACTGTTGTAGTAGGACTTATTTCACCTTCTCTTTTTTGCATGTTATATTTACTAAACTTTTGAACAATATGGTAGAGAACACTTTTTCTTTTTAAAAGGGACAAAAAATATTATTTTTTAGGGAAAAATTGATACGTTTGTTTATAATAAAATTAAAGGTTTCTTTTTCAAAAAGAAAGGTAAGAGATGAGTTACACACACTGGCACAGTGACAGTGCTTGCAATGGCTAAACTGATAATGGATTAATATCAAGAATATTCAAGTTATTTCTGCATGTGAGCAAGAAATAGTAGGGTAAAAACTCCAAATAGACAATCAAAAGGCAACACCTGAGAAAATGCCTAATAGGTGATATTCAGGTTCTCAACCAAGCCAGCAACCAGAGAAGTGTATATTAAAACAACTTCGAGAAACCACTCTATACCTATTATATCGGCAAAAATTATTAGCACTTGTCCAACGACAGTAAGAGTATGGGGAAAAGAGCTCTCAAACACAGCTGAAAGGCTTGTGACGGCATTGTCTTAGGTATTAGGAAAATTAAGTTGGCAGTGTTTATTGAAATTACATCTGGGTGTACACCAAACCACCACCAACAAAAAAACACGTTATGCTACTGAAAGAAACCAGACACTAAGTACTACATACTGTATGATTCCATTTGTGTAAAATGCAAGTACAAATCAATTATAGAAAATGAATAGATTAGAAGTTATGTAGGGTTGGGGAAGGACTGCTAAGGGGTGTGGAGTTTTTCTTTTTGGTGTAATGAAATTGCTCTAAAATTTTTTATGGTGATGAATATACAATATTGTGATTATACTAAAAGCCACTGATTATACACTTTTAATAGATTGCGTGGTATATGAATATATTTCAGTAAAACTGCTTAATAAATAAATAATTGTGCAAGAATATCCAGAGGTTGCAGCTATGTACAGCAAGGGAAGCATAGAGAGATCGAGAGGTGAAGAATTTTCTTGTTTATTTTTTGTTGTTTATTATTATTATTGAAGTAATGAAAATTCTCTGATGATGCTTGAGGTGATGAATGCACAACTATGTGATTATACCAAATACCATTGATTATTCACTTTGGCTGAATCACATGCTTTATTACTATGCATCAATAAAATTGATTTGTTTAAAAAAATGTAAAAACCATTCTTTTTTTTAAAAAAGATTTTATTTATTTATTCATTTATCCCCCCCTTGCTGCTTGTGCTCACTGGGTCAGCTAACCACGCCGTGCGGGCGGGCTTGCCTTCACCAGGAGGCCCCGGGAACCGAACCCGGTAAACGGTAAACGGGAGCCCTACTGATTGAGCCACAGCCGCTTCCCTAAAAACCATTCTTAAATCTCTGCTCATACAACAAAAGATTTGGCCTATGGGCTGCAGTTTTCCCATTCCTGGTCTAAGCCACCCCTGGCTCTCAATGGGCTTCAGTAATGTTCATCTGGTACCCCTATTTACATTTTTCTTCTTTGTCAGAGTAGCCAGAATGAGTTTTTTTTAAAAAACAAGGTCAGGTGAGAGTACTTAAATAACTTTAAGTTGTACTGACAATAAAATAAAACCTTTCAGTATAGTCTACCCTGCTCTGTATGATGGAGCTGCTGCCTAGGAATGCAATTCTGGCCCACAGACTGTTTTTGTAAATAAAGTTTTATTGGGACACTGCCACACACATTTGTTTTCATATTGTCTTTAGCTGTGTTCTCAAAGTCAGTGGTAGAGTTGAGTAGTTGGGGAAAAGACTGGATGGCCCAGACGCCTAAAATATTTACTATCTGGCCTTTTACACAAAATGCTTGTGAACCCCTTTTCCAAAACACTATTCACCGTCAGGGCTTTTTCTTATACTGAGCCCTCTGTAGTACTCTTCCTTCCATTCTTTTTTCATAGTTGTAGCATCAGTTGATATTCTCTTTAATTCCTAACAAACTATCAATATTGGTCTATGTGAATAGCCTGTACTATACTGTGTTGCATTGTATTGTATTTCTGTCCTTCATTTCCCATTCATTCTCTCATTGCACTCTTACCTATAGCCTAGTTGGGTTATGGCCAGAAAATATACCCTGTAGGAAGTCACTTCTCTGAAATTAGTTGAAACTTACCTTATGGCCCAGTACTTTGACAATTTTTGTCTAAGTCCTATGCATTATAGGAAAATGTGTATTACTCTAGATGTTAAGTGCAGTGCCCTATATATTTATATTAAGACGACTTTATTGATCATGTTGATCAAATCTTCTGTGGTTCTTTCTGTTGCTTTCTGAGAAATGTATGCTAAAATATTTTATTATGATTTTGGATTTGTCTATTTTTCCTTGTCATTTGTTGAATTTTGCTTTATTCAAAGTCCATGCTATTAAAGATATAAAAATCTAAAATTGCTATATATTCTTGGCAAATTGGATCTTTCATCATTTGAAATTTTCCTTGGCTCTGAATACTTCTGGCATAAATCTGTTTACTAATATTATAACAATAAAGCTTTCTTTTGGCTATAGGTTTTTCTTTGCTTTTTCTTTCTACTTTCCTATTATATGCATATCAAATAGTTGGTTTATGACTTTTTATCCACACTAATAAACATTTTTAAACAAAATCATTTAGGCTTTTAAATTTAATGTACTGTGGACATATTCACATTTGATTTTATTGTTTTATATTTTGCTTTCTATTTGGACTTCCTGTCCATGTTTCTTTTTTGTATACTTATTTTCATTTTTCATCTATTATTCTTTATTACTAGTTAAGAACTTATGCACTCGAACACTTACAGTTTTCTGGCTTTTTAATAGTGGACAGTCTAATGCATGTAAAATGGTATCTCATTGTAGTTTTGATGTGCATTTCCCTAATTGCTAATGAAGTTTAACGTTTTTTCATGTGTTCCTTTCATCATTTGTATTTCTTCTTCGGACAATTGTCTTTTCAAGTTTTTTTGTCCATTTTTAAATTGAGCAGTTTGTCTTTTTATTGTTGAGTTGTATGATCTCTTTTTATAGCATGGATAGTAAACCCTTATCAGATATGTCATTGCCAAATATTTTCTCCCATTGAGTTGATGCCTTTTCACCCTTTTGACAAAGGCTTTGAGGTGTAGAAGTGTTTAATTTTGAGGAGATCCCATTGATTTATTATTTTCTTTTGTTGCTCATGCTTTGGATGGAAGGTTTAAGAAACTACCACCTACCACAAGATCTTGAAGATGGTTTCCTACATTTTCTTCTAAGAGTCTTATGGTTGTTGCTTTTATATTTAGGTCCTTGATTCATTTTGAGTTAATTTTTGTCTATGTATGAGGATGGTCAATTCAGGTGATGGCCTCAGCCCCAGCCAGTTGTAGCCAGATGGTGGCTGGCAGCAGGGGGGCAGCCTCCATCCCCATTTTATTCTTGGGCCTATGTCCAAAAGTAGCTGATAGAACTAGCTTGCAGCAAATGTTCTCTAAACAATCCTGGGGTGGAGGACATTTGAAGAATAACAACATTGTATGTTATATAAACCCAACAGCATGTTATTCTTACTATTATATCAATATGCTATTCTCACTGTTGCATGCCAGAAGATGAGATCATACGTGCTAATAAAAACCCAACAGATCAACCAGGAGGTGGATGATTGTCTGCCACGTGGCTGCTGCCTGGTATGGACCGTTATACTTCTCCTCCTCGTGTGTTTTTCTCGCTTGCCCCCCTCCCCCCGTGAGCCCCTGTTTTGGATGCAGTTAACAATAAGGTGTAAGAAAAGAGTTCTATTTCTCTTTTTTGGATATGGATATCCAGTTCTCCCAGCATCATTGTTTAATAGACTGTTCTGGCCTATGTGGGTGGACTTAAGAGCCTTGTCAAAATTTACTTGACTGTAGACTTGAGTTCCATTGGTCAATTTGTCTGTCTTTATGCCAGTACCATGCTGTTTTTACCACTGTAGCTAAGTAATATGCTTTAAAATCAGGAAGTGAGAGTACTCCAAATCCTTCTTTTTAAAGACAGTTTTGGCTATTCAGGACCCCTTACACTTCCAAATTAATTTGATAATTGGCTTTTCCATTTCTGCAAAAAAGAGTATTGGGATTTTTATTGGGATTGCATCGAATCTATAAATCAGTTTGGGTAGAATTGACATTTTAACGATATTTAGTTTTCCAATCCATGAACATGGAATGTCTTTCCATTTATTTAAGTCTTCTTCAGGTTCTTTTAGCAATGTTTTGTAGTTTTCTGAATACAGGTCCTATAGGTCCTTGGTTAAGTTTATGTCTAAATATTTGACTGTTTTAGTTATTATAAGTGGATAATTTTTCTGATTTCCTCCTCAGATTGTACATCAGTATTATGTAGAAACACGATTGATTGAACTCATCTATTAATTCTAGTAGCTTTGTTGTGAAATTTTCAGGAAATTCTAGATATAGGATCATATTATCAGTGACTAGTGAAAGTTTTACTTCTTCCTTTTCTATTTAGGTGCCTTTTATTTCTTTATCTAGCCTAATTGCTCTAGCTAAAACCTCTAGCACAATATTGAATAATAATGGTGACAGTGGGCATCCTTGTCTTGTTCCTGATCTCAGTAGGAAAGATTTAATTCTTTGACCATTGAGTACAATGCTAGCTCCAGGCTTTGCATATATGCACTCTACCATTTTGAGAAATCTTCCTTCTAGTCCTTTCTTTTGGAGTGTTTTTATCAAGAAAAGATGCTGTATTTTGCCAAATGCCTTTTCTGCATTAATTGAGGTGATTGTGTGATTTTTCTTCTTCAATTTATAAATGTGATTTTTTACACTAAGTGGTTTTCTTGTGTTGACTCACCCTTGCATACCTGGGATAAAACCCATATGGTTGTAGTATATAATTCTTTTCATGTGCTTTTGAATTTGGTTTGCAAGTATTTTCTTGAGGATTTTTGCCTCTATATTCATTAGAGATATTGGTCTTTAATTTTCTTTATTCATAGTATCTTTATCTGGTTTTGGTAGTAGGGTGATACTGGTTTCATAGAATGAATTTAGCAGCATTCTTTCTGTTCAAATTTTTGGAAAAGTTTGAGCAAGATTGGTACTAGATTGTCTTTGAATGATTGGTAGAATTGACCTGTGAAGCCATCTGGTTCCAGCTTTTCACCTTTGGGAGGTTTTTGATGACTGGTGATTGGTATGTTTAGGTCTCTATTTCTTCTAGGATCAGTGTAGGTGGTTTGTGTGTTTCTAGGAATTTGTCCATCTCATCTACATTGTCTATTTGTTCATAGTTTCCTCTTATGATCGCTCTTATTTTTGCAGGGTCAGTGGTAGTGTCCTACCTCCCATTTCTGGTTTTATTTATTTCCTTCTTCTCTACTTTTTTTTTTTTTTTTTTTTTTTGTCAGACTAGCTAAGGGTTTGTCGATTTTGTTGACCTTCTCAAAGAACCAAATTCTGTTTTTTTAAATTCTCTCTATTGTTTTTTGTTCTTAATTTCATTTACTTCTACTCTGATCTTTACTATTTCTTTCCTTCAGCTTGGTTTGGGATTAGTTTGCTGTTCTTTATTTAGTTCTCCCAGGTGTTCAGTTAGATCTCCAAATTTATCACTTTCTTCTTTTTAAATGTAAGCATTGAGGGCTATAAATTTCCCTCTCAGCATTGCCTTTGCGGTGTCCCATAGATTTTGATATGTTGTATTCTCATTTTCATTCATCTCAATATATTTGTTGAATTCTCTTGCAATTTTTTCTTTGATCCATGGATTATTTAAGAGAGTTCTGTTTAATCTCCATATACTTATGAATTTTCCCTTTTTCTGCCCGTTACTGATTTCCAGCTTTCTTCCATCATGATCAGAGAAAGTGTTTTGCATTATTTCAAGCTTTTAAAATTTATGAGGACTTTTCTTGTGACCCAGCATATGGTCTATCTTGGAGAAGAATCCATGAGCACTTGAAAAGAATGTATATCCTCCTTTTTTGGATTTCAGTGTTCTATACATGTCCGCTTGGTCTAGTTCATTTATCATATTATTCACATTCTCTGTTTCTTTATTTATCCTTTCTCTAGATGTTCTACCCAATAGTGAGATTGATGTCTCCAACTATTATTGTAGAGTCATCTATTTTTCCCTTCAGTTTTGCCAGTGTGTATTTCATGTATCTTCAGGCACTTAGGTTAGGTGCATAAATATTTAGTATAGCTATTTCTTCTTTGTGAATTGCCCCTTTTATTAATATATAATGACCTGCTTTTTTCTTTTCTGCCCCTTTTATTAATACATAATGACCTCTTCTTTCTTTTCTAACAGTTTTGCATTTGAAATCTATTTTGTCCAATATTAGTATTGCTACTCCAGCTCTTTTTGGTAACTATTTTGCATGGAATATCTTTTTCTAACCTTTCACTTTTAACCTGGTTGTGTCCGTACATCTGAGGTGGGTCTCTGGGATATAGATGGCTCATATTTTTTTTATCCATTCTATCAGTCTATGTCTTTTGATTGGGAAGTTCAATCCATTAATATTTAATGTTATTACTGTAAAGGCACTACTTACTTCATGCACTTTGTCCTTTGGCTCTCTGTTGTCATATTGTTCTATTTTCTGTCTTTTTACCCTTTAATTTACACTTCCTAATAACCTTCATTTCTACACTCTTCCCCAAAACTCTTGCTCTTGTTTTTTCCTTTCAGGTTGCAGCATTCCCTTTTGTATCTCTTATAATTCTGGTCTTTTGGTAATATATTCTATCAGGTTTGCTTGTCTGTGAAGACTTTGTACTCACTCTCATTTTTGAAGGACAGTTTTGCTGGATTTAGAATTCTTAGTTGTCAGCTTTTTCTCTTTCAGTACCTTAAATATCTCATACCACTTTTTTCTTGCTTCCGTGGTTTCTGAAGGGAGGTCGGCACTTAATCTTATTAAGGTTCCCTTGTATGTAACATTTTACTTTTCTGTGTTGCTTTCAGAATTGTCTCTTTATCGCTGATATTTGTCACTCTGAATAGTAGGTGTCTCATAGATCTCTTCGGATTTATTCTGTTTGGGGTGTGTTGTTCTTCTTGGTTATTAGTATTTGTGTCTTTCATAAAAGTTGGGAAGTCTTTGGTCATTATTTCTTCAAATATTCTTTATGCCCCTTTTCCATTCTCTTCTCCTTCTGGGACACCACTAATGTATATGTTTGTGCATTTCATGTTGTCATTCAGTTCCCTGTGAACCTGTCCCATTTTTTCCATTCTCTTCTCTTTCTGTTCTCCTGTCTTTCCAGTTCAGATGTTCTGTCTTCAAAATCATTAATTCTTTCTTCCAGCAATTCAAATCTGTTCTTATGTGTCTCTAATGTATTTTTAATCTCATCCATTATGTCTTTCATTCCCATAAGCTCTGTTACTTTTCTTTGCCGGCATTCAAATTGTTCTTTATGCTCACCCAGAGTCTTCTTAGTATCCTTTATGTCTTTAGTCATATTTTATTTCAATTCTTTGACTTGATTTAGGAAAGTTGTGTGATTATCATTGATTGCTTTTCTTAAATCTTGTATCTCTCCAGGGTATTTGGATTCACCCTTTGGCTTGGCCATCTCTCCTTTTTCCTAGTAAGGCTTGTAATTTTTTGCTGATGCTAGGCATTGGAATATGTTGGTGAATTTACTCTGGTGGCTAGTTCTCTCTCTCTCATCTCTTGCTTCTTTTTTTTTTTTCCACAGTTTTTCTTTGATATTGGTTCAACTTATTCTAAGTCTTTAAAATTGTCTAACTTAAGTTTTCAAAATCTGACCAAGGACTCTTTAATGTAGCGTAGAGTTAAGATTCAGAGAAATAAAAAATCAGTTTTTTTTCCTGTGCAATTTCCATAATAGCCAACAGATAACACTCCTCGTGAACCTTTCCATAGAGAGGATATCTCCGTTTTCCTGTGTTTTGATCTGGCCAGAACTGGGTTTCAAAGCAGGCTCACACTGGCTGAATTCACTGAAGAAAAGCCCCTTGACTCTCCCTTTCTTTTCCTTTGTAACAGCTGACTGGGAGGAAGATGTCTGCTCTCCTCTCAGTCAGCTGCAGCGAGCCAGGGCTTTTACCCCAGCTTAATATCCTGGGGGTGGGGAAAGGGAGCCCTTCTTGGCCACTGTGAGGGTTTGGTAACTCACGTTTGTTTATATGGTTTCTTCATCTTTCTGTTCCTCACCCTCCTGGGAGTTGTGAAGCAGTGTCCTTGTCTGTGGACTCCCATAGCAGTTCCCTTGGAAGCTTTTGGCTCTTTCTCTATTGTTTATCTAGACAGTTGAGACCTGCCTGCTTAATCTGATGCTATCTTTCCACAATTCCCCATATACATGTCTTTTCATGGACATTTGTTATTATTTCTCTGGCCAAATACCCAGGAGTCAAATTACTTAGGGCCATAGTAAGTGCATGTTTGATTTTAAAAGATCAAAACAAAAACAAAACTGCTGAACTGTTCTCCAGAGAGGATTTAACAATTTTAATTTCCACCAGTATTATATGAGGTATCCATTTGATGAACATCCATCCCACATTAATATTGTCAATTTCTAAACTGTTAAAATACATGAGAATTCATAAAATATTTTGGTTTTAATTTGCATTTCCCTAATGATTAATTATGTTAGTATCTTTTCATTTGCTTCATTTACTGAAGTGTCTTCCAATCTTTTTCACTTTAAAATAATTGGGTGTATATCTTAGTACTATTTAATAAAAGATTCATTTATAAATCCTGGGTACAAGTCCTTTTATATATTATTATTCCCCAGTCTGTGATTTTCCTTTTTGTTTTCTTTACACTGTCTTTCCAACAGAAGTTTTTAACTTTGGCGATGTACCATTTATCAATTATTTTCCTTTTGGTTTCATGCTTTGGGTATCCATCTAAGAAATATTTGCCTAGCCCAACTTCCAAGCTCTTCTAGAAGTTTTTTATTTATAGGTTTGCTTTTATATTTATGATCAATTTTAAATTATGTGTTTTGTGTGTGTGTGTATGTGCAGTAAGGGTCTAGATTATTTTTTTAATGGATAACTAGTTGTACTAGAAAGTTTTCTTGAAAAGACTTTCATTTACCTAGTGACTCTTTTGTCAAAGATGACTTGAGCATATTTGTATCTGTACTCTCTATTTCTTCCATTGGTATATATGCTTTTACCTACTCCAATACCATATTTCTTTTAGTACTGTACTATAACTTTATAAAATTTCTTCAAATCAGGAAGTATTATGAATTTCTCCAACTTTTCAGAAATATTTTGGCTATTTTAGGTCTTATGCTTTTCCATATACTTTTATAACCCATTTTAAGATTTCTATTTGTGCTGGGATTTTGATTTAATTTTATTTTAATCTATAGGTTAATTTGGATAGAAATGATTTCTTAAAATATTGACTCTTCTAATCCATGATCATGGTTTAGTTTTCCATTTATTTAGGTCTTCTTTAATTTCTCTTCTCAGACTACAAATCTTGCAAGCATTTTGTTAGGGTTGTGTCTAAGTAATTTAGGATTTTTAAAAAGTTTATTTAAAATGGCAAAGTGTTTTTTAAAATTTCAAGTTTCAATTGTTGTGAGCAAATAGAAATACATTAATTTTTTGCTCATCAAGTTTGTATCCTTACAAATTTTATTTATTCTATTAGCTTTTTTATAATAATTTTTTAATTTATTGAAGTATATCACTCATACATGAACATACATAAACAATAAGTGTATAGTAATAGTTGTGAACTTATAAAAAAAAAACACACATAACATCATACAGGGCTCTCATACCTCACCCTACCATCAATACCTTGCATTGTTGTGAAATATTTTTAATGATTAAAGAGCATCCTCAAAATATTACTACTAACCAAAGTATTTTCCCCCAACACACCCTATTATTATTATTATTATATCATACATAAACAATAAGCGTATAGTAAAAGTTGTGAATTACAAAGCAAACATTCATAACATCATACAGGGGTCCCATACATCAACCCTCCACCAACACCTTGCATTGTCGTGAGACATTTATTACAAATTATGAAAGAATATTGTCAAAATCTTACTACTAATTATAGTCCTTATATTACATTTGGTATACTTTCCCCCCAACCCACCCAATTATTATCTTTCAAATATATTTTTATGACAGAACTTGTAAACTTACAGAACAATCATGCACATGTGCAGAATTCCCCAAAATCACCCCTCTATCAACACACCACACCCTGGTGGAATATTTGTTACAGATTATGAGATAATATCATCCAATTATTACCAGGTCCACAGCGTACATTTGACACACTTTTTCCATACTCCCCCCCCCCATCAACACAGTGCATCTTTGGCATAGATGGAAGAATATTACATTATTACTGTTAACCACACTCCATAGGTCACTCCAGTTGTATTTTTCTCATGCTTCTCCACATTCCCACCACCCGCAATAGTGATGTACATCTCCTCTAGCTCACAACGGACACTCTTGCATCTGTACCATCAACCACTATTCTCATCCACCTCTGGATTTACTGTGCTATTCAGTCCCTAGATTATTCTCTAGCTTTCTGTCAATTGGCATTTATATCCCTAGACTCCATTTTCAGCTACATCCCCATTTATAAACCAGCTGTTACTCACTATAATGTGTTACTATCAACTCTGTACATGTCCACACTTTTACAGTAAAGCTAATTAAACCTTCTACATACATTAAATATCAGTAGTCCATCTCAGACCTCCTCTTATCTCCTTTAAGAATCCACCACCTACCATCAGGTTTGAAGCTATGTTTCTACATTTTCTTCTGGAAGCTTTATGTTTCTTGCTTTTATATTTAGGTTTTTTATTTATTTTGAGTTAATTTTGGTATAGGGTGTGAGATAGGGGCCCTCTTTCCTTCTTTTGCTATGGGTATCCAATTTTCTCAGCACCATTGTTGAATGGACTGTTCTGCCCGAGCTGGGTGGGTTTGACAGGCTTGTCAAAAATCACTTGACCATAGATGTGAGGGTTTGTTTTTTAACTATCAATTCGGTTCCATTAGTCTATGTGTCTGTCTTTATGCCAGTACCATGCTATTTTTATGACTGTGGCTAGGTAATATGATTTAAAGTGTGGAAATGAGAGTCTTCTAACTTTGCTTTTCCTTTTTAAGATGTTTTTGGCTATTCAGGACCCCTTACCCTTCCAAATAAATTTGATAATGATGTTTTACATTTATTTAAAAAATGCTGGTGGAATTTTTATCAGGATTGCATGGATCTGTATATCAATTTGAGAAGAATCGATATCTTAATGATCCTTAGTCTTTCAATCCATGAGCATGGAATATTCTTCCAATTATTTAGGTCTTTTTTAAAATTCTTTTAATAATGAGTTCTAGTTTTCTGAATACAAATACTTTAAATTGCTGATTAAGTTTATGTCTGAATATTTGGGCTTTATCTGTCATATTTTATTTTCAACACTATTTTGACCCTTTTAAATACTTTTATTGATATATATTCTTCATTTCTAGGTTCTCTTCCAGGCCTCTCTCTCCTGTCTTTAGTTTTCAGGCTGTAGCACATCCTTTAGTATTTCCTGCAAAGCAGGTCTCTTGGTTACAAACTCCCTCAGTTTCTGTTTATCTGTGAATATTCTAAACTCGCCCTCATTTTTGAAAGACAATCTTGCCAGATATAAGATTCTTGGCTGGAAGTTTTTCTCTTGCAGTATCTTAAATATATCATACCACTGTCTTTGGCAAGAAGACATGATTTCTGATGAGAAATCGGCACTTAATCTTATTGGGTATCCCATATATGCTATGCATTGCTTTTCTCTTGCTGCTCTCAGAATTCTCTTTGTCTTTGGCATTTGACATTCTGATTAGTATGTGTCTCAGAGTTGGTCTATTCAGATTTTTTTGGATGGGAGTATATCGTGCTTCTTGGACATGGATTTCTATGTCCTTCAATAGGGTTGGGAAATTTCTACCATTATTTCTTCAAATATTCTTTCTTCTCCTTTTCCCTTTTCTTCTCCTTCTGGGACACCCATGACACATATGTTTACACGTCTCTTGCTGTCCTTTAGTTCCCTGAGACCTTGTTCAAATTTTTTCAATCTTTTCTTCATCAGTTCTTTTGTATGTTCACTTTCAGAGGTCATTTCTTCAAGCTCACCAATTCTTTCTTCTGCCTCCTCAAATCTGCTATTATATGATTCCAGTGTATTTTTAATTTCATTTATTGTACCTTTCATTCCCATAAGATCTGCTATTTTCTCTGTATGCTTTCAAATTCTTCTTTGTGCTCATCCAATGTTTTCTTAATATCCTTAATTTCTTTAGCTATCTCATTGAATTTATTAAGGGGATTTGTTTGAACATATGATTAGTTGTCTCAACTTCTTTATGTCATCTGGAGGCTTATCTTGTTCCTTTAAGTGGGCCATACCTTCCTGTTTCTTGGTGTGGATTGTAATTTTTTGGTGGTGTCTTGGCATCTGGCTTACTATAGTATTTATTCTGGGTGCAGTTTTTCTCTTTAGTTTAGGGCTTCCTGCCCTTCTCCGTTGCTGGTTGTGAATGTGCAGCCAAGGATGTAGTTGGTGCTATACGCAGTGGAGGCTCAAGCTACCCTCATTGCCC
The DNA here is from genome assembly GCA_026826555.1 of Tolypeutes matacus. Classification (NCBI taxonomy): domain Eukaryota; kingdom Metazoa; phylum Chordata; class Mammalia; order Cingulata; family Chlamyphoridae; genus Tolypeutes; species Tolypeutes matacus. The sequence goes on along the minus strand of JAKSZT010010858.1, from coordinate 25,826,244 downwards.
CAAAGACCAGTGAAGCTTCTCCCCACTTTCTCCTTTGCCGGGTGTAGGGACAGAGCATAGCTGTGTGGAATAAGCCAAGTCAGCAGGCCTAGACTGTGGGTGCCCAGAGAGTCTCATGAAGCTTCATGCCCCTTTCTCCCCTGCTTGGGGCAGGGATGGAGCTGCAGGTGTGGGCAGCAATCTATGCAGTGCAGGTCTAAGATGGCCACAGTTGCCCCGTTAGACTTCCGATTATTCAGTCTGTGCCAGCCAAATGTACCTGCAGTTACCTGGATAGGCTGTTGCAGGGCCCGGCAGCTTCCTCTCTGCTAGAGGTGGGGCTGAAGCCTAGGCTAGGGCTGCAGGTCAATCTGGGTGAAAGAAACCGGTCTCTACCTTCACTGTGATTTTCGGTGGCAACCATCTCTTCCTCCCCTGTTTTTGGGAAATGGAGCTTCCAATTCCTGCCACAGAATAGCTCCTTGGGTGGCTTGAGCTGCCAAATAGGATTATCACCCGCCTCTGCTGTGTTGGCTTGCAATTTCCAAGAGAGACTGGTGCAGCTCCCCGCTGCTTCCTCCCTGCCTTAGGTGGGCCTGGGGCTAAGCTAGAGCTGCAATCTGATCTAGATGGAAAAAAGCTGGTCCCTACCAGCACTGTGATTTTCAGTCAGACCAGCTTCCCCTCATGGCAGGCGCAGAGTTCTATTCTATTAGCTTTTAAATGGACATCTATGATTCCTAAAATGCATGATAATGGCATCCATGAGTAAATCGTTTTTTTCTTCCCTTTCTTATCTATATGCCTTTCTTTTTGGGATTTGTTTTGTTCACTTGCCCTTTTGCACTGGCTGGGATCTCCAGTATATGTAATAAAAGTAGTGAAGTGGACATTGTTTCCCTGTTCCAAATCTTAGGAGGAAAGCTTTCAGCCTTTCACCTTTATGATTTTAGTTGTAGGCGTTTTTGTAAATGTCCTTTGCCAGATTAAGGAAATTCTTTTATATTCTTAATTTTTTGAAGGATTTTATCATGAATGACATTGAATTTTGAATTTGGTTTTACTCCATCTATTGAGACTACCATATGATTTTTCTCTTATTCTTTTGATATAGGTAATTACAATGATTAAGTTTCACATGTAAAATCAACCTTGGATCGTAGAATAAATCTCATCATGTATTTTCTTTTTTTGTACACTGGTGGATTCAGGTTACTAATTTACAGTTAAGAATTTTTACATCATTGTTCATGAGGAGTATTGGTCTGTGGTTTCCTTGTAATGCCTTTGTCTGGTTCTGATATCAGTGAATAATTGCCACATAAAAGGAGTTGGAAATTGTTCACTCCTTCCCTACTTTCTAAAAGAATAAGTATAGGATAGGTATTATTCCTTCTTTGAATGATTTTTAGAATTCTCCAGTGATGTCATTTGGGCCTGGAATTTTCTATGTGGGGTAGGTTTAAATTATAAAATAAATTTCTTTAATAGAAATAGGTCTGTTCAGATATTCTATGTCTTCTTTGCTAATTTCAGCTTTGCTAATTTGTGTCTTTCAAGATATAATTTCTCATTTTTATCTAGGCTGTGGAATTTGACATAATGTCATTTATAACATCACTTCATTGCATACATTTATTAACTAAATAATCAATAGTGCTAGCTCCTCTTTCATTTCTGTGGATGGTAAGATAAGACTTCTCTCTTTTTTCTACATCACTCTGGCTCGTGATTTATTCCTTGTATTAGCCTTTACAAAGAACTGTCTTTTAGGTTCATTATTCTTCTCTATCATTTGTCTAATAATTTCTACTTAACTGATTTTTGTTCTTACCTTCCTTCCTTTTACTTATTTTGTGTTTAATTTGCACTTCCTTTCCTAACTTCTTAAGGTGGACGCTTGATTCATTAAGTTTCACCCATTTCCTTTCAGATTTAAAGGAATGTATTTAAAGCTATACATTTTTCTTAAAGCACTAATTAGCTGCATCTCATAGTTTTATTTTTTTTGTTTTCCTGTTCTAATTGTTTTCTAACTTCCCATGTGATTTTATCTTTGACTCATTGGTGTAAAAAATGATGTAATTTAAATTTTCAAACATTTGGCGAGTTTTCAGATATTTTCTGTAGTTGAATTCTAGTTTAATTTTGTTGGGGTTGAAGAATATATTCCATATCGTTTTCTCTTATAATAGATTGAGACACTTGTTTTATGGCACTGCATGCACTCTACATTGGTTAATGTTCCATATGCATTTTAAAAATATTGTCTATTATGAACTTACAAGGTTTGGTGCTCTAGAAATACAAGTTAGGCCATATTAGTTGTAGTGCTGTGAAAATCTTCTATCTCATCCTGATGTTACATCCACTTGAAAGATTGGTTACCAACAAGGATGTGTTAAAATCTCCAAATTTGATCATTGATTTTTAAAAATTTAGTTTTTTCAATTTTTTTGCTTAATTTATATTGGGTCTCTGCTATTAGGTGGTTGCATGTTTGGGATTGAAATCACTTCTTGATATACTGACCCTCTAATCATTATATTATGACTCTCCATTTTAGGTAATGCTCTTTGTCTTAATATTTGTTTTATCCAATATTTATATAGTCACTCCTTGTTTTTTATTTAAGGTTACTTTTTGCATGGTTAATCTTTTTGTATTCTCTTTGTATTTTTTATTTGATTTATTTTTCTTGTAAACACCATAAAGTTGTGTCTTTTTAAATATAATTCAATATTACAATCTCTGAGTTTTAATTAAATAATTTAGTCCATTAATATTTGATGTAATTATTGATACCATGGGCTTAATAGTAACACTTTGTCCTTTGCTTTCAATTTGACCTCTCTGTTTTCTGATTCTGTTTTCTATTTTTTATTGTATTATTCTAGTATTTTCTAATATTGAATTCTATCTTTTCTATTGGCTTTTTTACTTCTTTATATCATTGTTATTGGAATTACACTATGTATGTTTTTACTTTTCATGGTTTTTCTTGAATTAATATTACAACAATTCATGTATGTTTTAAGAACCTTAAAACAGTATAGTTCCTTTAATCATATTACCCATTCTTTTTTAATGTTGGTACTTATTTTAATTGTATATAAGTTATAAACCTAAAATACATTATTATTAATTTTGTTTTAACAATTGGATTTTAATTCATTTAAGAACAGAAAGAAAAATAGCTTTTTATATTGATTCCTGTATTTACCATTTCCAAATCAATTTCATCATATTTGTAAATCCAAGTTTCCATATGGTATTGTTTTGCTTCAGCTTGAAGAACTTCCTTTTAGTTTTGTTTTAACATGGGTCTGCTGACAAAAAAAATTTTCCCCAGTTTTTTCTGTGTGGACATTTCTTTATTTTGCTATTTTTAAAAGATATGTTCACTGGACATAGGCCTACATTTTTTTCTCTCAGCATATAAGAAATGTGTCCCACTACTTTTTAGTCTCCATTGTTTCTGACAAGAAGTCAACTGTCTTTTGAATCAATATTCCCTTTTATGTAAGATGTCTTTTTTCAGTTGTATAATTGTGCCTAAGTGCTCTTTTTGAAAATTCTCCTTGGGATTTGATGAGGTTTAGAGAATATGTTCATAGTTGTTTTTATTTGAATTGAAAATAAAAATTCCCACTATTACTTCAAACATTTTTTTCCCTACCTTATATTCTTTCTTCTCTTCTTCTGAGTCTACAATTATAAGTATATCAGAATGCTTGCTCATTTTCCACAGGTCATTGTGGCTCTATTTTTTCTTCTAAATAGCCTATCTTTCTGTGCTTCATTAGGGATAGTTTTAATTGCTTTGTCTTTAAGTGCTTGCAAATGACATTATAATGTGCTATCACTTCCCACTGAGCCTGTTTTACTTTATAATCCTGGCTTCATTACTTTAAGATGAAACAAAACCACACTGCTGCACCAAGAAAATAACACTACTGACTCTGTATTTCATATTTTCCTCCTCCCCAGCTATGGTTCATTTTTTTAAGAGTCTACTGAGCTGAGATTCTCATTGGAGGAGTGGTGGGTTCTTACTGTTACTTTTCCTCTTGAATCCTTGCCTGACTTATATTTAAAACTCCAAATACCCCCTTGCTCCTTCTACTAGGCTCAAGAAGCACATCATTATTTTTAATAAGTATTTTCAGTAGTTCTGTTCTTAAAAACTTTGAACACTGGGATACAGTTATGTATAAATGGGCCTTGAGAGCATAACAAGTATAGTCAGGGTACAGCTAGTGCCTACAAAATTTATCCCAAGAAACCTAGATTATAGGCACTAAATTCCCAGAATACACAAATGCAGGAAGGCATATTTTTAATGTTCTCTGTGAAGTGCCAGCATAACAAAAGTAAGGTTAGAGAAACAGCCTTACGATAATGCTGGTGCCCTCCCCAAGAATGCAAAAATATTTATTATAAAATTATTCATATCGAGGCTATATTTCTTTCTGAATTGATATAAATACTACATTTTGATTGCTGAAGTGAGAATGACCATTGGAACGCTCGTTTCTAGCAATGATAAAATTTGTTCTATTTACGAGCAGATGTAGCTTAAGCAGTTGCGTGCCTGCTTGCCACACGGGTGGTCCCAGGTTCATTCCCAGGTGCCTCCTAAAAACAAAAGCAAAGGAAAAAAAGCAAACAAATGAAAAACCAAGTCAGGGAAGCCCATGTGGCTCAGTGGTTAGGTGCAAGCTCCCCACAATATGAGGTCCCGGGTTCAAAACCCAGCCCAGGTATGTCAAAAAAAAAAAAAAAAAGATAATTTAAGATGTTTTCAAAACACACACATGGCAGGATCTGGGTTTTTTGTCTCGTGTTTATATCGGAAGAGATATTTGAGAAGACCCATGATTCATAGTAGTTACGTGCCTAACTAGCAATATATGATTTCCTGATGTTCTTCAATCTTGGACTGAATAACCAAATGCTACAAAATAATACTGCAGTTGCTTTCCCCACCAACTGTTCGTTTTTCCCCCTGGGAACTTGCTTATCTTTCGTATTTATCACAAATGGAGTGGCTGAGATTTTAGAGGAGGAGAAAGTCTACTCCTGACCCACCAGGGAAAAGGCTGGAGGGTGGCATGGCGTTCACCACATTTTCCAAGAGATGTGTGAGATGGTGGATGAGCTTAGGCCCTGGGGCTGGACACATCTGGTTTGGGTCTTGCCCTCTGCCACCTCTTAGCTGAGTGCTGTGTGGCAAGTTACTTGGTGTGGCAGAATCTCAGCTTCCTCTGTGGTGAGGCATAGATTAAAAGCCTGCCTCTCAGGACTGCTGTGAGGGTTAAATGGGGACTCATACTCAGAATGTCTGTCAGCTTCTGGAACTGGGCAGGAACTCATTTAGTGATAGTTTCCTCTCTTCTTGTTCCCTCCACAGTTACTCAGGTAGGTTCTGACTTCTCAGGGGCTTGCTGACATCTCTTCAGCACCAAGGACAGTTGTCAGAGCTGTGGTGAGAGCCAAGGGCCAGGGTCCCTCTTTATGAAAGGCAGACCCCGGCTCTCATCAGGAAGCTTCGAGGTGGACCACAAAAACCATGCCATGGCCAGCTCTGACACTGTATCCTGGCCCTCCTGTGATCCTTGGATGGATGCCACATGGCAGACGTTTATATTAAGTCATGTGAGATTGGAGTCCATATGTGGTTATTGTTCAGTTGTTTTTGCACAGGTGCCACTGTACAAAGTGCATTGTAAGTGAAGAGCTCTGTGTGGAATTATTTGTGCTTCTGCCATCTATGTTACTAATTAAAGTTGCAAGGGTGTTGACCTCCTATCAGGGGTCCCCTGTAGGGTTTGGCCTGGCCTGGCCTGTTTCTCTGGGAGAAGCCCGAACTCTGGAGCGGGCAGCACCTGCATCCTGCTCCCTCGGTGGGCAGGGCTGACCCAAGGACTCTCGGTCAGCCTGGAGGGATTTGGCACAATTTGCCCTTCATGCCATTTGCACCTACTGTCTCCAAGAATCCTGATTCAGTCAGAACGTGAAAGTTGTCCTTTTTAAGTGGGAAGAAAGTGGAACTTTAGCTGAAGCTCTTGAAGGATTCTTCCCCTCCCCCCAATTGTTTTTTTTTTTTTTTTTTTTTTGACAACTTTCAGTGATTGGGAGTGGCAGTTTGCAGACTGATTATTTGGATGTTTTTAATAGGTTTTTGTCATGGAAGATTTATTTTTCACACTGGTGTGAAACCTCTGGTTATTAAACTTCTGCAGATTAGCCTGGGGAGTAACCAGCCCCATGAAAAGGAAAATCATGGACTTGAGGATCAGTCACAACAACGACTAATTAACTCCCCATTAATGCTCTCAACAGAAGTTGTGAATGTATGAGTCTTGGGAGACTCAGCAAGCAGTTAGGCTTTGTGGCATTTTCCCTTTTGCCTTTTTCTAAATTATGAAGCTAACGGTAGCTCAGGCAGCACCTGCTAAAAAAGAAATCACACAGGGCTTCATTTGGGCGGTTCTAGACCCAAACCTGCCGCCCTCCCGCTGCAGAAGCTCCAGGGGGCGATGCTGGGGCTGAATATCTCCTCAACAGATGTTCAGTGTCAGAAATGATGGTAGTGAAAATAAATGATGAAATAGGGAGAGGGGTGCACGCTTCACAGCCTTCTGGTTTTACAATTCCATACGGAACCACTGCTCTTGCAGAATTTCCAAATTAAACAAAAGGAAAACTTCCCGCACACAAACAAATGCAATACATTTTCTGTTGCAGCATCTGTTCACAGACATTTTCTGAGCAAGGCTCATGACGTGCCAACATAACTTTGTGGACAAAGGAGCATGTCTTGGAGCCACTGCTGCAGGTTTACTTTGCCTTCCACTGAAACCTTGAAACCAACAATTAATAGATTGCAGTGACTTAATTATTCTTTTTTCTCACCTGAGCACCTCTCCTTTCTGTTGCTTACCAAGTCAGACTATTACAACAGAAAAAAAATATATGATAGCCTTGCCAATAGAGAAGTTTTACTCATATTTAATATTTTCCAATAACTAGCAACACAGATAATAACTTTAAAGGAAAATACGGTATGATTGTGGGAAAAGGATCTATGGAAAACACATGAAAAGGACTTTTGGAACCTAAAAGCAACAGCATAAAAGTGTTTTAACAGCAACATAGACTCAATTCCCAACATCAATAATTTCATTTCCCCTCATTGCACAAGATCACCTCCTGTGGGGTTCACAGGAGCCCCCCTTTGTATCACTAACAGATCTTTGCCTACAAACTAGAAAAACATGAACTTTCCAACGCTTTGAAAGCAACCCTTTCCAGCAATGATTTGCTTGCATCTATCTGAGAGAGCTTAGCCTGATATGTAGAAGACAGTGACTTCTGATGCAGTGTACTGTACGGAAGCAAATCTTTGGATGGACCCCTGATGTGCCACCCCTGCTGCCCTGTTCACATGGTGCCCTTCTACGGAAAACAAGCGGTGCCACTTGTGGATGATGGCATCAGGAACATTTGAACCTGGGGCTGAGAACTGGATCCTTTCATCATCTTGCAATCCCAGCCCTGGAGCACGCCGATGTCTTCACCCCATGTCTCCCTTTAGGAGACTCTCAGGGATTGGACCTCAGACAATGACATCAGGTGAGAAGTTCACAGTACCACATGACACTCCGCTTTCTTTACTTCACATGGGCAGCAACAATGGTGATTAAGTTTGATTTAAGTCATAGGAAGTGGTCTTTCCATACCCCATTTGTAAGACACTATCCTTAACAGTGGGGTGAGCTTTAATGGGCTTCCATGGAGGTTATGAGGATTATCCACCACTGAGAAGCTTCAGAATCCATTTAAACAGAACTTAGAAAGACTGAGAGTAGCAGGACCAGACTGAACATTTTTGAGAAGATGTATCTTGAAATGCCCAAACCTGGGTTCACATCCCGGTCCTGCCTGTTAGTTGAATGATCATGCCTGGATTACCAATGCTTATTCCTCTGTTTAAAAGGAAGCAAGGAAGGAAAGAGGGAGGGGCAGAAGGAAGATATTGAACCCTCAGTGCTGTCTAAGAATTAAGTGAGATAATGCACACAAAGCATTTCACACAATACTTGGTAAATATCAAACTCAATCAATGTTATTCACCTTATAATTCCTTTACAGAAGCTGTTCTAAGAGAAAGGGACAATAACAGGCATTATTTTAGAATGAAACAATGTTGCAATTCTACAAATTTCCAAGAATCAATGTCACCTAAGATGTTTTAACGTAATAGGAGACTGCATGCCTTCAAAAACCAATTTCTGGCTAATGGGAATTTGAAATTTTCAGCCCAAGCTGAATACACGTATTTGTTGAAAAGTTTACACTCCTACTAAAGCAAACTGCCACAGGCTTTCTCTGTATGGAAATATTCCCCAGGATATGGAAATATTCCTTTAAATATTGTGGCAGTTTGGCATTGTTTATGAATTCCAAAATTAGATATTGGATTATGTTTGTAAACTGGATTCAGAGGTTTTACTTTTATTTGATTAAATAATGATTAAGGTTTTGATTGGGCCATGTCAGTAGGATGGTGCATCCCCATCCCCTTGGTAGGTGGGGACTCACAGAGAAACCACACTGCAGAGAAGGGAGGTTGGAGTTTTGAGCTGGAGCCTGGGAAGTAAGCACACAGAGGAGCAGAGCAGTGAGCCTGGAGAGACTCAAATGCTGAGAAGAGAGGAACCCAGGAAGCCTAAACCCTTGCAGACATCGTCAGCCATCTTGCTCCAGCACGTGGCAATAGACTTTGGTGAGGGAAGTAACTTATGCTTTATGGCCTGGTAACTATAAGCTTCTACCCCAAATAAATCCCCTTTATAAAAGCCAACAGATTTTTGGTATTTTGCATTAGCACCCCTTTGGCTGACTACTACAAATATGAAACATTACAATTGTAGGGAAGTTTAGAGATCAGTCCTTTAAAATACCACTTTCCATATCTAGAACTATTGAATGAACTCAGTGTATTTACCTGGAAGGGAAAAAAAATGATTAATCACCTTCAGTTATAGAAGAACTGTGATGTTACATGCAAGAGTGACAAAGGTGGGTTGGGGGGAGCAAGAGGGAGAGTGTGGGCAGCCTCAGGTATCATGACTGGGTAAATGTGGAAGTTGACCTGGGCAGCTTTTAGCACAAACTGTAGCTCCTTTGTCATGTTTATTTTTTGCAACTGATTGGCACATGGTATGAATAGTTTTTCTCAAGTATTTAGAAAATTGCTCACACAGTAGATTATTCAATTATAAATTAGCAAGTTTGGAGAACATGATCAAATCAAAGGAAACACTTGAGGGGATCTGAATAAGTAACAGGACATTGAAAATGAAAACATAGATTTTTAAGATTTTCTTTGGACTTTACATGTTATAGACAATGAATTGGTAATATGAGAATAATATAGAATAAAATAATATTTCTTTTAAATTAGTATTATGTGGATATAAGTTGGAATATTCCTTTGTGTTTGCATTTATTTACCTTGAAATCTGAGGACTTCTTCAGGTTTCCTTTCGGTTCAGATCAATATACTACTCAGTACAGATGCCCCATAAATAACCATCATCCTGCCTTTTGCAGGAACAATTTCCTTTTGTATTATTTTATACAGTTTCATCACCCTTGACACTGTAGCTTAGTCTTGCCCATTTCATCCCTCGCTTTCCCATATAACGCACCTCCTGAAGACATAGACCATTTGCTGGTAGTGTCCCCTGAGCTGGAGGATTGCTGCCTGCACACTCTGGGTGCAGTTCTTGTTTCTCTGTGTTGTTTCTCACAATTTGACAGATGGGTCCAGAGACTGAGCAATCTTAGGTTCCACGCCTTTGGCAAGACTGTAGGTGGAGATGTCTTCCCTCACCAGGAGGAAATCTATATATGTGGTTGTCCAGTGGCTCAGAGCCATTGATGCTTAATGCCCATATCTGCTAATTTATCCGCCTTGCAAAATGGTGATACTCCAAGTCCATCATTTCTTTTTAATTTATTAGTTGAAATGCTCTTATAGCAACTTCTCCTCATGTCTCTTTTAGGTGCCCAGTACTTATTCTTATAAGAAAGGCAGAATAAATGAGTGTTTTTTCTCTTTATTTATTCAATATTTAAGACAAAATGTTTTTCACTTAATGGTAATTATAAATAAAACTGTTATAATCATTCAAGTATAGGTTTGTGCATAAACAAATTCTTCATTTTCTGACTCCTATAATAAGGATATGTTTAATTTTAACAGAAACTGCCAAACTGTTTTCCCAAGTGGATATGCCAATTTCTGTTTCCATTAACAATGGATATTAGCTCCAGTTACTCTGCATCTTCACTGGTACTTATTATTATTTTTAGCTCTTCTAATATGTGCATTTGTTTTAATTTGCATTTTCAAAAAAACTTATGGTGTTGATGCATTTAATTGACATTCATATATGAACTTTGGTGAACTATGTTCAAATATTCTGTGCATAAGTGCTGGTTGTTTTTTATATTCAGTTTTGAGAGTTTTTCATATGATCTGGATACAGGATGCTTTAATTTTAACGTGAATCAATTCTGTTTTCTGTTTTCCATTGTGGAAAAAAAGTATTCCTATGTAAACTAACAAGAATGAAAGAAAAAAGCACATTGAAAAATAAATGCATCCACGGGGCCAAGATGGCATTAGTGTAGGAGGGCACACACTGCAAGCTTCCAGAGCAAGGCGGATTGTGGACGGGGTCCTGCCCAGGGGTCTGTACTGTGCACGCGTGGAGTGAGAAACTTGGGACATCTATCTGCGTGGATCAACGGCGTGGACGGAACGGTAGAGATTTGTGAGTTTTAAGCCTGCCGGTGGTGGTTGGCACGGACGGCTGAGCCCCGCAGTTAGGGAAGGAAAAAAAAAAACAAAATCAGCCAGTTGGAGCTGCGAGCAGGGCGAGAAAATTTTATTTTCTGGGGATCTGGCTGCCTGGCACCCCTTGGACCTTGTGTGAACAGAACAGCCAGAGCTAATCGGTACCCGGTGAATGGCTGGGGGGATTCTGGTTGGAGGAGGGCATTGATTTGCCTAGCTGCCCAGGGATAAGACCTGGGCCGCTGCAGAGCCAGGAAGAAGGGACATTCCCCAAAAGAGGGAAGGTTCTGTTGGAGGACAGGGAAGGGTATTTTTTATTTTTATTTTTTTGACATCGATCTGGCTGCCTGCACCACCCCATAGCTTTGGGGAGCAGATAAGCCAACCTGAAGCAGCACCAGGCTGAGAGCAGACGCGAATCTGCACTCAAACTGATTTACATAGCAACCCGGTGACGCTGGTGCTCGGCGCCAGAAGGGGCGTAATCCGCCGTCTTTAGCACTCTGCACTGACTAACATCAGAGCTACAGCTACCCTGGGGAGTCCAGGAAGTGGGACGTGCTTGATTAATTTCCACGGGCCCAGCTAGGGTCCCTTCCGTAAGGGGGTTGGACTAGAGGAGGAATTTTTTGGGTCCTGTATTTCGCTAAAAAAAAAAAGTGGAAGGCCACTTCAATAAATGAAAAATAAAATCTTTTTAATTTAGTTTAATAGCTAAAAGCTGCTTCAGGACCTGCATATAGAACCCTGCGGGGAAGAAGATCCATGTGAACCCTAGGGGAATCATTGACCCCCCTTAGCTCTGTTTGACTGCTTGCCTGTGTGGATCTTTGGTTTCTCTCTGTTTCTTTCTGGTCTCTTGCTTTTCTTTCCTCTTTCCTCCGCCCTTTCTTTTTTCTTTCATTTTTTAAAAATTAGGTGCTGCTAGCTTGTTGCTTCTTTGCTGTGCTGCTTCTTCAGTAATTTCCCACTCGCTGTCTATATTGATTCTGTATTAGAAACTATCATTTATCCTTCCTGCATCTTTCTGCCTTCTGCTTTCTGTTGTGGCTCTTAGATACATTTTTTCATAGGCCCACAACTTAAGGGTGTCAATTTCTATTCCATCTATTTTGTTTTCTTCTTTTTTTTTTTTTATTAGTATTAACTTTTTCCTTTTAGCCCTTTCTTTACTATTTCCCTCCCTCCTCATAATTCTAGCCTTCTAATTCACTATATATGTATTCCTCCATTTGTTTTCTCAGTCTGTTGTAGGAACTCCACTTTTTCCCCTATTACTCTACACTGCCTACACAAGTTAAATATTCATCTCATTAAGTCTCATTTTGCTCGTCTTCTAACTTTTATCAATATTACTATTATCCTTCTGCCTTCCTTACATTTTTTTCATTCCTCTGGCCCTAATCTTTTGCCTTAGAGGGAACATAGAAAGAAGTAAGAAAATAAAATAAGAAGAAAAAGTGCCAAAGAAAAAACTTAACTCACATGCAGAACCACCAAATAAATAAAACTCTAGAGCATAGAGAAAAGCTAATCAACTGAACAAACCCATCAAGATAATATGATGACCAGAGGGCAACAAAAAAATACAAATGACTCTGAGAAACAGGAAAACATGGACCAGTCCAATGAACAAAATAAAAACCAGGAAGCAATGCAGAACATCAAACAACTAATCAAAGCTATCCAAACAAATACCATGGACCAACTTAAAGAACTGAAGGAAGAGATTAAGGATATAAAGAAGAAACTGGGAGAACATATCGAAGAAAGAGCAAACATGCCTAAAAAGGTAATGGATATGATGGTGAACAATTGCACAAACCAAGAAATAAAAAAGACGCTGGATTCACATAACAGCAAATTTGAACAAACAGAGGAAAGATTTAGTGATATGGAAGGCAATACAGCTGAAATCAAAGAGATAGTAGAACAGATAGACAAAAAGATAGAAAAAATCCAGCATGGACTCAGGGAATTAACCGATAACACAAAACACACAAACATACGCATTATGGGCATCCCAGAATGAGAAGAGAAGGGAAAGGGAACAGATGGAGTGTTGAAGGAAATAATGGCTGAAAACTTCCCAGCCTATTGAGAGAAATGGATGTGCAGATCCAGGAAGCACAGCGCACCCCAAATAGTATAAATCCCAACAGGCCTACTCCAAGACATATACTTGTCAAAATGTCCAATGCTCAAGACAAAGAGAAAATACTCAAGGCAGCAAGAGAAAAGAGAACCATCACATACGAGGGAAGCACAATAAGATTAAGTGATGACTTCTCAGCTGAAACCATGGAGGCAAGAAGACAGTGGTATGACATAGTCAAAACACTAAAAGAAAAAAACTTCCAGCCGCAAATTCTCTATCCAGCAAAATTGGCATTCAAAAATGATGGAGAGTTCAAAATATTCACAGATAAACAGAAATTAAGAGAGTATGTCAAGAAGAAACCAGCACTTCAAGAAATTCTAAAGGAATCTCTACAAGTTGAAAGGAAAAAACAAGGGAGAGAGAGTTGGAGGAGAGTTTAAAAACAACTGAAAAGACAAAAAGAGAAACAAAACAACATATGACATACATTAACCCAAAGAAAAAATGGCTGAAGTAAGAAATTGGTTATGAGTAATAACACTGAATGTTAATGGATTAAATTCACCAGTCAAAAGACACAGATTGGCAGAATGGATAAGAAAATGTGATCCATCTATATGCTGTCTACAAGAAACCCACCTTCGACCCAGGGATTCAAGGAGGCTGAAAGTGAATGGCTGGAAAACCATTTTACAAGCTAACAATAGCCAAAAAAGGGCAGGAGTAGCTATTCTAATATCAGACAAAATAGACTTTAAATGCAAAACTATTGTAAGAGACAAAGATGGACACTACATATTAGTAAAAGGAGTAATCTCTCAAGAAGAGAGAACAGTCATCAACATTTATGCACCTAATTGGGGTGCCACAAAATATGTGCGGCAAACTCTGGAAAAACTAAGAGGAGAAATAAATGCCTCTACAATTATAGCAGGGGACTTCAACACACCACTATCATCATTAGACAGATCATCTAGACAGAGAATCAATAAAGAAACTAAGGCACTCAACAATACATTAGAAGACCTGGACTTAATAGACATATACAGAACACTACACCCAAATACAGCGGGATTTACATTCTTCTCGAGTGCACATGGAACATACTCCAAAATAGACCACATGCTAGGCCACAGAACAAATCTCAATGAATTCAGAAAGATTGAGATTATACAAAGTAATTTCTCTGACCATAACGGAATGAAGTTGGAAATCACTAAGGGCCAGAGAAACAGGTTAGGCACAAGGATATGGGAGTTAAACAACACACTCTTAGACAAACAGTGGGTGAAAGAGGAAATCTCAAAAGAAATCAGTAACTATCTTGAAACTAATGAAAACGACAACACAACATATCAAAACCTATGGGATGCAGCGAAAGCAGTCCTGAGAGGGAAGTTCATAGCCATAAATACACATATTAAAAAAGAAGAAGAAGCTAAAATTAAAGACCTAACTGCACACTTGGAGGAATTGGAAAAACAACAACAAACTAAACCTAAAGCAAGTAGAGAGAAGGAAATAACAAAGATTAGAGCTGAAGTAAATGAAATAGAGAATAAGAAAGCACTAGAAAAAATAAACAAAATCAAAAGCTGGTTCTTTGAGAAGATCAATAAAATTGACAAACCCTTAGACAGACTAACAAAAAAAAAAAAAAAGAGAGAACAGATGCAAATACACAAAATAAGGAATGAGCAAGGGGATATCTCTACTGACCCCACAGAAATAAAGAGTATCATAAGAGGATACTCTGAAAAATTATATGCCAACAAGAATGATAATTTAGAGGAAATGAACATGTTTCTAGAAACTCACAAACACCCTACATTGATGGAAGAATAAATTGATGATCTCAACAGTCCAATTACAAGTAAAGAGATAGACTCAGTCATCAAAAACCACCCAACTAAGAAGAGTCCAGATGGCTTCACAGCTGAATTCTACCAAATATTCTGGAAAGAGTTAACACCAATTCTACTTAAGCTCTTCCAAAAAATAGAAGTAGAAGGAATATTACCTAACTCATTCTATGATGCCAATATTACCCTAATACCAAAACCAAATAAAGATACCACAAGAAAGGAAAATTACAGACCAATTTCTCTAATGACCCTAGATGCTAAAATCCTCAACAAAATACTTGTTAATCGCATTCAACAACATATCAAAATGATTATACACCATGACCAAGTGGGTTTCATCCTGGGTATGCAAGAATGGTTCAAATATAAGAAAATCAATTAATATAATACACCACATAAACAGATTGAAAGAAAAAAATCACATGATCCTCTCTATGGATGCAGAAAAAGCATTCGACAAAATACAGAACTCTTTCCTCATAAAAACACTAAAAAAGATAGGAATAGACCGAAAATTTCTGAATATGATAAAGGGTATATATGAAAAACCCAAAGCTAACATCATTTTCAACAATGAAATCCTAAAAGCCTTCCCTCTGAGATCGGGAACTAGACAAGGATGCCCACTATCACCACTCGTATTTAACATTGTCTTAGAAGTACTTGTGCGAGCACTGAGACAAGAAAAGGATATAAAAGGCATCCAGGTTGGAAAAGAAGAAGTAAAAATTTCATTATTTACAGATGACATGATCCTATACATGGAAAGCCCTGAGAAATCCACAACAAGGCTTCTAGAACTTATAAAGGAGTTCAGTAATGTTGCAGCCTATAAGATCAATGCTCAAAAATCAGCATTTCTGTACACCAATAACAAGCAATCTGAGGAGGAAATCAGGAAAAAAATACCATTTACAATAGTAACTAAAAGAATCAAATACCTAGGAATAAATTTAACTAAAGATGTAAAGGACTTATATACAGAAAACTACACAACACTGTTAAAGGAAATCAAAGAAGCCTTAAATAAATGGAAAAATATTCCCTGTTCATGAATAGGAAGACTAAACATCATCAAGATGCCTATCCTACCCAAACTAATCTACAGATTTAATGCAATCCCAATAAAAGTCAACACTGTATTTTTAAGGAACTGGAAAAACTAACCACAAAATATATTTGGAGAGGCAAGAGGCCCTGAATTGCCAAAGACATATTGAAAAAGAAAAATGAAGTTGGAGGTATCACACTACCTGACTTTAAAACATACTACAAAGCTACAGTGATCAAAACTGCGTGGTATTGGCACAAGGATAGACCTACTGACCAATGGAACCGAATTGAGAGTTCTGATATAGATCCTCGCGTACACAATTATCTGATATTTGACAAGGCCATGAAGCCCACTCAGTTGGGAGAGAATGGCCTCTTTAACAAGTGGTGCTTGGAGAACTGGATATCCATATCCAAAAGAATGAGAGAAGAAAAGAATCTCACACCTTATACAAAAATCAGCTCAAGATGGATCAAAGATCTAAATATAAGAGCCAAGATAAGGTAGAAGATAATGTAGGGAAGCATCTACAGGACGTTGTAATAGGAAATGGTTTCATGAACTTCACAGCCAAAGCACGAGCAGCATGAGAAAAAATAGATAAATGGGACCTCCTCAAAATTAAAAACTTCTGCACCTCAAAGGATGCTATTAAGAAAATAAAAAGGCAGCCTACCCAATGGGAGAAAAAATTTGGCAACCATATATCTGATAGGAGCCTGATATCCTGCATATATAAAGAAATCCTACACCTTGAAAATAAAAGGACAAACAACCCATTTAAAAAATGGGCAAGTGACCTGAAAAGACACTTCTCCAAGGAAGAAATACAAATGGTTAAAAAGCCCATGAAAAAATGGTCAACATCACTTGCTCTCAGGGAAATGCAAATCAAAACTACAATGAGATACCATCTTACACACATCAGAATGGCAGCTATTAAAAAAACAGGAGACACTAAATGTTGGAGAGGATGTGGAGGAATAGGACCCCTCATCCACTGCTGGTGGGACTGAGGTATGGTCTAGCCACTGTGGAGGACAGTTTGGCGGTTCCTCAGAATACTAACAATAGATTTTCTGTATGATCCAGCAATTCCACTGCTGGGTATATACCCAGAAGAACTGAAAGCAAAGACACGAACAGATATATGCACACCAATGTTCATAGCGGCATTGCTCACCACTGCCAAATGTTGGAATCAGCCCCGGTGCCCATCAACAGACGAATGGATAAGCAAAATGTGGTACATACATACAATGGAATATTACTCAGCTGTAAGAAGGAACAAAGTGCTAACACGTGGAATAACATGGATGAATCTTGAAGACCTTATGTTGAGTGAAGCAAGCCAGGCATTGAAGGATGAACAGTATATGACCTCACTGATCTGAACTGAGGAAAGTGAGCAGTCTCTGAGAACCATTGTCTGAAAGATAGGTTAACAAGGGAGAGTAAGAGAAGAGCAGGCTTTGAGCCATCACCCATATGGGCATCATCTATGGTAAAGGTATAGATTGTGGTTGCATGTTGAGGGATGGGGCAGATGGATGGTGGTGTTCCTGGGTGTGGTGGTGCAGCGCTGGCAGGTGGGTGGATTAGGAAGGGCAGGTTCCAATTCTCAGGGCATGTAACTGTGAATCTTGACATTCCATGAGTCGGGATAGGGTGGTGTCATGGGCTCTGGGGGCTGGGGGGAAGGGAACAGTCAAGATCTAATGGGGTATTTGGTGGTCATGGGAAAGGTTTTTCGTTACCTTACAGTAATGGACACAGGACATGGTAAATATCATCAAAATTATTAAACTGTATCATCTAAATGGTAAACTATACTGTAAATCATTGACAATGTTTAGTTGCTATGTTTTGCTATCTGTATAACAGTTATAACAATGCTAACATCCAAAAAAAGGGGGGTAATATGGGGTGGGGAAGGGGGTGTTGGTTTGATATCTGGGAGTCTCTGGTACTCCATATGTGACTTTGCTGTGACCTAAAACTTCTTTGAAAATTAAATGAAAATTTGGGAAACAATGGGGATTGAGAGGGTGAAGTTGTCATGGCACACTGGACATCTGATAACACAGTGATAAAAGGAAAAAAAGAATATATATATATATATATATATATAGGCATTTCTTTTGCTTTTTTCCCCATTTTTTTGAATGTCCCAATCCGCTAATTATATTTTGTTTTTTTGTTTGATTATTTGTTTTTTTTTTCTTTTTTAATCTTTTTCCTGAGTTTCCTTATGTTTGTCTCTTGCATGTAAGGTTATCATTGTTGTTTCTTTTTCCTATTAAGTGTATTTGATTATTTTATGGACTACATGTTCATGGAGGATTTGGATCACAGAAGGGTTACAATGGGTACTGCAGGGAATTATTGTTGGGGGGTGTCTGGGAGGGGGGATTCATGGGAGTTTAGTTCATCCGAATATACATGAAAGATATACAAAATTGTTCAAAGGTCAAAAGATGGGGCATGGTCACGATGGGTGGACAATCACACAATAAATGAGGGAATGTGAATTCCTAGCCTGGAGAGCTCTGCCACAGTCTCCAAGAGAGCAGCAATAATCCTCTGAGTGCAGAGACAGTGTATGTCAAAAGAGGATGAACCACTGATGAGTTCTTTTTATTGATGAATACCCTTGTGAGTCTTTGCTCTTGTAACTGAGACTTAGCTTGCTGTTATGGGGTGCCTAAGGGTTGCCACCTGAGAGCCTCCTTGTTTCTCAAATGTGGCCTCTCTCTAAGCCAAACTCAGCATATGAATGCATTACCTTCCCCCCAACGTGGGACATGACTC
This sequence comes from Tolypeutes matacus, assembly GCA_026826555.1. Lineage (NCBI taxonomy): Eukaryota > Metazoa > Chordata > Mammalia > Cingulata > Chlamyphoridae > Tolypeutes > Tolypeutes matacus. The sequence continues at coordinate 25,807,561 of JAKSZT010010858.1, read as the reverse complement.
CAGGGGATGAGCCTCCCTGGCAATGAGGGATTAATACCAAGTGCCAACTGGCAACACAACTGTAAAAAGACCTTGAATAAAAGGGAGAAAAGGTAAAGCCAAATGAGTTCAAGTGGCTAAGAGACTTCAAAGACGGTTGGGAGGTCATCCCAGAGGTAACGCTTACGCACACCTCAGTAGGAGCTCATAGAACCTCAAAGTGCCTATCACCCCACACAGAGGGGCTCCTGAGAGCTCTGAAGACACCCAGGTCCTATATAAGGGGGGATAGCCCCAGAGACTGACGCCTTATCAGTGGGCTCTATTTTGGTATCTGTGCTCCTGAGAGTGACAGAACTGGACTCAAATAAGTCCTCCCTGCACATGGTTCATCAGTCCCTTCTCTTCAAACCTATATGTGATGCTGGAGTTTTTAGGTATACTTCCAGAGACTGGAGCCTCTGGCCTACCTATGTGCCAGGTGTGTGTGGAATCTCAGTGGAGCTGCAACTCCTACCCTACAGCTCAATGGACTTATCCAAGTCATCTGGTGAGGAGGCAATGATGGGCAACGGCCAGCCCAGGGAATGGAGAGGGCCTGCATCTGCAGGCAGGATCATCCCACCCACCATATCCATGGGATATAAGCCCTCTCTCACTTAGAGGTGGAGTGGACATCACCATCCCAGTCCCCTCAGGATTGGGGGAAGAACTATGGATTAGAGTGGACTTGATGGTATTCTGTTGTACACATATGGTGATTCTAGCAATGGAAGAAATTATAACAATGAGGTGGAGCCAGTGGCCACTTGACACTTTTGGGGCAGGAAGGGGATGAGCAGTTGAAATACAGGGGCTTCTTTGGGATTTGGAGGTTGTCCTGAGTACCATTGTGGCAACGGATGTAGGCCATTTTAAATCAGCACACACCACTCAGAACTGTGTGGGAGAGAGTGTGGTCTACGATGTGAACTGTGGTCTATGGTTGGTGGCAAGGCCCCAGGATGTGTAAGTCCATTGAGGGTGGTGGGCCACACTTGTGGGAGATGTTTGTGTGGGATGTGGTGGGAGGTGTGGGAGGTGGGCAACATGGGAATCCCAGTGGGTTCTGTGTAATATTTTAGGTAATCTAAGCACCTCTTAAAATATATTTATATATATATAAATAACATTTTTATAAGCAAATGCACATATATGCATATATATTTATATATCATTTTACAAATATTGGTATGTATCGTGAAAATTTTGATTTTTACCTACAATAAAAAATAAATTAATTAAAAATAAATAAGTAAACGTATCCATGTTTCAGTATTAAACACCAAATACCTGAGAAATTTGCATAGACTTAAACCTTCTCTTTGCTATGTCTATTAATTTCATTAAAGTCAGATTTATTGCAATATAAGTTATATACCATAAATTCACCCATTTTGTGTGCACAATTCGATTAATTTTAGTATATGTACAGAGCTGTGCAACCATCACCACAATCAAAGAATATTTTAGTGGCTTGTATTCGTTTTCTGAGGCTGTTGTTACAAATTACCAAAAACCTGGTGGTTTAAAACAACAACACAGTCCTGGAGGCCAGAAGCCTGAGTGAGCCTCCCCGGGCGGGAGCCCAGGTGTCAGCAGCGCTGAGCTGCCTGCAAGGCTCCCCGCAGCGCCTCCTCCTTGTCTCTTTCAGCTTCTGGTGGCTGCCGCCCTGCCTGGCTTGTGGCTGTATCACTTCCAGCCTCAGGAGTTCACAATCCTTCTTCTCTGTCTGTGTGTGCATCCAATTTCCTTCTGCCTCCCTGTAATAAAGACACAGGTGATGGCATTTAGGACCCACCTGAATACTTCAGAATCACCTTCTCATCTCGAGGATCCTCACCTACTAAAGGTAATATTCACAGGTTTCAGGGATCAGGAAGCGGATATATCCTTGTGAGAGGGCCTTTTTATCCTGCAGAATTGTCCTACAAGCTACCTCGTGCTCACGTACAGTCCCTCCTCATTCCCATCCCCTGCTGTGGACAACCTCTGAACTACTTTCTGTCTCCACACAAGAATTACATTCTAATGATCTTCTGCAGAACAGACATTTTATTGGCAATGACTCTGATAAAAATAATAAATATTAAACTACAATTTCTTTAATTTATAAATCTTTAAGGAATAACAATCCAGCACACTGCCTCTAAATGTCATGATGGAAGAAAGTAGAAGTTTCCCAGATATTTTAAATATCAATTGCAAGTAAAACATAGGCCAATAATTTAGGGTCATAAACATCACACTTCAAATATTTATGAAATTTCAACTACCCTATAGCCAGGGATGTCTAGTGCCTAAATAAAATATGTGGGCTGACAATGCTTTTATCACAGCGATTATAAAGACACCACCTAATTCTACTCAAGTGCATTTTGTTTGCTTACTAGGCCTCACTCACTTTAAATGTGAGTAGCTCCAGCTGTAATGATGCTTTTAGCCATACAGCGCATCCTGAGAAATGGCTTCTGTGACGGTCAGTCGCAGGCAGTGTTGCCCAGGGAATCTGCTCTGCCTGTCAGTGCGTTCCTGAGGAGGTACCAATGCCATGGCAATGCACAGAACAGAACACACACCTACGACCATAGTCTGCAACACACACACACACACACACAAATCTCAGGACAACCTCCTGTTCCACTTTGAGTAATTCACTTACATTCTGTGACTTCCTTTCATTCCTGGTTTCATTCATAGAAACACAGAGCAAATAAGCTCAGATTGGGCCTGATAAGACTTTTCAGAAATTCTATATGCGCCACCTCCATCTGGCATTGTAACGGCATTTTACAACTACATGTTTGAAAAACCCATGTATGAAAGCTTGCCTTGTGGAAAATTATAATACCATCATAAATCTCTAATTCTAGAAAATATGCCGTCCTTATCATCCGGTTTCATGAACTTTTAAACACACTCTGTCTAAAATTTTATGGCAATGCTGTGTACAAGGTGAGCCATTTCATGCCAAACTTATTTTAGAATGGAAAAATTGCATGAAAATAAATGATCTATGAAATATCTTGGTCACAGGTGTAATAGCTGCCTCACGCCAGTTCTGGAATGCGGATTAAAGTGCTTACTTCCTAAACACATTGAAGATAGTCACTGGAATACAGATAATTCGGACAGCTACCAGGGTTAGGTTTCGTTAGGTAATAAGTAAATGAAAACAGAGATACACCATTAAAAAACTTAACCTTTAACCAGTCATGGCACTTTAGGGAGGAGACATGGTATATAAATCTCTGTAACATGTTTTTTTCTTCAGTAAAAATCTATGTGATTTACAATCTAAATAAATTAAAATGCATTTTGTAGGTAACTGCCTAATGTTAGAGGTATGAATCTGGGGAGAATTTCCAGTGCTGCAAAGGGAATAGAATGGACTGAATCTGTTTGACATGAGTGTATTTTTTTTTTTTTTTTAAGATTTTATTTATTTATTCATTTATCCCCCCCTTGCTGCTTGTGCTCGCTGGGTCAGCTAACCACACCGTGCAGGCGGGCTTGCCTTCACCAGGAGGCCCCGGGAACCGAACCCGGGGCCTCCCATATGGTAAATGGGAGCCCTACTGATTGAGCCACAGCCGCTTCCCTGAGTGTATTTTTAAGATCCCTTTAATCAGATGCTTTCTTCAGTAATTCCCACTGTAAACACACTCTCTGTTTTTTTTTATTCATTCATGGAAATAAGTGTACCAGGCATTTTTAAGTGCAAGGGATAAACTTACCTGACTTTGGGACTCCTAGGCCAAAGGTTGGTAAATAAATGTTAATTCACTTGTCATTCAATCAAACTGCTTTTGGTGTTAAAAATTATGTCACTTTGCCAACTTAAGTCAATTCATCTAAATCTCTTGGATAGCTGACCTAAATAAAAGTTGATTCAGAAAAATTTTTGCTTGTTTGTTTTCTTCTCCTTGATCACTAAACCTTCCTAGTAGAAGTTTGGGTAAATAAAAAACTGCTCTAGGATAGTCAGGTAAAGCCAAGACTCTATTTTATGACCAGAATGAAGGATATAATGTACAGTATTTGTAAAAAAAAACTTTAAATAAATATAATTACATATGATGTATTGAAACTTAAAAGTGTCTGCTCTACCTTTATATAAAAAGTGTGTTTCATAAGCTAACTTAAAAGCCTTTTTCATCAATTTTTATGAGGACAAGCCTCTGAAAGTTCCAGAACAATAAGGGCATTCCTTGCAGGCTAATAGCCAATGTGAATGATAAAAGACAAAAGATGTTATATATGTTCCATGCAAAAATGCAATGAAATCAAGAGTTTTAGCATTAACTTTTTTGTCCTGGGCAAAACTCTAACATTTTCAAAGGTATACCATGTTATGTATCAAGTTATGCCTAAAGAACGCTGTATATATTTTTTTTATCAATTTTACTGAAATGTATTCATAAACCATATAAGCCATCTAAAGTGTACAATCAATGGCATCTGGTATAATCACAGAGGTGTGCATTCATCACTTCAATCAATATTAAAGCATTTTCATTACTTTACACACATAAAAAAGAAAAAACAAAAAAAACCCAACAAAATCCCAAAACAAACAAACAAGCAAAAAGAAAATAAAAACCTACACCTTAGTAGCCACCTCTCAATCTTTCTTTCCTTCTCCTGCCATATGTAACTGCTAATCTATTTCTGTCTCTATAATTCATCTGTATTTACATTTTGTAGAGATGGAGTCAAACTATATGTAGTACTTTTTGTCTAGTATACCATATATAGCAGTTTGATATTGTTTATGAATTCCAAAAATAGATATTGGATTATGTTTGTAAACTCGTCTGTACCTGGGTGTGATTAAATTATGATTAGGGCTTTGATTGGGCCACGTCAGTAGGACATTGGGGTCAGGGACTCACAGAGAGAATTACACAGCAGAGAAGAGAGAGTTTTGAGCTGGAGCCCAGGAAGTAAGCACACAGAGGGGCAGGGAGAGAATGGAGCTCTGGGGAGATAGACAGAGTCGGTTGTCTGATAGTCTACAGCTGGCCTTGTGGAAAGAGCAGGGCAGCTGAGCCGGCAGAGAAGCAAGCCCCGGGAAGAGAGGGACCCAGGAAGCCTGAACCCATGCAGACGTCGGCAGCCATCTTGCTCCAACATGTGGCCTGGTAATGGTAAGCTTCTTCCCCAAATAAATACCCTTTATGAAAACCAACCAACTTCTGGTATTTTGCATCAGCACCCTCTTGACTGACTAATACACTGCATTTTAAAGATTAAGAAAAATCTCAAATGTCAGCTCTATAATTATGTCGAGAATCTATGAATTCACATTTCATACTGATGCCATGATGAATTCTTTTATTAAACATCAAAGTGAATTAGAACTTTAATTTTTAAAAATTATTTATTTCTGTAAGCCTTATTCACCTGTATCACCGTTCCCTTTTCCATCATATGGGATGGCCACTGGGAAGTTCTTTCATGTCAGGGACTATACCTCCATGCCTTGCTTGTGGCTGGGTGGGGCCGTGGACCCGTCCCTGCCAGTGGGGAGTGAGAAGAAGTGATGTGGATAAACATCATCTTAAGGCAGTTAAGAAGTAAGTGTATCCCTCCCAACCACCATTTGTTACATGGATGCAGAGGACTCTGGGGCCCTGGGAGATGGTGGAGGCACAAGATAGATGACCCATGGCCCCCTGAATCTCTGTGGGCAAGAAAATCTGCCCCAAAGTGGTAAGGGGGCAAATAGTGATTTTCCCAAGGCAATGAGATTGGGGAAAACTATCATAAGGAGGGCTTTCCCTGACCTCATCTCTACCAAAAAATCTGGTTTTTAAAAATCTGCTAGGCTGCAAAAAGCTATATCTCAGATTAGCTTTTACAGTGAAGATTTATTAGCTTACAAGCTTACAGTTCTGAGGCTGAGAAAAATGTCCAAATAAAGGCATCATCAGGGGACCCAAAGACTGGCTTCCCGTGGTCCTGGACTCCTCTGTCATGGCAAGGCATATGGTGGTGTCTGCTGGTCTCTCCCTTCTCTTCTGGGTTTCATTGCTTTCAGCTTCCAGCTTCCATGGCTTTCTCTTTCAGCTTCTGTATATCATTCTTTTATAAAGGACTCCAGTAAGAGGATTAGGACCCATTCTGGGCCATGCCTTAACTGAAGTAAGCTAATTAAAAGGTCCTACTTATAATAAGTTTACACCCACAGGAAGGGATTAGCTTTAAGGACATGATTTTTCTGGAGTACATAAGTGTCAAACTATCACAACCAATGTGTGGAGGTGCTCCCTAAATCTGCATGTGCTCACCCACTAGGCAGAAGCACTCTTGTCATGCTATTGTGTGAGTTTAGACCAGTGTCTGTTGTCAACTCAGCATCACCACCACGCTTTCTAAGAACTCCTCCCTGTTGTCAAGCCATACCAGGTATGTAACACCCAGAATCTCTTTCCTTTTGTACCTGCAGATTAGAATTTGCCAAGGGGAGGAATTCAGTTTGGCTAGACTCCGGGGCAGATGTCAAGTTCACTGTAGCTTCTGTTGGTCTCTTGAGAATCCCACTTTACTGCCACTGACTGAGGTGGTTGGTGGGAACTTCCCGGGGGATCCTGGGAACTGAGGCATCTACTTCAGAGCCTCCAGCTGAGATGGCTAGTGAAGCTTCCTGACCTGTGGCAGCAGATTTCCTGATCTTCAGTAACCATGCAAGACCTAACTCCTGTATTAAACCCTTTGTACTCCAAATACTCAGAGAGACTGCTGCTAGCCTTACTGAACTCTGAATGCTGAATAAATTTCCATATGTCTAGCTGCTGAGAATTTTAGGTTTATTGGTGACAGCTCATTCTCACAATACTCATGATGCCTGTGGGCTGTATTGTCTTCTTTCAAAACATTGCTTTTGCTAATAAATATCAAATTTGATTTTTTCTCTGAGCCACGTCACTGCACTTGCTGAAATAATCTGCATCATCTATGGAAAAAGACTAAATCTCCATTTCGTAGCTACTGTATAAGTTTTTGAAACACAAGGTCCAGTTACCATTTTAAATTTACTATTTCTTTTTATTTTTAATATTTATGAGAAAAGGGCTATCTTAATCTTTAGTAGTTATGTTGAATCACTCTCTATAACACCAAAAATAATTTAAAGCATTATATCATAACACTCCTCTGAGGCAGACAGGACTAGAGAAGAAGATAATGTGTTTGCTGGTGAGTTTCTCTCAAATTCCAGTTTTCTAATTGACATAGCAGAATAAAAGAGATAAACCCACAAACCAATATAGCTATGAAAATAATGATTGCTAGAAAACAAACCTAGGCTCTATGAATATTGGAAAATATGCAAATAAATGATGCACTTAAGGTTTGTGTACCCATGAGACACAGGATGCTATGAAGAGTTACTCTAAGAGAATCGGGTAAAACACTTTTAAAATCAGTTACAGGATTCAGTAAGTTGTTAGGTAGAAAATTAATATAAAAATCAATAGACTAGCTAAACATAACAGTTACTACATGTATTGGAATGAAAACTATTTATAAGAGCAATAAAAGTAGATAAAATAACTCAATATAAATCTTACAATGTATGTACACAATCTAGATGCATAATACTTTAAAATGCTCCTAAGGGATATAACAGAAGATAAGTGGAAGTGCACATCCTACTCCTGGATTGAAAAATAAAAACATTATTGTCAAGAAGTCAGTTTTCATAAGTTAATCAACACACAACATTTAATGGACACCAATAAATATACAAACAAAATTATTTTGCCTATAGATAAGCTGATTTTAAAGTTCTTTGGGGAAATAACTGTGCAAGAATATGTAGGGCACTTCCTAAGAAGAGCCATTAATTTGAACTAATTCTACCATGTATTAAAAACAAAATCAAAAGATACAATGATTAAAACATTGTGGCACCAAAGTATGAAGAGGCTTAATAATCAATAGAACATAATTCAGAATCTAGAAATAAACTCAAATACAGATGGGAATTTAGTAAAACAAAAAGTATCCTTTTAAATTTGTGTGAAAATATGGATTATTAAATAAATGTGATTGAGACAACTGATTAGCTATCTGGAAATAAAAATTGGATTCCTACCTCATAACTATTTTAAAATAATTTCCAGATGTATTGAAAATTACTCTGAAAATTAACATCATAAATATATTAGAAAGACATATGCTATGATTAAAGAATCATCTTGAAAAGGGGATGGCCTTTCTAATCCTTGGTCTGAAGCCTTAAAAGAAAAGATGGGTGGATTCATCCACATTAAAATAAATCTACTTAACAAACAAAACCATTGAAACAGAAAAAAACAGTCCAAAGCAAACAGTTGGAGAAAGAAGTGTAAAGTGACTGGCAAACAAAGGGAGAGGGCTCTGTCTCCTTTTATTCATTCCTTCCTTGCAGGAGCACAAGGATGCAGTGCAAGGAGATGGTGTGATCTCAGCTTTGCAGTATCAGGGCCAACAGGGCCCCAGTGTGAGAAGAGGGCCTGGTGGACACAGGTAAGACAAAAGGGGGACACCCAGGTAAGGGGAGCTGCAACCCAACAGAGCTGAGCATTCCCAGCAACAAGCAATGCTCAAGAAGCTTTGCAAGTGAAGGACTCTTCCCCCAGCAAAGGACCAAGGAGAGGAGCGGCCTGTTTGTTTCAGAGAAACCTAAGCAAAGGGGAGACCTCAGCGTGCAGGCCGGAGCGTGTGTGTGTGGAATGTTCTTCCTGGCTCAGGAGTACTAGCCTGAAGGTGGCTCGGCAGACGTGTCCCCAGTGTGGCCCTCACCTTCCTCTGCATCGCTAATGGCCAAGATGTCAGGGCTATGTGACCTCAAGGAGATGCCCCGCAGTTTCCAGCTTGCTATCATTTTGTTTTGTGGAATTTCCCCCCCCTTTTAGGTCTTACCTTCTTTTAACTTTGTCTAACAAGTAAAGTGGAAGCCTTCTTCCACTCTGGCAATCACATTGAAGGAACGTTGTAAGTCCTTGATACTATCTGCAAAAGCATTTTACTAAGTAGTTCTGCAGACTACGATAAAGTATAATTAAGTTGCATTCATTCACGAATGCACTTAGATTACATATTTCTAAAACATGATTGCACATGGAAAACCAACTGTTCACTGTCAGTGGAAATATCAAAGGACAGCACCTCAAGTTAATTTGATTGTCCTCAAGTAAAGCCCCATCACCATGTTCTACTAGAAGAACTTCTAGTCCAACCGGTCCACGCGAGCAAACAAATGAAATTCCAGAGGAAAAAGGCTTTCAATGCTGCAAGTAGCCCAGCAACTGCAGCTACTCCATTCCAAGGAAAAATGACATAGTCTTGGACTCATGATTATTAGTTATTAAAAGGATTGTCCCCATTAGGATTTTACCTATATAATGTGAGGAGCTTTATTAAAAGCAGTATAACAAACTTCATTAAACTATAATAACTAAAGTGCTCTTAATAGACTTACTGCCACCATCCTGGGTTAATAATGACTGATTATTAATCTGAGAGAAGCATTATGGAACAGAGCCTTTCATCTGCCCAGATGTGCAGTCTGGCTTCCTGACGCGGCAGGGATACTGCCTGAATTGCAATGGCTTTTGCCTCATATGGGTCAAATCCATCTGCTACCTCTCTTCCCTCTGTTATGAAGTTTGGGAGTCACAGAAGGGACAGGAGATGGGGACACTTAGGAGGCACCTCACGCCAAGCAAGACAAGAAGTGCCACCAACCGAATTTTAGAGATAAACACACTCTGACATATCTTGACATGTTGATTAAAGTAGCGATGCAGATGGCCCTAATGAGTTTAGGGAGATATTCAAATGTGTGGCGGTTCCGACTTGGAGAGGTGGGAAGATTCTAGAGAAAATTTACTATGTCTGCCACTAGAATTTTACTCAAACTAACAGTGCGTGGTTAAACCGGAATGGACTATTGGGTAAACTACACTTTATATTTAAGAAGATTATGTGGGAATTCAGAAAAAAGCCTATGCTTTCATAATTATTGAAAACAGAGGGCAACACTTTTGTTTGCTTTATTACAGGACATAAAGTGGTGTAACCATGTACAGATATGGAGGAAATATGCAAAACTGAAATGTATTATGTCATGAATTCAGGATTTGAAAGATGCATTTTTAATCTTCTTTAAAGATTACTTTTGTGGTATTATAGTAAGACTTATTGACCAAAGTATAATATGATATTCATAGGACTTTATTTCTTATTTTTGGAAAATAGAGAAATCTGATTTTAGTACATATGGAGCAAGCATGCAATCACCTACGTGATGAGATTTTAGATGGCCATGGCTTTGTGCTTCCCCAGATGGTCCTCAACAGCTTTCCAGCGCTGCACGGAGACCTACAGCTGACCGTCAGCCACAGCGGCCTTTCGGCTGGACGCAGGCACAGCCATCTCCTCCGGCGGGGGACCGGGCGAGGGCTCCCGGGTCCTGGGCGTTGTGAATGCTCAATGCGACTGCTTACGTAAAGCCCTTTGTAGAGTGGCAGAAAAATTATCAAAGAACTTGTGTGGGATCACAATTGTTTGGCTTTTGGAAGCTGCTTCTATCTGGATACATTATCTGTCTGAGAAAATATAAACAAATAACACTGAACTATTTCTGTCTTAATTTAGTAACGATCAAACAGTATTTTGGCATAATTATGAATGTATGGAAATGTTTGGAAAAAATTCTAAAGCAGTTTTAAATGCTTGGTTTTGTCCATTAAGGCTCACTTCTCCTGGATTAAACATGACAATTAAGGGAAGTTCTAATAGAAAGGAAAAAGGACACTATAAGATGTGACTCTACTCCATAGGGCACCAATAATCCATTTAACACAACTAACAAATAATAAGAATATTAATTTTTTCACTGTCGATTGTGGAAATAGTTGTACTAAAGTTATTAGTCATTCTTAAATAATTTTATCTGCTATTAACAGAAAAGAATGAATTAATTACTAGATCATAACCCACCATGTCTGCTAAGTAACATTCATCTATGAAACTGAGAGGGCCTATGACGAGGCAGATGCTGATAAGGAAGAAATTTAAAACATGTGTTACCACCCAAATGAGGTGAGATTTACGGACCATCAAAGCAGGAACCAAGAAATCAGTTGCCTGACCGGCCCCTCTCCAGTCAGGTGAAGACTACCCTGATCGTAGATGACTCAGATCCGTGAGTTAAAGAGAGGGTGACACTGGGTGGGATAGAATCAGGTTCAAGTCAGGAGCCGTCAGCCCTGTAGAAGTGCAGGGAGAAGAGAGGACCATGTGCTAGAATTTCATGGATAGATTTGGACAAAGAGATGGGACATGAACTTGAAGGCAGACCAGGTTGAATAACCCAAGAAAAGGCAAGAGCAAATTTATTGGGGGGCCAACCTCAAAGATCATCAACTATGTGGGAATATAAATAAGTACTTCACATATTCTGATTCATTTCATCTTTGTAGCAGCCTTATAAGAAGAGGACATCCCCCACCCTCTGCAGCTGAGCATCTGGTTAACCAGCTTGCCCAAGGACACACAGCTGGTGACTGGGCCAGGTGCTGCTTGTCTAAGAAAGTGCATCCCAGGATGGTACTGAGAGTTTTCAAGGTTAGACAAAATTGTGGGCGTGATAACAAGGTGATCGATGGGAGGAAACACCTGGAGGAGCCTGGAGGGATGGAAATAGATGCTGGAGGATGGGAAGTTGAAAGAAGAATGACCAAAAACTGGCCCATAAATCTTGACATCGCATCACAATTTAGTGAGCCCATTGTTACTGGTATCTTACTTTATTCCACACTGCATTCATACACAAGGTGGTAACTCAGTGTCAGTCCAGGAAAATGTTTAAAAAACTACAGAAATAATATTGAGAGAACTTAATGTGTGACCTGGGACAGAAATTTGTGTGCCATCAATACATGAAATGGTGGGAATTCATCTTGGCTGACTAACTCCCTCTCTACACACTGAAGAGAATTAATATTGTCAAGATGCACTCAGTGTCCCAGCTAAATATTCCACATTAACTCAATTTAGTATTAGAAAACTCAACTCCCTGGAGTGAAAGAGAATCACCAGTGAGAAGCGTTTCTGGCTTTTATTCTTCTGAAATAGCTTATTTGTTTATCCCAGGTGACTCTATCATGGGATGAAACTCCTAATTAACAGGGCATTTTAAGTATCATTCCAGCAAAGTCAAAAGTGCAAGGAGGTTTTTACACACTCGGTCTCATCCCAAATTTGATTAGGGATTGATGCTTTTGGTTGCTAATAGATATTCCCCAAATCAATATTATTCCCTTAGAGGTAAACCCTATGACTTGATTCCATTCCATTGGGGTGTGTGTGCTGCTATTATATTCGAGGCAGGTTAGTATAGGGAAAGAGAAGACTTGGGTCATAGCTGAAGACCCAGCAGACAATATGGCTGACAGACAACATGGCCAGCAGACCACGTGGCCATGAGACCCTGCCCGGAAACCTCCTGAGGGATCCCACGAGACCCTGTAACGAGAATCTTATTTGGAATGAGAATCCTTTTCGGGGTCAAGGGAAAGTCCCAGATACCTTCAAAAGGCCTCACGGCCCCTGAGAAACTGACAGGTGGGGCAACCAATCAGAACAGCAAACAGCTGGGGCCACATGCACACATCTCACTCTGCAGCACGCCCGTGGCCTGTGCCTCAGACCCGTGTACTTTGCTCATTTTCTTGTTTCTTAATAAACTCTGTTCCCTTGCCTACCCTATGGCGCGTCCTTAAATTCTTTTTTTTTTTTTTTTTTTTTTTGGCTTGTGTTTTTTTATTTTATTTTATTTTATTTTTTATTGTGGGTAAAAATCAAAATTTTCACAATACATACCAACATTTGAAAAATGATATATAAATATATATGCATATATGTGCATTTGCTTACAAAAATGTTATTTATGTATATATATAAATATATTTTAAGAGATGCTTAGATACCCAAAATATTACACTGAACCAACTGGGATTCCCATGTTGCCCACCTCCCACACCTCCCACCACATCCCACACAAACATCTCCCACAAGTGTGACACACCACTCTCAATGGACTTATACAACCTGGAGGCTTGCCACCAACCATAGACCATAGTTCACACCGTAGACAACACTCTCTCCCACACAGTTCTGAGTGGTGTCTGCTGACTTAAAATGGCCTACATCCGTTGCCACAAAGGTACTCAGGACAACCTCCAAATCCCAAAGAAGCCCCTGTATTTCAACTGCACATCCCCTCCCTGTCCCGAAAGTGTCCAGTGGCCACTGGCTCCACCTCATTGTTATAATTTCTTCCATTGCTAGAATCACCATATGTGAACAACAGAATATCATCAAGTCCACTCTAGTCCATAGTTCTTCCCCCAATCCTGAGGGAACTTAAATTCTTTTATATGACATAAACCAAGAGCCTAGAAGCCCAGAACCCAGAGCCTTCCGGTAACATATTGATTGGACTTAGCTCTTACATTGTGGAAAAAGCAGTGTTTCCACCTCCATTTTATTTTTTGCTTTGTATTGCTCTCCATACTTATTTGTTTTAAAGGACCTGCCTGAGTCTACAGTGAGATAAGTTTGTCATTCACAAGGTCCTTGGATGATTGAAGTCAGAAGAGGTATTTTCAGGAGGAAGCAAAGCTCAGAACTCCTGAACCTCAGTTCCCTGGGTCTTGGCTAGATCCTGGGGAGATGCTCTTGGAAAAGAAATTCCCAAAGGCTGGCGGATAGAATTGCTGTGAAGGCACGTGAGGCTCTTCCCCACTTGCCCTCTGCCCTCCTTACCTTTCTCTAAGGGTGGGGCAGCATTCACTACCAGAACTTGTCACTTGGCCATGGTCCGGTCCCAGAAGCACGGTCTGTTTGTTGAGATTCAGTCCTGCAGGGTTGTTCTCTCGTAAATGGCTGTAGAGGAATCTTGGAGGCTGGTGGACGTGGGGGTGGAAAGAGCGGCTGCTCCTGTGTGCGGAAGGCCTGGCCCTCTCAGCGGCATGCTTCTGTCTCTGCGGCTGAGGAAAGGGGGCATTTTGGACTCTCTTGCTCAGACTCTGTTCTTGTCCTTGAGAAGCTTCTGCTGTTCTGCTCAGGGCTCTGGAACAGACATTGGTCTCCTGCTCTTATGCTGAATTCTGCTTGATGACTCCTGCCACTGAATTTTTAAATAAGCTTTATTTTTTAGAGCACTTTAAAAATTTACAGAAAATTTACAAAGATAGTACAGAGAGTTCCCATATAATCTGTACCCAGTGTCCCTTATTATGGACATCTTATTTTAGCATGGTATATTTGTTCCAATTACTAAACCAATAATGATACATTATTGTTAATTGAAGTCCATTCTTTATTAAGATTTCCTGAGTTTTTGCCCAATGTCCTTTTTCTGTTCCAGGACCCAATCCAGGACATAACATCACATTTATTCACGCTGTCTCCTTAGGCCTCTTTCAGCTGTGACTGTTTCGTAGACTTTCATTGTTTTGGATGATCTTATTTCGAGGGTTACAGGTCAGGTGTTTTGTAGGATGCCCTTCAAATGGGATTTGTCTGATGTTTTTCTCATATTTATAATTAAAAATTATAGGTTGCTAGTCTGGGGAGGAAGACCACATATGCCAAGTGCCATTTGATCCCATCATATCAAGGGTACATTCTATCAACATGACTCAGCAGTGTAGCTGTTGTCGTTGATGAGCTTTCTCCACTGGAAAGTCACGCTTCTTTTCCGTCCTCTCCACACTGTAATCTTTGGAAGCCCTTACATAAGCAGTAGGATTTATGCTCTCCCTCTTGAGAACAAAGTATCTGTATAAATCATTTGGAAATCTTTTGCACAGGTGATTTGTCTTGTTACTTATTTATTTTTAAAGACATTTTAGGTTACACGGTAGTTACATTGAAAATGTAGGAGTTTCCCATATACCCTCCCCTCCCCCTCTCACATTTTCCTCTTTAATAGCATCTTCCATGTGTGTGGTACATTTGTTACAATTGATGAAACATAATGAAGCATTGCTATTAACTATGGTCAACAGTTTACATTGTGGTTTACACTTTGTACCTTATAATTTTATAGGTTTAGATAAAATATATAAGGGCCCATATGTGTCATTGTAAAATCATGCAGAACAATTCCAGTGCCTTAAAAATGCCCTATGTTCCACCTATTCTTCCCTCTCCCTCCACTCAGAACCTCTGGTAACCCCTATTTTTTATATCAATGTTACAAGTTCTTCTGTTAAAATTATACTCAGTTTACTTTGGTCCATGGTTGCATTCCCCCCTTAGGTTTGTTCATTCCTCAATCTTGAGAATTTGGGGATGGTGATGCCCACTCTGCTTCAGATTGAGAGAGGGCTTAGACCTCATGGGGAAGATGGAAGGAAATGTTTTGCTTACAGTTGTAGACACTCTTCGATTTTGGGGATGGACATTGTCCATAATCCTCACTTTGTTAGCTGGGTGAGTCCGATGAACTGGAGAGCAGGTGTTGGCTGCAACTCTGACAAGGTTCAGGGCTCAACTGGCATATGAACAGACAAAATATTTAAATCTCTGGGACCTATATTTAATGGGTAATATGGGTTATATTAATATATATATAAAATTAATGGCTAATAATGGATTAAAATAAAAGGGGCAGAAGAATCATGTGTAGGTAGATTATAAATGAGCCTAACTCTGTTACACTGGGGAAATAGGTTATCATATATTCCAAGCTAAGGCGCACCAATGCGGTGCTGATTTCACGAGGTTGTCTGCCTTGCTTATAGGGTCTAGATGTCTCTAGAGCCTTCAGGAGCACCCCTATTTGAGGCTTTGTTTACTGTAGCGGTTAGTGAGATCCACCTGAGATGTGCGTAAGTGTATCCTCTGGAATGACCTGCTGACTCACTTTGAAATCTCTTAGCCATAAAAACTTTTGTATTTAACTTTCACCCCTTTGGGTCAAGGTCTTTCTCCAAAAATGCATCACTGGTTGGTGCTTGGTAATAATCCCTTGGTGCCAGGCAGGCTTGTTCCCTGGGAGTCATGCTTCACACCAGGGGGAAGGTGGTGAGTTTTTTTGGAGTTTAGCTTAGAGAAAGCCCATATTTGAGTGATGAGGTTTTCAGAAGGTAACTTTTAGGCAATAGATATTAATAGGCTCAGTTTCAATTTTACAAGAATAAGATTTATAGGTACAAGCATTAATATTGACAGCTTGATGTATTGGTCTGTTTTCTTTTTACATACATATTTTTTATTTTTAAAGAAGCTTTAGATTACATTAATGTTTCATCAAAAATATAGGAGATGGTGTGGCAGTTTGATATTATTCATGAATTCCAAAAAAAAAAAGATATTTGATTATGTTTGCAAACTGGTCTGATACTCTGGGCATGATACTCTTTGACTGTATTAAATTCAGAGGTTTCACTTTTACTTGATTAAATTAAGATTAGGGCTTTGATTCAGCCAGGTCCGTAGGACGCTGAGTCCTTGCCCCTTGGTGGGTGAACACTCACACAGAAAATGACACAGCAGAGGAGAGAGCTGAGTTTTTATGCTGGAACCCCAGGGAAAGAGCGGAGCCATTTGCCAGATAGTTTACCGCTGGCCTTGTGGAGAGAGCACAGCAGCTGGGTCTGGAAGGAGATGATGCCCAGGAGGAGACATGAGCCTTATGCCAGCCTATAGCTGAGACTGGAAGAAGTTGGGACCATGGAGGCTTAAGAGGAAAAAGGAGGCTGAACCCTTGCAGACATTACCTGCCCTTTTGCTCCAACATGTGGCAACAGACTTTCGTGAGGGAAGTAACTTACTCTTTATGGTCTTGTAACTGTAAGCTTCTACCCCAAATAAATACTTTTTATAAAAGCCAACAGATTTCTGGTACTTTGCATCAGCACCCCTTTGGCTGACTAATACAGATGGGGAAGAGGATGTGGCTCAAGCAGTTGGGCACACTCCTACCACATAGAAGGTCCCGGGTTTGGTTCCCGGTGCCTCCTGAAGAAGACAAACAAGATAGCGAGCTGGCGCAATGAGGAGACACAACAAGGAACCACAATGAAAGCAACAACAAGCAGGGAATGGATGTGGCTCAAGTGATTGGGTACCTCCGTCCCACGTGGGAGGTCTGAGCACAAACAATGGGGGGGGGGGCGCGGAGAAATAAATAAATAAAAATTTAAAAAAATATATAGGGGATTTCCATATACCCCACCTCCTTCCTCTCCCACACTTTCTCACATTAACATTTTTCATTAGTGTTTTCTTTTATTAGGCACTGCCTATGTACTCTAGAGATTCTTGCCAGTCTATTAGAGAAAATAGCAGGAATCCCCAGGATGGAAACTTAATATTTTGT
Source organism: Tolypeutes matacus (assembly GCA_026826555.1). Lineage (NCBI taxonomy): Eukaryota > Metazoa > Chordata > Mammalia > Cingulata > Chlamyphoridae > Tolypeutes > Tolypeutes matacus. The sequence goes on along the minus strand of JAKSZT010010858.1, from coordinate 25,790,157 downwards.
TGGTTATTGTGTTGGTCTCCACCCACATGAACACATTCATATTCCATAGAGGCATGTCCCAGGTGCACACATTCCCCCTCCACTGACACCCTGCACCAGTGACCCTCCCCGGCCATAGTTGCCACAATTGTATTCTCAACTATAGTCCTTTACCTCCCCAGAGTTCAACTGTTCCTTCCTCCAGCCCTCTTCCAAGCTCTATGGATAGTCCAACCTACCCCCCAACCCCACTCACATTCACACTTCAGATTCACCAACCCCCTTCATATTTATGCACTACCATCACCCCCATCCACTGTCAAATATCCTTCATCTACTTTTTTGGATATTCTACCCAGATTGAGCATCAGTTTACCACTCTCTACTCGCTTTTTATCTCTTGGTTACCCATCTTCCAGACTCTACCTCTGTGAGTCTGCTCAGTATCCTTCGTTCATATCAGTGAGATTATCCAATATTTGTCCTTTGTGACTGGTTTACTTCACTCAATATAAAGTCTTCAAGATTCATCCATGTTGTCTCATGTGTAACTACTTCATTTACTCTCCCAGATAAGTAATATTCCTTCATATCTACATACACATTTTGTTTATCCACTCATCCGTTGAGGACACTTGGATTGCTTCCAATTTTTGGCAATTGTGAATAATGCTGTGATGAACATCGACACACCAATGTCAGCGTATCTGTTCATGTCCCTGCTTTCTGTTCTTCTGGGTGTATTCTTAGTAGTGGAATTGCCAAGTCATATAATAGTTCTATACTTACCTTCCTGAGGAACCACCAAACCATCCTCCACAGTGGCTGCACCATTCCATATTCCCACCAGCAGTGGATGAGTGTTCCTATTCCTCTACATATCTCCAACACTTGTAGTTTTCTGTTTTTTTCACAGCAGCCAGTCTAATGGTGTAAGATGATATTTCATGGTAATTTTGATTTGCATTTCTAATAGCTAGTGATTTTGAGCATCTTTTCATGTGATTTTTAGCCATTTGTATTTCCTCTTTGGAAAAGTGTCTAATCAAATCTCTTGTCCATTTTTAAATGGGTTGTCTTTTTATGTTTGAGATGTAAGATTTCTTTATATATGCTGGATATTAGGCCCTTATTGGGTAAGTGGTTCCCAAATATTTTCTCTCTTTGAGTAGGCTGCCTTTACACTTTCCTGACAATCTCCTTTGAGTTTTTAATTTTGAGGAGGCCCCATTTATTTATTTTTCCTTTTGTTGCTTATGCTATGGGTGTAAAGTTTATGAAACCATTTCCTATTACCAGATCTTGTAAATGCTTTCCTACATTATATTCTAAGACCTTTATGGTCTTGGCTATTATATTTAGGTCTTTGATCTATCTTCAGTCAATTTTCATGTAGGGCATGAGATGGTGATCCTCCTTTATTCTTTTGGATATGGATATCCGGTTCTCCCAGCACCATTTGTTGAAGAGACTATTCTGTCCCAGCTGAATGGGCTTGATGGTCTTGTTGAATATCAGTTGGCCAAATATACACAGGTCTATATCTGAACTCTTAATTCAATGCCATTGTTCATTATGTCTACCCTTGTGTCAGTACCATGTAGTTTCAACCACTGTAGCTTTGTAGTATGATTTAAAGTCAGGTACTGTGATTCCTCCAATTTCTTTTTTCCTTTTCAAGATGTTTTAGGCCATTCAGGGCCCCTTACCCTTCCAAATAATTTTGATAATTGTTTTTTTCAGTTCAGTAAAAATGCTATTGGAACGTTTATTTATTGGGATTGTGTTGAATATGTATATCAGTTTAGGTAGGATAGACATCTTAATGATATTTAATTTTCCAATCTATGAATTTGGAATAAAATTCCATCTATTTAGGTCTTCTTTGATTTCCTTTAACAATGTTGTGTAGTTTTCTGTGTACAAGTCCTTTGCATCCTTAGTTAAGTTTATTCCTAGATATTTGATTCTTTTAGTTGCTACTGTAAATGGATTTTTTTCTTGATTTCCTCTTCAGATTGCTCATTATTAGCATACAGAAATGCTACTGATTTTTATGAATTGATTTTATATGCTAAAACTTTAATGAACTAGTTTATCATCTCTAGAAGCTTTGTTGTAGACAAAGGGGGGGACATTCTATGTATGAGATCATGTCATCAGCAAATAGTGCAAGTTTTATTTCTACCTTTCCAATTTGGATGCCTTTTATTTCTTTTTCTTGCCTAAGTACTTGAGCAAGTACTTCTAATGCAATGTTAAATAAGGGTGGTGACAGTGGGCATCTTTATCTTGTTCCAGATCTTAGAGGAAAAACCTGTAGCCTTTTACCATAGAGTATGATGTTAGCTGTGTATTTTTCATATATGTCCTTTATCATGTTGAGGAAGTTTACTTCTGATCCTATCTTTTGAAGTGTTTTTTTATCAATAAAGGATGCTGTATTTTGTCGAATTCCTTTTCTGTGTCAATAGAGATGATCATGTGATTTTATTTCCTTCAATCTGTTTATGTGGAATATTACATTGATTGATTTTCTTATGTTGAACCATCCTTGCACACCTGAGATAAAACTTGATCATGGTGTATAATTTGATTAATATGTTGTTGGATACGATTAACAAGTATTTTGTTGAGGACATTTGCATCTACATTCATTAGAGAGATTGGTCTGTAGTTTTCTTTTCTTGTAGTGTCTTTATGTGGCTTTGTTATTAGGAGATGTTGGAGTGAGTCAGGTAATGTTCCCTCTTCTTCAATTTTTTGGAAGAATTTGAGCAGCATTGCTTTTCATTCTTTCTGGAATGATTGGTAGATTTTACCTGTGAAGCCATTTGGTTGGTCCTGGGCTTTTCTTGGTTGGGAGGCTTTTGATGACTAGTTTAATCTCAACTACTTGTGGTAGGTCTGCTGATTTCTTCTTTTGCCAATGTTTGTTGCTTGTGTGTTTCTAGGAATTCATCTAAACTGTCTATCTTGTTGACATATAATTTTTCAAAGTAATCTCTTATGATACTCGATTTCTGTGGGGTCGGTAGGATATTCTTTCTCTCATTTCTGATTTTATTTATTTGCATTTTCTCTCTTTTAATCTTTGTTAGTCTAGCTAAGGGTTGGCCAATTTTATTAACCTCTCAAAGAAACAGCTTTTGGTTTTGTTAACTCTTTCTAGTGTTTTTTAACTCTCCATTTCTTTTTAAAAATTAAAAAAAAATTTTTTTTTAAAGATACTTAGATTACATAAATGTTACACAAAAAATATAGGGATTCCCATATGCCCCACCTCCCACACCTCCCACAGTCTCCCACATACACATCCTTCATTACTGTGGCACATTAATTGCAATTGATAAACACATCCTGGGGCTTTGCCATTAAGCATGGACCATAGTTCACATTGTAGACCACACTCTCTCCCACACAGTTCTGCATGTTATATGATGATATAAAATGGTCTGTATCTGTCATTGCAATGTCACTTGGGACAATTCCCAAGTCCTGAACTGCTCTAATCTTTGTTCTGCTTGCTTTGAGATTAATTTATTGTTCTTTTTCTATTTTCTATTTCCTCTAGATGTGCAGTTAGATCTTTGATTTTAGCTCTTTCTTCTTTTTAAATGTAGGCATTTATGGTTCTAAATTTCCCTTTCAGCACTGATTTAGCTGTATCACATAAATTTTAATATGTCATGTTCTCATTTTATTTTCTTTAAGGTAATTATTTATTTCTCTGGCAATTTCCTCCATAACTCAGTAATTGTTTAGGAGCGTGTTGTTTAACTTCTACATTGTTGGGCCTATTCCAGTTCTTCATCCCTTACTGATTTCTAGCTTTATTACATTGTGGTCAGAGAAAGTGCTTTATATAATTTCAATCTTTCTAAGTTTTTTGAGACTTGTTCTATGACCTAGATTGTGGTCTATCCTAGAGAATGATCCATTCTCATCACTTGAGAAGAATGTATATCCTGCTGATTTGGGGTGTATTGCTCTCTATAAGTCCATTAGGTCTAGTTTCTCTAACGAATTATTCAAGGTCTCTGATTCTTTACTGAGTCTCTGTCGGGATGTTCAGTCTAATGGTAATAATGGTGAATTGAAGTCCCCCACTATGATTGTGGAGGTGTCTATTTATCCCCTTAATTTTGCCAGTATTTGCCTCAAGTATTTTAGTGCTCCCTGGTTAGGTTCATAAATATTTATAATTGTTCTTTCTTTTTTGGCTACCACTTTTATCAATATGTAGTGTCTTTCTTTGTCTCTTACAATAGTTTTGTATTTAAAGTCTATTTTGTCTGCTATTTTTATAGCTTCTCTTGCCCTTTTTTGGTTATTGTTTGCATGTAAAATCATTTTCCAACCTTTCACTGGCAACCTGTTTGTGTCCCTGGGTCTAAGGTGAGTTTCTTGTCTGTAGCATATAGATGAGTCATATATCCTTATCCATTTTGCCTATCTGTGTCTTTTGACTGGAGAGCTTAATCCATTAACATTCCATATTATTATTGTAAACGCAGTACTTTAGCCATTTTTTCTTTAGGCTTAATATGTCACATTTTATTTTTATTTCTTTTTATCCTTTTAGGAACTCTTACCAATAATCTTTCTTTCTACACTCTCCTACCACCCTCTCTCTCTCCTGCTTTTTTCCTTTCAATCTGCAGGACTCCCTTTGGTATTTCTTGAAGAGCAAGACTCTTATTGACAAAATTTCTCAATTTCTGTTATAAAAGTGAATATTTTGAACTCTCCCTCATTTTTGAATGACAATTTTGCTGGATACAAAATTCTTGGCTGGCAGTTTTTTCTTTCAGCACCTTAACTATGTCATACCACTGCCTTCTTGCTTTCATGGATTCAGATAAGGAATCAGCACTTCATCTAATCATGCTTCCCTTATATGTGAAGAATCTCTTTTCTCTTGCTGCTTTTAGGATTCTGTCTTTGTCTTGAGCTTTTGACAATCTGATATGTATGTGTCTTAGGGTAGGTCTGTTAGGATTTATTGCCCTTGGAGTACACTACGATTCCTGGGCATGTGTATCCATGTCCCTCATAAGAGTTAGGAAATTTTCAGCCATTTTTTCCTCAGACACTTCTACTACCCCCTTTCCCTTCTCTTCTCCCTCAGGGATTCCCATAATATGTATGTTTGTGTGTTCCATGTTGTCATTCAATTCTCTGAATTACTGATGAAGTTTTTTCATTTTTACTACCTGTTATACTATCTGTGCAATTTTGGATGTCTTATCTTGGAAGTCACTAATTCCTTCCTCTGCCTGTTCAAATCTGCTGTTGTGTGCTTCTGGTGTAATTTTAATTTCTTGAATTGTGTCTTTCATTACCATAAGATCTGTTATCTTTTTACAGATATTTATAATTTATTCTGTATGCTCTCCTAGTGTCTTCTTGATATCCTTTGTCTCTTCCTTCATTTCACTGAATTGATTAAGGATATTTGCTTGGACATACTTGATTGGTCTGTCCCCATTATGTGTCTTCTGATTTTAGTTTGTTCATTAGCTGGGACATGACTTCTTGTTTCTTAGTATGACTTGTAATTTTTTGCTATTATCTTGGCATCTGTTTATCTTGATGGGCTTATTCAGTTTGTTTGTTTCTCTTTTTATTCTAGGGTTTTATTTTTGTTTGGTTTTGCATTAAGAGTTTTCTTTATCACTTGGTTCCATTTTTTCCATATCCTTGCAGTTGCCCATGTTCAATGGATAAAATATTACATCCACATGAAAAGAAAGAACAAAGAGAAAAAAGAAAAGAAAAAGGAAAAGAACAAAAAAGAGACAAAAAAATTAATAATGAAAGGCAAATATAGTTGTAGCAGTTTGGTATTATTTATGAATTCCAAAAAATAGATATTGGATTATGTTTGTAAACTGGTCTGTTCCTCTGGTCACATTAGATTGTATTAGATTCAGAGGTCTCACTTTTACTTGATTAAATTAAGACTGGGGTTTTGATTTGGCCCCTTCAGTAGGATGTTGAGTCCCTGCCCCCTTGATGGGTGGACTCTGACACAGAAGTAAATGCACAAAGAAAGAGAACACAGAGGAAGAGAGACAGCTCATTAGACAGGATCCTCGCCCCCAGGAAGAGAGATGAACCTAAGAGTCTACAGATGACCTTGTGAAGAGATCAGAGCAGCTGAGCCTGGAAAGAAATGAGCCCTGGAGAGGGGGCGAGCCTTATGCCAGCCTACAGCTGAGATGGGAAGAAGCTGAAACCATGGAGTCTTAAGAGGAAGGAGGAAGGCTGAACCCTGGCAGATATCAGCAGCCATCTTGCTCCAACATGTGATTTTGGTGAGGGAAGTAACATGTTTTATGGCCTGGTGACTGTAAGCATCTGCTTCAAAAAAATACCCTTTATAAAAGCCAACAGATTTCTGGTACTTTGCATCAGCACCCGTTTAGCTGATTAATACAATAGTAAACAGGAATAAAAATTTAAAAAGGTGAAAAAGAAACAGGAAAAAAAAAAATAAACAAAAAAATAAAATGTCAAATATGCCAGAAGAGAAGGAAGACAAAATAGGGAAAGGCAGGAAGGAAGAAAAGAAGAGGGAAAAATGACAGAAAGGTAAAGAAGAAAGAAAAAATAAAAAGAGGAAGGAATGAGTAAAAAAAGAAAAAAAGAAGGTGAAATAATAATAAATAAAAGATAAAAAGGTAGGAAAAAAGAAAAAGAAAAAAGGGGAAGAATAAAAGGCAAGAAGAAAAGCAGAAGGAATGAAAATGAATAAGAAGAGAAGAAGAAACAAACAAGCAAAACAAAACAAAACAAAACAAAAGGAAAGAAAAATCTGGGTCTCCCTCTCAGACCACCAGTACTGTCTAGGCAACTTTTCTCAGACTGGCTGGTTTGGTCAATCACCCCACACAAAAATAAAATAATTAAAATAAATAAAATAAAAATAGGCTTCCCTCTTAGGCCACCAGCGACTGACTATTCTACCCTCTCTTCAGCGACTTGTACCCACCAATGAATCCTCCCACAGCCAGCCTCTCTGCCAGTACCCAGAGAAAGAAGAAAAATTTTTAAATTAAAAATTGGAAAAAAGGGAAATAGGAAAAAATAAGAAAGGACTTCTCTGCAGCCGGCTGTGCAGCTCCCTTTTTCCCCAGGGCCCAAATGGGACCCTTCCTTCTCCAGCCGCCGTCTCCTATTGCCCCCACAGTTTCTGGAGGAAGAGTGCAGTCTGACATTCCCTACTCCACCATCTTGGATTCCCTTTCTTTATTTATTCAATGATTTATTTGTACCAGTATGGGATCATGAATATATATTTTTAAATTTTGGGTTATAAACTACTCTATTTCTTGCTCAAATTTTTCCATCTTCGGCCATGGGAGCTCTTTCATTTGTCTCCTGTGCCTGAAACTGACTTTTCATCACCATCAAGTTGTATTTAAGATCCTCGATTCAGGGGCAAGTCTGAATAGGAAAGGTGTGAAAGCAGCAGCTCCGCCTGCCCTGGACCTGCCTCCAGCCCCGGCAGGTACATTATATGCATGTCTATTTCCTAGGGGATGGTGCTGGAGAGATTGGAGGGTTGGCCTAATGGTATAACAAGGTTTCCCTGCAAGCTCTGTGCTCTGTGAGTCTATAACTTCTATATCATCTCCAAGTTGCTGTGGGCAGAGGAAGACAGGATTCAGAAACTGAAGATCTCCTGACCATCAATATCCCTTTCTTCTCACCCCCACCCACATAGTATTCACTCCCAACAGGAGGTACACTGAGACAAAGAATTCAGGTGTCTCAGGCCATGTTCCCCCTTTGAGGATTTAGGAGTCTAAAATTCTACACTATCATCAGAAGCCTAAAACAAATCTCTAAGGATATTCTTTTTAAAATTATTATTATTTTTAATTAGAGAAGTTGTAGGTTTACAGAAAAGTCATATAAAAATACAATGCTCCCATATATCCCCCTATTGTTATAACTTTGCATTAGTGGTAACAAATTAGTATAACAAAGTGGTAACTTTGTTACAATGGATGAAAAAATATTAAAATAGAACTATTAGCTATCATCTGTAATTTACATTAGGTATAGTTTTCCCATATACCAACCTATTATTAACACCTTGTGTTAGCACTGTACATTTTTTGTAATTCATGAAAAATATTCTTCTGTGTATACTATTAACTAAAGTCCATCATCCACAACAGGTTCACTGTGTCATACAGTCCCATGTTTAATTTTCTAACTTTCATTCTAGTACCATATATAAAGTCCATAATCTATTTTGAATAAATCAGTTTTTCCTGACCATTAATTTTCAAGAGTCCTGATTGATTAGGTTTACAAGTTTATTTTAGCTTTATTTTTTTCTGTAGTAGCTCAAGTCTCTTTTTCAGCTAGCTAGAATCCAAAGGGGAAAATGAAAATATAGAAGGCAAGAAGGTGTCCTTTAGAACATTCTAGAGACTTTAAGCTGAAACTCTATTTTTTATTAATTATGTTTGAAAAGATTTTGGATCCACTCATTTCCAAACAAAATAAATGAAACTGAAATCTGACATTACTTAAAAAATATATTGCAGTCTCAGATTTTCTTGATCTTTTCAGAAATGCTTTAAATATATTACAGAATAAGTTCAGAAATGGACAGTTTAAATTTAACAGCTGGTACCAAAACAAGCTAAGGATTTGTAAGATAGGATACAAAGAAACTGACTTGCTTGAACCTTGCCTAGAGAGGCCAGTATCCTTTCAGCATTTATCATTCACTAGTCCAGAAACTGCTCCACTTGTATTGCTTTTCTAGCTCTTTGTTACAACAGCTCTAATACAGCAAGTTATGAGAAATGGTGTTGGATCTTGACAACTTTAATATCCCTAGGGTACTTCTCTAACATTAATCTGAATACAGATTTAATTAATTGTGTGAGCAACCCAAATGTGAAGATAACTTCCTATTCATGATATAGTAAGCGCTGAAGAAAAATCCCAGCAAGAGAAATGGAGTGAAATTAGGTCCACGTTATTATTTTTGAAACCCAATTTACTTTGACCCTTTTTAGCTCAATCCCCAGAAATAAGTTGACATTCATTGCATTGACATGGCTTTATTCATAACAAAACCATGCATAAGCAGCAATTCCATTTTGGGGGAAAATTTCTCCTAAATAAGGAAAACCTCTGCTTATAATAGTTACATTGTTGTCTAAATTTACTTTTATTTATAAGTCAAATATGCTTATAATTTTAAGTAAATTTCATAATAAAATAATATTATAAACATAATAGTTAATAAATGTGGTATGATATTATCTCATTAACCAAAAGTAAATAGTAATCTGATATTTCTAAAAATATTTTGGATAAAAATCATATATCTATAAAGAATTTTATACTCTTACATGATTATAAAAGCAATAATTTAATTAGAGTATACTTGACTAAAACCTTTACTAGTTCAAGATAATAAATTTCAAAATTTAAGTCACTGTAAAATAAACTATATTAATAAATTATAAATGGGCAAAACAAAAATGAATAATAAATTATGATAAACCCACACTTTTATTTACTGATTTTGGAAGATCTTCAAATATACATAATGTTAAAAAGTTACCAATTTTTCAGCTGTAAAAAGGAATGAAGTCCTGATAAAGGTTTAAATCATATGAACCTTGAAGATGTCATATTGAGTGGAATAAGCCAGAAACGAAAGGACATTATAGTGTATGAGTTCACTGATTTGAAACAATTAGAATAAACAAACTCATAGAGTCAAAATCTGGAATACAGGTTACCAGGGGACAGAGCTGGGACGGGGAATGGGAAGTTAAGCCTTAAAATGCACAGGGTTCTTACCTGGAGTGCTGGAAATGTTTTGGTGATGGCAGCAACATTGTAAATGCAATTACGGCACTGAAATGCATAGCTGGAAGTGATTAAAAGGGGAAATGTTAGATTATATATATCATAATGGAATATTCTTTTAAAAGTTTGTCAAATTCTCCAAAACTAATTATACAAACATGACATTATTTAAGGCCCAGAGTTTGTTCATTCACTTCATCTAAATGTGTTATGAAGGTACGGCTTATGCACGAGCAAGATGTAGAGAGTCAATCCTTCAGAGTTAAAGAGGAGAATTCCTAGCATATTTGAAGACTCAAATATGATCATCAGTTCCGAGGCCAAGACTAAATGAACAATAATGATTGCTTTAAATTGATCGATTTATGGACACATGTGAGAATAGTGTACAATACTTACTTCTTACTCTGACCACGATGTACCTTTCTGGCCTTGGTCAGATTGGAAGATTTGTCGTTTCTGAGATCATGTCTGCACTCTGCCACCTCCTTGACTTTGTTCCCACTGGCTGCCCTGTGCAGCCTAGTGGGGGAGCCACTTCAGGCTCGGGCATTGCTCGATGCCTCACACAGTTCAGCATACAGTGCCCCAGGAATATATGCTAGAATAGCCAAGGAACGCATAGCTGTCCTCCCTGGAACGGCTGCCCTGTTCTTTATTGTCTATGCAATTCCCAGTAATCCTCCAGTGTCACCTTTGACCCTGTTTTTCTGATGAATCTTTCAGACATAATCCTCATCCTCCAGGATCTTTCTGTTCTGTGGATTTTACTTCATTTTCACTATGGGATACATTAATTATTGCCATAAATTACAGTTGCACAAGGGCCTTAGGTTTTTATTTTTTTTAATTTTTATTTATTTATTTATTTTTTTTTTATGGGTAAAAATCAAAATTCTCACAATACATACAAACATTTGTAAAATGATATATAAATATATATGCATATATGTGTATTTGCTTACAAAAATGTTATTTATATATATATATATATATACATATATTTTAAGAGGTGCTTAGATTACCTAAAATATTACACGAACTACTGCTTTGCTATCTAACTCATCACCTTCTTTTTTCTATTGCATTTCAAAACTTCACAGTGCATGAAGTCAAGGGTTAGCTCTTATTACTGCATCTTGCATAAAATTTTCACATATTTAAAGTTCATTAATTATTGATTTACTGGAAAAAACTTTAGATGAGTAATAAATGAATAAATATATACATGCACAAATATTTCCTGTTTACTGATTGTCAAGTGCATAGAGACAAGCTACAAGTTGATTTTGTAGGCCATATTTGGTAAGCTATAAGAAAACCAGTACTGAATGATGAAATTAGCACTAACATAAGAGCAACAGTGAGTCATGACAAAGATACTGAGTAAATACAGATTAAGCGAATCCTTTGTAGGTTTGAAAGATTTCCAAGTTAAAGAGTTTTAGAACAGCAGTTTAGAAAACAGTGGATTTTGCATATGAATTCAGTAGAAGAAGATGTATTAGTTTCAGGAAATACAGGGTGCCATACAGATTGTGGCTGACAGACTGTTGGTGGGGGGGCATCATCTCCAGCTTCTGGTGGTTACACCCTGTGAAGTCCTCTCTCCTGGAGTTGGATGGGACTTGCTTATAACCGATAGGACCCAGAGAAGGTGATGGGATGTAGGTGTTTATGTGCATGGCTATGTTACATGAAATTGTAACATCTGCCTCACTGATACACTCTCTGCCTGCCTGGCTTTGAAGAAGCAGCTACCATGCCGTGAGCCAACTTTGGGGGGAGCCACATGGCAAGGAGCTGAGTGAGGGTGGTCTGCAGCTGACAGCCAGCATACAACTGAGGCCCTTGTTCTCAGACAAGGACCTGAAGGCTGCCAGCATCCCTGCAGGCAAGGAAGTGACTTCCTCCCCAGCTGAGTCTTCAGGTGAGACTGTAGCCTTGTGAGACCCTGAAGCACAGAACTCAGTTAAGCTGGGTCCAGACTTCCGATCCAGGGAAACTATGAGATAACAAATGCATCTTGTTTTAAGCTGCTAAGATTTTGATATATCACTGTGCAGCAATAGCTAATTAATACACAATTACTGATGGTTTCTTTTAATAGTCTATCTTTGCCTTCTTTTAGTGATGACTGTACACCCTAACATTCTTTTTGATTCTTCATGTGTTTAAATAGCATTCTATTGGCTTCCTTTCTCTCCCTACTAATCTTCACATGTTTTTTTCTGGCTATAATTAAATGGTAAATGTCCATAAAGCACATGTGTATGTTATATTTGAGAAGGGGCAGGAAAAGTATTTATTCTGAAATTATCTTTAAAACCTTAAAAATTGAGAAAACTTTAAAAGTACAAATCTTCTATGATTGTAAAATTACAGAAAATGGCATGACCAAAATAAATTGTTACGTAAGGGGGGAAACATGTTTCAGAATTAGTACACATGTAATAGTGATGGTAATAACAAATGTTAATAAAGATTCATAACAATAACAACAAAAGCTAACACTAGACTTATGCTACCTAATCTTAAGAACCCAAAGTGATGGTTTCCCTAGAATTCAGAAATGCCAAGGCTAATTAGAACTTTCCATGATTTACTTGTGATAGGGTAGGGGAATAGAGCACTACACAAACTTGAGGGCACACCTGTCTTCCTTATTCTAATGTGAGATCCCCCTTTTCCACCATAATACATTCATTCTATTGAGTATTGAGAGTTAGTCATTGAGAAAGAACACTTATGAGTCAAATTTTGCAGTCCAGCCACTAAACCAATCACCTACTAATTCATACCTACTTCATTGATTTGTTTATTTGCTACTTACCTTAAGAGTTCCTTTTATTCAGCCATCCTCAGTACTGGGCCCATGAGAGAGAAAGCAAAATTAGATCCAAGTTCAACTTCCACACACACCCATTCCTGGGATTAGCAGTCCAGTAGGAGAGAGAACTAAGGACACAAATGGTGATAGCAGAGCATGGTCAGGGTAAGCTTGGGGTTCGAGGAGATGGCAGCAAATGTGTGCCATTCTCAGGAGGGCTTCCCTGGGTTATGCCAAGTATTTGCCTGTGCATGCTGTGGCTGGCAGGTCTTCATTTTCCTCTGGGCCCTGGACCAACTCGTGGCATGAGACTTCAGTGGGAAGATGGGGAAGAGTGAATTAGGAATGCTGGATATGAACAGCCATCTCCAGGAAGACTCTACAGAGCTCTTACTTGTTACTTTACTTCCCATCACTATAACCCTATATGATGGTCACGAAATAGAATGACAAATCTCAGAGTTCCAAGTGGGCTAACGCATGTCTAAGTTTCCAAGTGATTTGAACAAAATCTCATGAGATAAACATGGGCTTATGTTTAAGATACCAGGCTCTGAATGGTTCTCCCTGAGGCATCTTTTCAATAAATGACCCTGAAATTTGTCTTATTGTGATTGCCATAACAATGGCTACACATTTATGACAAAGATACTATTCATTTATATGATACAATGCAATTCAAGATTTAGGACAGATGTGCCAATTGAGAAATACTTTATGTTGATGTTGTCTTAAATCTCTTGTGTAAGCTGTAGAGTAAGAAATGCATGGTTCTGAATAAATCGTATGCTCACTTTTGCCATTATTTGTAAATGTCTCCTACCACCTAATATGTTTATGAATAAAAATTTGAAATACGTCTAAGTTGTCAAAAGATAATGCCACATGTTTTAATTGCCTCTTAATGTTTCTTTCTCCAGTGTCTTCTATTTCTTTTCATCATTTTTTATTCTACCTAAGAAGGAAAACCATATGCCTTTACTGTCTTTTGAAATAAGAAAGAATTTTAATTAGCAATTGTCCATGATGATAGCTAAATTTTTTCTTCTCATTACTATGAAAAATCCAATCTGTTTGATTCTATTTGCTGACAGATGTCTGAACACATTCTTTCTTACTGTTTTTTTACATCGTGTAATGTTATTAAAAAATCATACTTTATTTTATGCACATCTTAAAAAATACTGTCAGAAGAGTTTAACAAAATTTTGTGAATATTGCTGTCCACATATGAGGATTGAAGTGAATTCTATTCCAAAACCATCAAGATGGAAAATAAAATTCTCATCTGCAGGTTAAATTTTGTGAAGTTGAAAGCCAGGATGTGTAAAATCATTGCAAAACAGAATTTGCTGTTGCTGACTGAAGAATCAGGCTGTCTAAATACAAACTATATCCATTAGAAAGGGGTTTCCTAAGAGAATCTATGACATCATTATTATATGTTTGGGCGTCCTTCGTGGCTGCTTGTGTGATGATAACAACCCAAGGGTTAAGCATTGCCAGTACTCAGTGTTATTACAGTGTCCCAAACCTGCCCGACCTTACTTTCCTGCTCTCAGCTCTACAGCTTCACTGCTATGAAATCTATATGCATGAGACAGAGGGAATAACAGTATATCATTTAATTAATCTTGGAGAGCAAATCATCCAATGCAGAATTGTGGTAAAGGCCAAGGTGTACTCAGGCTTTAGGGTCACATCTAACTTTTGGGAATATGCCATTCTTTTGCTGGCCGTCTGGTAGACTTTTTGTGTGTGTGTATGTGGTAGTAGGGTTTTAGTCAGTGTTCGTTGGGGTCTCCGGGTCCACTTACCCCCTAGACAGAGCAAAGTATGTGGAACCTGGGTAAGTGCCCTTAATATTCAATGACATCACCTTTAGAAATTGTGCCACAGTAAGAGTTTTCGAATCAAATGAACCAGATTAGAAATAACATATCAACATAAAAATACAAGTTGCAGACTATATTTAACCTATTTTTATAAAAATAATTATATCTATATGGGTATATAAAGTAGATACAAACATAATGTATCCTATATGATTATTGTATACATGTAAGAATGAAATCTAAACTTTCATGATTTGTTTTCTAAGGGGAAGGTGTATATTGAGGAGGACATTTCATTTCTGCTTTATACATTTCTGTATTGTTGGAATACTTTAAGTTTCACATATATGAATTTATAAAAAGATACATAGAATTGCAACATAGATCTATAATTTCCAACAATTCATTAAATATGTTAAATATTAAAAATATTATTTTATTCTTGTATGTCCCATAGGGATGGTAGGTGCTTATTAGTTAGATTCTTTTTTTTATTCATTGAAGAAATTTCCTACTCTAAGTTCTTGGTAACCTAGAGGCATAGATTGAAGGATTATGAATTATATTTTCAAGCCATGGTATATCGTCCTACTCCAGGCAATGATGCATTAAGTTGTGTTATTGATTAATTTCATATTTTCAACTTATCTTTGCTTTCCAAAAAATTAAAATTCTAGGAATTTGCATGGCTAATTTTCATGGTGAATTTAGAGGACTTAATTTAAAGTGCTCTAAGACTTTTATCATTATTTCAACATTAATTTAACAATATCATCATAGTTCAACCCTACCACTGTGGTTGTTTATAAAATCTGCCTCATTCTCTTAGTTGAGACTCTGAACTGTAAAAAAGATTGAACAAAGATATGCCATCTGATTAGTATACGATTATCTTACTAGAGTATTAATTTTACAGCGTCAAGAATAGCAAGAACCTTCCCAACAATTTGAAGATGTGTCAAGCCAAAATCAAATTTCATAGGTGATGGTAGTGTGTCTCATAACACAGCCGAGATTCGGTAATTTGGTCAAGTGGCATCTCTTTACTCTGTGACTTTGACAAGTTATCTGAGTTCTTCGAATTTCACCCCTGCCCTAAAATTTGTTGTGTGAGTGAAATAAACCTACAGAGACAGGGTTTAAGCCCATTCTAAAACCTCAAGTATGCATAAAAAATTCCATTATAATTTTCATTTACTTTAAAAATGTGTTATGTGATTCTTCTCCCTTTTTTTTATCTTTTCTAACCAATTAATATTTTAACAAGATACAATTAAAGATCTATACCCAGAATAAAACATAAAACAGAATCTGCATTGGCTGTATTTTGTTGTTCCATCAAGGTCATCTTAATCCAAAACAAAAGTGTAATATTTCCTTCCTTCTTCCTTCCCTTGCTTTCTATCCCCATATTTTTAAAACCCTGTATTTTCCTGAGGATCTAGCAGTGACAAACATGGATAATTTGCTTACTTTTCCTGGGTTTCCTTTTGTTGATAGGGAGCTGGTGAAAGTGCTGTTTTTTCTTTAAGGGTGAACGTGTTACCAATATCTCTTCTGTGATAAATGGCCTTAAGTGCAGCGATTATACCTTGAAAACAGCCTTCTCCATTTTGCCATTGCTAACGCCACAGCACTAACTGGGCCATATAAAGTCCTCTAACAATGGTTTTGGGACTTTTATTTACACCTGTCAATTATTTCAAGTTCTCCTTTTCACTTGTGCAGGTAATGGCCTTCATACAGCTGGTTTCAACAGAAACACATTTAATTTTATGAAATATACTAAAACAGAATAGCAAAGGATGTATAGGAAAATTATTATATAAAGTTGAACGTAATGAAAAATTCGTAAAAAAATGAATGAAACTTGAAATTTCTTTCAATACTCTTGAAACGATAAAGTGATCCTCTGTATGAAATTAGTTTATATGAAGGGAAAAATCTTGTATTCTAAGTTCAACCAAATGTTAATTTAACAATTTCATATACATCTTAGAGTTACTATAGCAAATATAGAGCTACTATATTAAATTCTCATAGCTATGTTCCAAAGGAAAACAAAAAAATTCAAAAAGTTTAGAAATAAAAAAGAATGTTTGTGACCATGTTGTCATTAAGCAAACAAAATGAAAGAAGAGGTTTAAGCTAGAAAAGCAAATACTGTTAAAAATTTTACTATGAAATATAAAAATTGTTAGGAACTACTCTTCCCATTCAAGTCTCTATGTTAGAACAGTGTCAACTTATTATTTAAGCTGAATAGTATTGAAGTTTCTCTAATAAACATTTAAATATAAATTGTGTTTTTAAATAAATATTGACTAGTGTAATAAACATTGTTGATGTTTGTAATGATATGAAATAAGACCCATAAAATCAAAGGATGTGGGCAGCAAATAGATTTTCTCAACATAGCTAATTTTATTTTTACAAACACATTCACCTTTCCCCTACCCCTCATTGCCTCATAATCTTTCACCTGCTTTCTGTCTCTGTGAATTTGCTATTTCTAGTCATCTCTTACAAGTGATACCACGCAATTTTCTCCTTCTGTGTCTTGCTTGTTTTATTGAAGATGATATTTTCAATGTTCTTCCATGTTGCAGGATGTCTCATAACTCCATTTTTTCTTATGGCAGAATAATATTCCATTGCATGTATATACCACAATGTGTTTATCCACTCATATGTTGATGGAGATTTGGGTTATGTCCAGCTTTGGTATTGGACAAATTGATCATAATGTTTTACTGTGCAGGTCTGTTTAGGTTCACCCTTTTGGCATTCATTGAGCATCCTGAATTTGTATATTCATATCTTTCATAGGATTTGGGAATTTTTCAACTGTTGTTTCTTAAAATATTTTTACTGGCCCTTTATATTTCTCTTCTCCTTTTGGGACTTATATGACATGTATATTGATAAGCTTGATGATATCCCCATGTTTCTCAGGCTCTCTTCATTTTATTTTATTTTATATTATATTATTTATTTTATTTTATTCATTCTTTTTTCTTTCTGCTCCTCATCCTGTACAATTACAATTGTTTTGTCTTTGTGTGCATTGATCCAATCTGCTCTTGAACTGTTCTATTGAATTTTTCACATTAGTAATTTTATTGTAGTTCCAAAATTTCCATTTGGTTCTTCTTTATTATATCTGTTTCATTACTGGTATTCTCATTTGGTTATATATTGTTTCCCTGATTTCCTTTAGTTCTTTGTCCATGTTTACCTTTAGTCCATTGTACCTATTTATGAGAGTTATTCTAATGTCTTTGATTAGTAATTCCAGAGACTATACTTACTCTGGAATATTTCCCATAAAATTCTTTTTTTCCTGTGATTGGGCCATACTTTGCTGTGTCCTTTTATGTTTTGTAATTTTTTGCTGAGAACTGGATATTCTGATTATTATGTTGTGGCCACTCTGGAAATCTACTCCCACTCTTTAGTCCATCAGACTAAGAACAAAAAGAAGAAAAAAGGAAGGAAAGAAAGAAAGAAGGAAAAAGGAAATGAAAAAATACTACCAAACAGACCAAACACCCCCACAAATGAAAACAAGGAGAATAATACTGAGGGGCACTGCCTTTCTAAGTTTCCTGTTATATGGGGGTGGGAAGCCAGAAGCTGCTGCTATTGAGGCCTAAACCAAGGCCAGCGTCCCTGTTGATTGCTTGGGCACCTGCCAGGCGCAAAAATATAAAACAGAGAAAGAAAACAGCAACGACCTCCTCCCATTAAAAAAAAAAAAGAGAGAGAGAAAGAGAAAGAGATGAACTGAGCCCTTTGACTCTTTATGTCCCTGTAGATGTTCATGCAAGGCCAGAAGACACTGCTTCTGTGTGGACCTTCAAGGTTCCACCAGACCAAAGAAGGCAGGAAAGAGAAAGCCCCAGCCAGTGAAAAGTGCCTCAGGTCATTAATTCCTGGAAGTGCTGCTGAGAGGACTGAAATCAAGGCCAGCCTTCACGCTGCGCCCTCAAGGACCTGCCAGATGAGGAAACACAGACAGAAGGAAAATGGAACCCTAGCTCTTTACCTCCAGGTGGACGCTGGCAGGAAGCTGGGATTGCTGCTGCCCAGAGGGTGGAAACTGAGGCTAGCTTCCAAGCTGGGCCCTCTCGGATTCCAGACTGACCCAGACTCTCAACCCAACTTCGGCAGGAGGTTTCCTGGAATCCAGGCCAGGTATAGTTTCAACAGCCTCAGCTGCTGCTGCAGGGCTGAGCAAAGGGGGTGAGGGGGTTGGGGGGTGGCCACTGGTCCTGCTTTCACTTATTAAAGCCTAACTCTCCAGAGCCTCTCACTTCCTCTGGCTCTCCTGTAGCTGTTCTAAATGTCCATTCTCGTTTCAGGCTTACCACCTAGGTAATTCCAGTCCCTTTTTCCATTTCTTTCATTTTTCTGGTAGATCTGTAAAATTTTCTTCTCCACCCTTTTGAGTTTCTTTTTTTCCTTCTTACCACCTTACTGCCTTTCCTGATCATGTTGTAAGTGTTCAAATGAATAACAGATTTTCCTTGTTTACTGGCAAACAGGATTGGATTTAGTAGTTTGCATTATTAACTTAATGAACTAGTGAATTCCATTTATCTGATAAATCTTTTGTCCTGGTTTTCAATTTCATACATTATTTTTCAATAGTATTGCCAGTGGAAATACTAAATACTGGCCAATCTTGGTACTTTAATAACATCAGAAAAGTGTTTCCGCTTCTAGATAAATATCACTAAATTTTAGGAGTTTGCCATTATGTACAAGATTCTTTTTTTGCTAATTATAAGTCTTCATTTAATTTAGAAAATCATTTTAGTACAGTTTTAATTGTAAGAATAATATGGCATTCTTTATGAATTTAACTAAACCTTAAGTTTTGGGACCCTGAATTGAGAAATAGAAAGTAGCTGAGTCCTTTAAGTCTTCTCTATGCTTGTAATCATTTTGAGAGTCTATGAACTGTTCTTTCACTTGTCCCGACTTTCATATAAGAAATTAATTTTGAAATATATAACTCAATAATATTTATATAAATTGCATAGGCCACAGTTTTTCAGTGAAAATAACTAAAACATATTGGATTGAGCAATGGAGAGCCTCAGAAGATGAGACATTCCTCAGTATAACAATGTAGTACAGTAATATTCAATTTATATTGTAATACCTATGAGAAGTTCAAATGGAATTCTAATTTCATGAAAATTTTGACCCAAATGAGATAGGAAAACAGCATGAATTCTATACCTACACTCTCAAAACCATGGCTTTCACCAGTTTATTTTTAAACAAGAATCTCTGAAAGATGGTATTATGATATGTTTCTAAATTTTTCGAGTAAATTCTCATGTATTGCCCAGTAATGATGACAATAAAACATTCTAATCCATCTGTGGTCCTTGTTCTAAATGCTGTAGCTTTCCCTTTAATATCCATGTGGTGAAGAAACCCTTCAAAACCCAAGGGAAATGAGTGCTGTTTTACTCATGGGTTGGTGCTACGGATAATTCAGAAGCTTGGACAAAGGCAGGATCATCACATTTGAAGATTTTCTCGCTCTTTTGACGTAGGCTTGATAATTCTCCTCAGGGGAGCCTTTAAGCTTCTTGGATGTTTCTGAAAGGTTATATGACTGTAAACGTGCAAATACTAATGGTTAGATTTTGCTCAAGGAATTAAAATCAGCTCAAGAAACCAGGCCAAAAGGTTTCAATTTGGAGCATGCATTCACACTTTTAAAGTGATGGCTGAAATGTTAGATTAAACAAAGATTTCCTGAGAGTGGCCTGAGAACAGCATTTCAATGATATTGATAATGATCACAATATTGACCTTTATTGGGTGCCTGTTCAAGTCTAAGCACTATGACTGGTGATTTATAAATATTATCTCATTGAATCCTTACATAACTCTCTATGAATGAAATTAATTTACACACTGAAGCCTAGAGAGTACATGTCATCAAGGAAATTGCCAAGTCAGCCACTGATGCAGAATTCTCCATCTTTTAAGCCCATAGTGCCCATCCCTGCTTGATCTGGGTCAGCAGTGTGGTCTGTGGGTAGGCATAGCAGCATAACTATTTTGAAACCTAAATCCAAAAAGAGTTACTTTAATTAACTGTGCCCTCAAATAATGGGTATCAGTTGGGTGGCTCCTACCTTTGTTTCAGGAGAATCAATATTCCCACCCTTGGCCTCAATTTAGCATGCTGCAACAGGAAAATTAATGAAATTTATTCATGCATGCTATTCACTTATGAAAGAGTATTTTATTTACCTTGTATTCTGAGTAAATATAGTAAATATACCATGCATATGTAGATACTTTGGAGCTATAAAAGAGAAATTTTGTAATTATTAATTGCAAAGGTTTTATTTTAAATAAACAAGATAATAGAAACTGAATATTTTAGTTCTGAAGGTTTCATTAAAATAATTCAACAAAGCACACACCGTCCTAATGGCCTACTAATTAACATTTTCAGTTGCTTGTGGTACAGTACTTCTGTGGGCTGGGAACCAGAATCTCAAGAGGAGAAATGGCCAGGCTGGACTCCAGGCCATGGCCATTTGGGACCAAGGATTTCTTTGTCTCCTGTGAACACAAGGACTACCTAAAGAAATATACTTCAATAACTAAACTCTCAAAGCTTCTGTACTGGATTCCTAACGAAGCATGCCGCTAAAGAAACCAAGAACAAGACCAGTGAGCCTTCTCTGTGATGCTCTGACTGATTTGCTGTGCACTTCCCAAATTAGATAAGATACCTGTCTAGGAGCTTTCCAAGACACCCCAGCTTTGAGAGCTTATTGGGAGAGAATTCTGCTAAATGCTGCATATGAGAGACATATTTCAATATCACATCAGAATCTGAGAAATGTTGGTCTTCAGGGTTTGAGGTAAAAGAAAAACTCATCATTTGGACAGCTCAATCAGTGCTGGCGATTGTTGGTTTGTACTGTAGATAAAAGGAAGATTCTGTGCTGAATGACTGCAGTGAACCTGATCTTGGTCAACCCTTACTCATCTGATGTAGTAGAATCTTACACCCCGTCAAGACTGCTTGGAATTGATCACAGAGTTGTACTCAATGGAGAAAGGGAAAAAGACGAGCATTTGAGCTGGTTGGGTCAAAATTAAAGCACAAAGAGTTGCTTGGGTTGACAGAGCAAATGAAAAAGAGTAAGAAGGCAACCTTTTCCACTACCCCATGGATGACGTCACTTCCATGAACTAGGGGTCATCTTCAGGATGATGATATTACTGTTTTGAAATGGTGAATATAAACTTCAAGAAGCCAAAAATTAATTGAAGGAAGAAAAGAGGGGTGGCAAGAAAGAAAAACTGTGTTACAGAGTATGAAGGGAATAAGAAAGTGAGGCTCTATCTAGCTGTGCCAAGGTATTTTTATGCGAGGATGGGAATTGAACTGACCTGGAATCACGGCTGCTATTAAATTCTCTAATATGTTTATGCACACATCTGAACTCTGCTTTGAAGAGTTTTCCATGTTTGCATAAGGTGATACATCATGACTTCTGGTTTTTCTAAGAGTGATAAATGAAGAGAGAGAGCTGTTAAAAGAAAAAGTCACTTTTTGTGAAAACGAAAATGTTATAGAATTCAACATATCTCCCAGGACACTCAATGATAAATTCATTGTTCAGCTCCACAGTTCAATTGTCTCCAATTGTTCTCCGCCTAGTTTTTCAATTTTAAACAGATTTTTATTATATTAATTAATTTTATTGTTTCATATTATATTTAATTTCATTTTAAAAGCTCACATAACTTTTTAAGAATTGGGAGAGTATAACTGTAAAAAAAAAAAAAGCCCAAAATGTTCCTTTTTATAATCTCTATGTATCCTTTTAAAATGAGAAGAAATTATGAAGTAGAAATGCTGATATTAATTGAAGAAAAATAACATGTAATGTCTCATATTTGTATGGTATACATATATTCATATATGTGTATAAATATGCATATATGTATATATTTTTAGCAATTTATTTTTCTATTTCTTCTATGGATTAAGGTCTGTACTGCCAAGTTCTTTAATGAGAATTTAAATTTAAATACCTTTCAGCTACTGAAATATGGAATATTGGGTAATAACATAGCACGCATAAAAATATAGTTACTGTGGGTTTAATTTTAACACATTCTTACTTTATAATTCCCTGGTTGTAATACATTAAATACATTAATATATAGTACTCAAGCCAGGCTGTAACCCAACAATATCTGGCATCCAAAGGATGGAACATCTGAGAGGTCGTTTCAGCAGGCACAGGGAGAGCTGCCACTGGACTTGGCCCTGGCACAGTAATGGGTAGGACACTGTCATGCCAAAGCCAAGGCCAATCCCTACCTGTAGATATGGACCCAGCTGGGCTGCTGGCTGCAGAACCCCTGATGGCTGGGGGAACTTCAGAGTGCAAATGTCACCAGATCTGAGTTAAATGAAATTTAGAAGATATGACTAAACGGTTATCCTTACATGATACTGCTTAAATCAGAGTGCCTGGAAGAGTTAGTGGATCTTTCTTAATTTTATACCCAATAAAATCTTGTTTCCCCATGGTGGAGTGGAAATGGGACCTTGTCAGAGAAAAAGTATGTTCCGATACAACAATAAAATTGAGCATATCTGTCTGGAGACTACTAAGTTATGCCTCAGGCACATGTTTCATGGTCAGAATTCATGCATTTATATACACTTCTTCTTCCTTTAAAAAAACCTTTAAAAAGAATATGTGTCTTGCCATTTGGGGGTAATATTTGCAAAACTGCAAAATTCTTCTTCCCATTTACCCCATGGCACCATCTGAATGTCACAGATAACCCCGTAGCTCAGTGAGTGCTGCTGAAATTTCCTTGTTAGAGGTCCCTTCAGCTTCCCAATAATCAGATTTCTAGCAGACTGAATATTTTAATTCATACTTAATTACTTTGTGACAATTGGAAGCTGGGTGTATCACAGAAAATCCTGCTCTTAAAGCCAATCAATTCTTGTACATGTAAACCTATTGTAGGTGGGGACCTTTTGATTAGATCACTTCTGTAGGGCATGACCCAGGGTGGGTTTTAATCCTTTTCCTGGAGTCCTATATAAACCAAGGATTAAAAAACCACAGACACAGAAAAAAATGGCAGAGAAGAAAACTCAGAAACTGAGAGAGAAGGCCCCAGGAGCCAGAAGCTGAAAGGAAGCCACGTTAGACAAAATCTGAAAGCAACAAAAGCAACGAGGCCTGGAGGAGAGGGGAGAGATGAGCTGACACCACCATTGTGCCCCACCATATGCCTGATTTCCCACAGCTGCAGCTCGGTGAGGAAGCATCTCTGATGACGCCTTGATTTGGACACTTTCATGACCTCAGAACTCTAAGCCTTTAATCTAATAAACTCCCATTGTAAAAGCTAACCCTTTTCTGGTATGCTTCCAGCAGCTTTTAGCAAACTAAAACATACCCATTCTTATTACTCATTTTCACTTTGATTGGATATATTTCAACATACTAGGATAGATGTGTTCTTTATGTTTTAGCAAATTTGGGACATTGAAAATGGATTTTTTATGTGTGTGACGAATTGCCAAACTTTGAGCATAAGGAATGATGTAATAACACACACACGGCCATATTTTGAGATGACCAGAGTTTCCTCCACTCAATCAATATCTATCCAAGTGATTCTTTACTTTATTATAAAGACAAGAATGGAGTCCCTGATTTCGATAAATATAACCCACACGTTGTGACTCATAAAAGCATAAAAGTAATATCTGGCCACAGGCAGAAAATATATTAGAAATTATTGATGATCCAGCTGATCACTGTCAATCTCTGTAGTTAGGAAACAGTCCATAGGTCATGGTCTTTAATTTAAGATTCCTTTGTACTGTGTTCACTTCTGGGGTAGGTAAGGCAGTGTTTTCCATTGCATGTAATAACATACTGAAGCAGTGGGCAGCCTTTGATGCTGCATACTTTTAGATAAAAAAGAATATCTCTTTATGGATGAATAATATGCCATTGTGCGAATATACAACATTTTGTTTATCCATTCATCTGCAGATGGACACTTGAGTAAGTTCTGATACATCCTATAGCATGGATGAATGTTGAAGATATCATGTAGAGTGAAATAATCAGACACAAAAGACAAATATTATATGCTCTTGCTTATATGAAATACCTAGAATAAGAAAATTCAGAACCACAGTGTAGATAGCAGGTGGCTGGGGGATAGGGAGTAGGGAAGTGAAGCTTTACTGTGTATGTTCCTACAATAAAAAGTTTAAATAAAGAAATCTGAAAAAGGAATGCCTCCAACTCCAAATTTCATAACTTGGGGAAGTGCAACATCTCTTCACTTTCCTCAGACTCCTAGGCACCTCCTTTTCTAGGGCTCCAGGACTTGGGGGCCCTGAGTCTTTGCTGCCCTACTCTGACTCAGACCCGAACCTCACCATGACTCAAATGCACCACCAAGAGCCACCCAAGTCTTTGCCAGGGGACTTCAAACGTGGCTTTGTGGGGAATCCAGAGGAGAGATTCTCACCCCATGCTCCACAGGCAAAAGTCAACAGTCCTTTTCGGACATTTCTAAGCTGCACAGACTCATTCTGACCTCCCAGACCCCAAGCGATGCTCCTTTGCCTTCCTCTTCCATAACAACTGCTAAATAAACTCAGGAATGGATAAGTCTCTAGTGATTTTCATGGGGAAGTATGCAGGCTGAAATGTTATCCTAAGCTTTATAAATTTGAGACATAAGATACTATAATCTCTACTTGGTGAATAATAGGCATTTTGGAAAATTCATGTAACTCTAAATGCTATTTGCTCTGATTGCATTATCAGCCTCATGCCAAATTCTCTGTGTATCGTACGGACTCTTATGCTGAAGCAGAGTGAAGAGCTGCTCCATTTAATCTTTTGTCTTGCTGACCAGGTTTCTTCAGGCCCTTTAATACAGCAAACAAAATGTCATGCATTTGAAAAAACTGTCACTATAACGACTGAGAAGCTGTCGCTTTATTATTGTTCATATTACCCTAGAGAAGTTTAAAGAAGAATATGGAAAGAAATAATAAAAAAAACTCATGTATAGAACTGCCTCAACAAAATATTATTTTTCTAAATATAGCCCTTTTTGGGCATATGAAACTCATATGAAATGTTTGTTTTACTGAAATATGTATACATTTTAATACTCTACCTTATATGCTATATATTATATATCCTTTTCGGCTTTACACTTGTTTTTCTTAGATATATTTTGTCTTTTGGTAAATGCAATAAAGTAAAAGATTCCGTGTGTTTCCAATATGTGAGCTACATATTACTTTTGAAGACTAATTTGGCCCTAAAGGAAACTAATTTTATTTTGTACTTTCTTATGATAGAAATCTGAGGAAATGTACATTGCACATGGATTAATAGAAAGAAAAGCATTTCCCCACACTTGATTTACTCTTTGCTTTCTTTAGCCAGATGCTCATTCCACTGTCTGAGGAGCCCTACAGTTAGCACGAAACAAAATTCCCTCCAGGAATAGGGGCAACAAAAGGGTATAAAACATTCTACTTTTATATATTACAAAAGCTCATGTATTATGCTGGCACATTCCAGACAGCAATGTATTAAATTTAGTAGAGATGCATCGTAGCCAGTGCCATGGAAAGGAGACCCCAGCCCGGCCCACGGCTGTCCGGGGCACAGAGTGCTGCTTGCTGGGCTGGGGAGTGTGTGCCATCTGGACCCCAGGAAATTGTGGGGCAGACAGTGGGAATGAAGTTGGGGCCTATTTTAGAATCGCTTGGATTCCACATTTAGGAATTTGAAAGTAATCTGATTATCAGTAACAAAATTATTGAGAGTTGGGATCAGGAAAGCAATTTTCACTAAAGCTACATCCCCAAAAGGCTAAGTGGAGTGTGTGGTGTGTTGAAGCAAGAGAAAAACTGGGGCAGTAGGTGGGTGTGGGCCAGCATTAAAGTGGTCTCCAAATTGAGACACACGTGCTAAGTCCAAGATGGGACACATTTCTTGACTTGCAGGTATTATTTATTTTTACATCATCCTTTTAAAATCCACCTTCTGTACCTGAATCATAATGTACATAGCACAGGAGCATGCACACGTACTTTACAAGTAGGTCGTTGTGAGGGTTTCTCAATAACCACTTCCTGGTAAGGGCTGTGGTCTGCGGCCCAGGAGAACCGGCCGTGGGACCCGTGGAGAGGAAACGATGGATGCCAGAAACATTCCGCAGGTGGAGGAACAACCTGCCTAATGATAATCTTGATAACTGAGGTGTGGCAAGAGATGAGTGTCATGGCACCCTGAGTAAATTGCTTTTGTGTGTGTCGCATGATATTTGTGTATTTCACATCTTTATATGTATGATTATAAAAATAATTTAATTTTCTCAATCTGAGTTCATAATGTCTCTATCCATAAAAAAAATAGACATATCTTTTTTGAGTCCTCCCTGCGTTCATAAGTTACTTTTTAAAGTGCAGGCGTTCACAACTCCTTGATCAAGAAATGAGGTCATTCTTGTTCCTTCTTTTATGAATTGTTTTAAAGGGGCAAGTAAGTTAACAGGTGAGCACACCTTTATTTGCTGAAGACAGCTGAGCACACCTTAACTCCATCAAATGTCTGAAGCTGAATCTAATTTTTTTTAATATTCCAAAATTAATCACAGATGTATTAAAACTAGGAAAATTAGATGAGCCTGAACTTGGTCCTTATAGGACAACAATCAGCATAGGCAGTTTGTCAAAAGACAGTCAATTTTTTTTCAGTTTAAGAAAAGTTTTTGACTTTGACTTCTTTCACGTAGTGAATTCCCCTACTATATCAAAAACATGATTCAAGTTAAAATATTGTCATTTGCATAAAATTCTTCAGGGACAAACTCTGAGGGATCCTTTACTAGTGAGTGTCAAGATGTGAATATATTTAAGATTCTATCTTAACTATCAGAGGACACTAAAATAATACTCACTCTAGAGATCAATTGAATCCATATTTTCTCTTCTAAGGAATGACATACATATATTACAAAAGTTGGCTTATAAAATACAAATTAAGAATGCTAGCATATTTAAGCTGTCAGTTGAAGGAAGCAGGGGAATGCTAATGGTGTCATAAAGTGCATTAATTCTAGGAACAACGTAGAATTCTTAACAACTTGAACAGGAGAAAAAGCTTATGCCTATGCCAAGCCTGCTGCAATGGCTCTGAACTGAATAAGTCTTAAGACATCTGCTTTGCTTCCTAATTTCTCCACAATCGCGTGTGATTCCATCCAAAATATGAAATGGTGTAAGAAAATCAACACACATCCTTAAATAGTTCCTTATCAATGACCTTATACTCCCCAATGCATACAATTTTGAATATTCTCCCATAGGCCCTGACAATACGAAGTTGAGCTAAAAGCTGCCTGGTTTCACACGTAAAGCAGTTCAGCTTGTTGGCAGTCTGCCAGCAGCCTCTTTGCATGGAGAAACATCAATTCCCAATACCTAACACTAAAAATCCAGCCATAAAATACTTCATAAGGACTCTCCTTTAGAGCTATTTTGAGGATTTTCTAATTAGGGTTTAAAAGTTATTGTTCCCATAAAATCCATCTTTTCTGTTTTTCTCATCACAATGTCAAAAAAGAATTTCCAGTGTCATCATACTGTGGGATGACCCTTCTCTCAGGGTTCTTGAAAATCAGTTACAAAAGACTTTAATGAAGTGTTATCGCAAAAGAAGAAATAAAAGATTAAAGCACATTACCCTTAATGATATCCAGGAATTATGCCTTTAGCAACAATTTTAGTATTAATATTGTTTTGTGTCTGCTGTCTTTGGCCTTCTTTGAGAAAGCTGAGATTAAAGCTGGGCTCATTCTGTTTTAAGGCTCAGTGGAAAAAGAATAAGTATAGGTTAGAGTAAGAGAAGCAGTTTCCCACAAATCCTTTCTGGTTACTGAGTTCTAATATGGGTATGCCACATCCTGCCTGAGGTGCACCAGGGAAAGGAGAGACCTTTTCCAGCCTTGAAGCAGATGGCAAGAGGGAGGCATTTTCTTCTTTCTTGCTTTGCTTTGAGGCACAAAATCCTCATCACTGATAAAGGAGCCATCTGGCTAAGTGTCCCTTCTTATTTTTAGGAAGCAAATGTCTATCCAGATTCTTTGCTCATTTAAAAAATTCTATTATTTATCTTTTTATTGTTAAGTTGTAAATGGTCTTTATATATTCTGGATACAAGTGGCTTATCAGATATATGATTTTCTACTATTCAGTGCATTGTCTTTTCTTTCACAATGGTATGCTTTGAAGCACAAGAGTTTTTAGTTTTGATTAAGTTCAGTTTTTCTATATATTCATTGGTTGTTAGTGCTTGTTGTGTCATATCTAAGAAAGCTTTTGCCTTGTTAGTTTACTATTATGCTTTCTTCCAAGAGCTCTATATTTTAGCTCTTAAATTTAGGTTTGTGATCCAAAAGGTCGCACTAAAAGGGTATTGGATTTTCGTTCATTTTTGTCTACAGTGTAAGGAAGGAGTCTAAATTCAACCATTTGCATTAGGATGTCCAGCTGTTCCAGAATCATTTGTTGAAATGACTATTCTTTCTCCATCGAATTGTCTTGGAACCTTGTTGAGGCCAACTGACGACAAATATACGTCCTTTTCCCCGGACTTTCTATTCTATTCCATTGATCTCTGCGTCTATCCTCATGCCATGCCACCACCACTCTGTCTTGACTACTCTAGTTTTGTAGTACGGTTTGAAAATGGGAAATCAGATCCGTCAAATTTGTCCTTATTCTTTAAGAATGTTTTGGCTATCCTGGGTACCTTGTATGTCCATCTGAATTTTAGAATCAGCTTCTGAAATTCTGCAAAGAAGTCAGCTGGGATTTTGATAAGGATTGAAATGAATCTGTAGATAAATTTGGGGGGTGGGGGAGTATTGCCATCTTAAAAGCATTACATCTTTAGAGCCATAATATTAGGTGCCTTTCCACTTAGGTGTTAATTTCTTTCAACAATGTTTTGTAGTTTTGAGAGCATAAAATTAATTTTCATTATTAAAAAAGTGATTAATTGTGTACACAAAACTAGTACTGTTTTCCCCAAATCTGTCATCCTATATGCCTATGGACAATGTATTCTTTCTTTTTGAATGTTTTTTTTCTCTCTTCTCTTTAGGTTTAGCTCAGTTGTAATGATGTCTTCTTTTCAGTACTTCTTAGGCTTTTTAAACAATTGCTGTATAATCTCTTGCCTGCATATCTGTGTTCCCACTAGACTGCTTTTGAGAATAAGGCTGACTTCCTATGTCCTGCTGTAACACTAGGCCCTGGTACAGCCTGTTTTGATGTCATTGTGATTTCCTTATGTATTAGTCAGCCAAAGGGGTGCTAATGTAAAATACCAAAAATGGGTTGGACTTTATAAAGGGTATTTATTTGGGGTAGAAGTCCACAGATACCAGGCCATAAAGCTTTAGGTTTCTTCTCTCACCACAGTCCATTGCCACGTGTTAGAGCAAGACAGTTGCCGGTGTTTGCCAGGGTTGAGGCTTCTGGGGTTCCTCTCTTCCCGGGGCTGCGTTTCTCTCCGGGCTTAGCTCCTGGTTCCTCCACAAGGTCAGCTGTAGACGATCAGGCAAATGGCTCGCTTCTCTTCTCCTGGGGCCTCCTTTCCAACATCAAAACTGCTTCTCAAAAGACTGCTTCAACTGTCCTTTGCCTTGCCTTTTATATTCAATTCCCCACCCACCAAGGGGTGGGGCTCAACGCTCTAATCCTAACCTAATCATGCCCAGATTAACAGATCGGTTTACAAGCATGATCCAATTATATTTTTGGAATTCATAAATACATCAAACTGCCACACCTTAATACACCAAATTGTTCTTTTAAATCTAAACATATATTTTTCATTTAAAAAGGAAATGATGGAGTATATTAGTCAGCCAAAGGGGTGCTAATGCAATATGCCAGAGACTGGTTGGTCTTCATAAAGGGTATTTATTTGGGGTAGAAGTCCATAGTTACCAGGCCATAAAGCGTTAAGTTTCTTCTCTCACCAAAGTCCATTGCCACATGTTGGAGCAAGACAGCTGCCGATGTTTGCCACGGTTCAGGCTTCTTGGGTTCCTCTCTTCCCGGGACTCCGTTTCTTTCTGGGCTTAGCTCCTCTGGTTCCTCCACAAGGTCAGCTGTAGACTATGAGGCTGACTAGGCTTTGCTTCTCCCCACAAGGTCAGCTGTGAGCTCTCAGGCGAATGGCTCATCTCTATCCCGGGGCCTTCTCTCCAACATCAAAACTCCAACATCAAAACTGCTACTCAAAACTTCTGCAACTCTGTTCTTTGTGATGCCTTTTATATTTTATTCCCCACCCTCCAAGGGGTGGGGCTCAACACCCTACTGACATGGCCCAGTCAATGCCCTAATCATAACTTAATCATGCCCAGATGAACAGACCAGTTTACAAGCATAATCCAACATATATTTTTGGAATTCATAATTATATCAAATTGCCCAATGGCTAAATGGAGTAATTCTGCATATTACAAAATAATTTCTCACTTTATATAATGGTTTCTTTTTAAATTCCCTTTAAATTGTAAGTTATCCTAGTAAGTTAAAACATTTCCCGATTAATTATAACATTAAACCCTGTTTATGCTCAATTTTCTGATCTGTGATAGAATGTCTTGCCTCTTCTTGCCCTCTCACATGGAAGTCTAGGATACTGAGATCAAAATTCTCAGACTATCTTGGTCAAAATCTTATGGGAAAATTATGCTTTGGTTGTGGTTCTTTTACCAGGAACCTCAAGCTTTAGTGGTTTGTAGAAGCCACAAAGATTGCCAGAAAATCCCTCTTACTGTAAAGATAACTTAGATTTTTTTCCCCATCACTTTTCAAACATATGTTCCCCAAACCCTTACTTTCCTGTGCTGCACTAGACTTTGGAAACAAGGATGAAGTGTCTGCTCTTAAATCATGTATAAGCTACAGCACAGGTGGCAAACACAGAGCGCTTAGTAGGTTTCAGTCCCAATTGCTCATTGATGACACCCTCTCCCACTGAAACCGAATTGAGTTTCAGAGGCCTACTCAACCTAAAATCATAAAATCATTAAACGACGAGATTAAGAATTATCTGGAGAAATTTCTGTGTTAACCTTGGTCCAGTGCTACGGCAGAGGGGCCTGGGAAGTACCGTGACTTGCCGGCACTAACTTTACACCTAAATTTAAAGAAAAAAATCATAAAATTTGTAAGAGAAAGGCTTTGTGCACATTTATGTGCACCAAATGACAAAGGGGCTTGGTAGGTCTTAAGACCAGAACTCTAAATTTTTGTATATTTAGGGTTCTATATCATTTCTAGAAGCCCAGCAGCTGTCTGATTTTACTGTATTTTCATACTATGAACATCTCTGTCATATACTTACTTGCTTCATAAACTCAGTGATTTCACAGCCACTTCATTTAACTGCATTTACCTCAATGGGGAAAATTCACAGGCTGTCTGATGGCATGCATTAAATTCAACTTTCATCACCCACTCATCTATCCTTTCCCCAGAAAGTTGCTGAATTTCCAAGAGAACAAAAATTTTCAGCTTTGTATTATTTTTATTTAACCAAAAGCAGAATGTTTGTAATTGTCTCAGTAATTACCCTAATTTCTCATTTCTACA
Source organism: Tolypeutes matacus (assembly GCA_026826555.1). Lineage (NCBI taxonomy): Eukaryota > Metazoa > Chordata > Mammalia > Cingulata > Chlamyphoridae > Tolypeutes > Tolypeutes matacus. The sequence continues at coordinate 25,757,912 of JAKSZT010010858.1, read as the reverse complement.
TGACTAAAAATGGCCTTGTTATCATTTCTGCTTGATTTTTTCATTTATTTGCCCAAAATGTTACTTTCTGGTTCTTTTTCAAAGAAAAGAGATTATTTTACCTTATGAAATATGCATCAGATCAGTTCAACAAAATATGAAATGCCAAGATTTTTCACACCTCTGTTTTTATTATCAATAGTAAATTATTGTTGATTTACTATAATTCAACAATGGAACTAAACTTTATATATTTTTGGCATCTTGTTTTCAAATATGAAAAATAATATAAAATCATTAACATAAACAACTTCATCTGGAAAAACATTATCAGTTTCTTCTCTTATTTATCTGATTATTGCAAATTACTGCACAGGATTTGCTATGATACAGCCATCTCTAAAAGTGAATGAAAGCAAAATCTTGACTATAATACTTCTATTTTATTTCACATCCTTATTTAAAAAATTTTTCTGTTTATGTTGGCAATTAATGACTTACATTTACTTATCTTTTATTATTAATTGAGACAGTGACATGACGAAATCCTACACTTGCTAGAGAAACAAAGGATAAAGATAAAGGTTCAATAGAAAACCAATAATAGTAAAAACAAGCAAGTCTACCAATGTTAATATCTGAGAGAATCTACTTAAGGATGTAAAAGAAAAAGCATAATAATTTATATTGATTAAAGTAATAATATTTCAAGGAGTTATATCAGTTGTTACTATATTTTTCAGTTAATAACAGAAGGCTAAAATATTTAAGATTAAAATTGAAAGATTACAAGGAGAATTTGACAGAAGCATCATCATGTTTACAAACAAAAAGGAATGGAAAGAAAATAAGATAACACAAAAAGTGGAACATAGCATTAAATAAAACAAAAGGGAAGAAATAAGGATAGAAGCAGAAACAAATCACATAAAATCCAATAAAGCAAAAATTGACTCTGGAAAAAACTATAGAAAAGTTACAAAATTTGGTAGAGGCAAACACAGAGGAGGCAGAAATAAGCAAAACTGGGAACACACAAGGAGTGAATGTATAACAGATTATTTAAAGTTTTTAAAGGGAACACAAACCTCAACTTTACAATAAAGATATGAAAACTAGACACAATTGCTTACTTATGAAAACATGCAAGCTACAGAATTTTCCCCAGGAATAAAGAAACTTTTAATAAGCTAACCATCAAGGAAAACATTGAGAAATAGTAAAAATTAACCTATAGGAGAGAATAGGTAGTTAAGTAGAAAATCATAATTTAAAATAATAAAAAGTGGGTTCTTTAAAAACACCCACAAAATTAGTACCTGGCAATATAAGTTAAAAAAAAGAGGAGTGGAAGGAAGACAAAGTCATCAATATACAGCAAATGAAAGGGCTATTATTCTAAAAATCCTTGGTACACTAATAAAAAGATAATGATACAAACATCTTTATATTAAGAAATTAGAAATTATACATTAAATTAACATTTTTCCAAATGTGGCTAATAAATTAACACATTTATTTTCTTAAAGAGACCCAAGAAAAATAGAAAACCTATGGATAAAATGAAAAATTGAGAACTTAGGTATATGTATCCTCCAAATTTAAATTCCAGGGGGTTTCACCAGTGAATTTCCCAAATATTTAAGTAAGAAATAATTCTATGATTTCATAAATGCTTTAGAGAATAGAAAAGGAGGCAATACTTCACAGATATTTCACACTTTATGCTTTCTCTGGAATTTGTCACCACAAAGAAAATTTACAAGCAATCCCTATCTTGAACATAGATCCCAAAATTCTAAACAAATTATTAGCAATCTAGCAAAATATATAAAATATAAAATATAATATATTGTGAACAATTCATTCCAGGAAAGCAAGATATATTCAACATTTGAAAATAAATTAATATACTTCACCACATCAGCAGAATAAATTAGTAAAATTATGTGGTCAGCTCAAGATAGACAAAAAATAATTTGATAAAATTTAACACCCATTTCATCTGAAATTAAATAAAAGTCCTTAGCAAATTAGAAAAGAAGGAAATTTGCATAATCTCATGAAAACATATCACATAATCATGAAATATTGAAATAATGGCCCATGAAATCATGAGTGAGACAAGGATGGCAGTTCTCACCTCTTCTACCCAACATTGTACTGAGCAACAGTGTTAAAAAAAAGAAAACAAAAATAAAATTTGGAAAGAAAAAAAATAATGCTGTCATTATGCAAAGATCACTTGATTGTGTACATAGAACATCCAAAGGAGTCTACAGATAAATAATTAGAATTAATAAGTGAATTTAGCAATCTTGTTGAAATCATAATCCATGCACAAAAATAAATTGTGTTTCTATATATCAGTAACTGGCACTTATAAAATGAAATTTAAAGAAGGTGTCAGTTTTCTAGGTCAGCACAAACAACATACCACAAACTGGGTGTCTAAAAATAACAGAAATTTATTTTTTGCAGTTCTGGAGGCCAGAGTCCAAAATCAAGGCGTTGGTGGGTCCATGTTCCCTTTGAAGTTGGTAGAGGAGAATGTGTTCCATGCCTGTCCCCTGGCATCCAGTGGGGGCCAGCAGTCCTTGGCATCCCTCGGCTTGTACCATAACTCATTCTCTGCCTCTGTCATCACGTGGCTGTCCTCTCTCTGTGTCTGTCTTCTCTTCCCGTTAGAAGGACACTGGCCATATTGGATTAAGCACCCACCCTACTCGAGCATCGCACTTTAACTGACCTACTTCCAACTATGATGAACCTCATTTCCAAACAAGATCACATTTTTGAAGTACTGGGGATTAGGACTTCAACATGTTTTTCTGTGGATACAAGTCAACCATAACAGAAACTAAGATTTAAAAATACGATAAAAAAATAAAACAATTAAATCTAATGAGAGCTGTGAAAGACTGCTGCACAGAAAATTAGCATTACTGTGAGACTTAAAGAGAGCCAATAAATGGAAGTATAAACCACCTTCAGAGAAGAAAATACTCAATTTTGTGAAGATGTCAATTCTTTACAAAGCAATTTTATTTATGGATTCTAAGCAATCCCAATTAGAATGGTGGAAATTGATTTTAAATTTATATGAAACTGCAGTGGGCTTAGGAGAGCAATGATGTCTTTGAACAACAACAACAACAAAAACAGAATTGCTATCCTTAAACAAATATGAACACTTATTAAAAGAGCAAATGCATAAAATAATCTGGCATTGGTGCAAACATAGGCAAATAGATCAACAGAAGAAAACAGAAGCCAAGAGTACACATCTACATTCATTTGAGTTATGACAAATGCAGCACTGGAGAGCAATAGGTGAAGTATGAAGCTCTTTTCCATAAATGGGTCCTTGTCACTTGTATATCCATAGAGGAAAAAAAATATGTTGGCCTCTATCTCATGCCATAGACAACATCAACTTCGAGTGAACTGTGGATCTGAAAGTGAAAAATAAAACAATGAGCACATTAAGGAATGACGTTTCCTTAATCAGGTCATAATAATCAGTAACTATAAAATGTAAAGATGGATAAAATGGGCAATATTGAAATTATGAAGCTCTGTTCTTAAAATACACCACTGCGAGTGTGAAAAGGCAAGTTCACGTGGAAGGAGAATATATTTGTCATACACACAACCGACAAAGCATGAGTACCCAGCATGTGTGGAAATCCCTTACGCATCAATTAGAAAACATATTGCAATGCATTTGTAAAGTTTGAAAAGGTGGCTCTCTTATTTTAGTTTGTATATTAAGATCACAAAGGCACATCCAGTCTAACAACTGGTAGGTGTGTCCACGAGCCATATTTGGCTAAAGAGCTAGCAGATCTCTCAGCTACGTTATTGTGAAAATTACTTGAGAGCAATCAGTTGACTTAAAGGAGAGATTGTTTACAACTCTGAAGATGGCTCTAATTCATGTTCCATATAGCTTACTCCAGCTGCTCTGTGGAGAGCGCATCCAGGGGATTAAGAGTGGCAGCGTGCTGACCAGCTGGGGTCATCCGGTGAGAGGTGATGTAGCTTGAGGTAGTGGAGTGGGAGGTGTGGCAATGAGGTCAAATGTGTTCAACAGGGAGAATGGACAGTACTGCTGAGACACCGGGTGTACTGAAATAAGGGAAAACAGGGTCTATAACAGGACACAGGCTTAGGGACAAACTGGTTTTCCCCTCTTAGATTTTATTTTGAAAATTTTTAAACATTCAGCCATGTTGAAATAATTTTCCAGTGAACCCCCTTACACTCCAAACCTGGCCTGTGTCATTAACATTTTAGGATATTTGTTTATCACATATCTGCACATGTATTTGTTCCTTTATCCAACTAGCAAACCATTTTCTTATGCATTTCAAAGATGCTGACATCAGTATACATCTTCCTAAATAATCCACATGCCTGGTATTAGCTAGATTTCAAAAAATTTTTATAGTTTTATGTAAAATTCAAATGCAATGAAAGGCATAAATCTTAAGGACACATTTACTGAATTTTGACAAATGTCTACATCTAGGGAAACATTTTTTTTTTTTTTTACAATAAAATATTGAGATACTGCAATTTATTTTCAATGCAATGGCTTATATTAAGTCACAGGTAATTGTGCACTGACATAAAGAAAAGCCTGCAGGGAATACAAGAATCAACATATGAGAAAAATATATCTCAACTACAATAATTTAAATAGCCATCTAGCATTGCCCATATTTTTTCAGCTGTTTCCTTATTAGAATAATAAATTTAATGACTTTTTATGTAACTAGAATTTCACATAGAAAAGATGAGGTTGTTAATTTGATTTATCTATCAATTACTCAACATATTTAGTCTATACAGGTAAATTAAAACTCAGGTTAATGAGATAGACTTTAAGATCCTAAAGAAAGTCAACAGTTTTGACGAAACTTAATTCCATAATTCATAATTGCAATATTGGCATAATAAAGCCATTGTATGAGGAGTACTGCGAAAATATCCAATTCGATTTCTCCTCAATAAACAAGCACCTTAAAGGTGATTTATGAAACTTAATTGCAACCACATCTGACTCTCCATACAGCTGGCAGCAATAAGCAGGTCAACATTTTTCATACACGCTTGTGAAAAGACACTAAAGAAAATTAGCCTTTCTAAAGAAGTCAAAATTCATTTTGACTCTGTTTGTTGTCAAATCTTACAGAAACAAAGACCTCATCTTACTTGAAAGAATGACTTCCAACCTGGTCTCTAATAGAAGCAGTTTGTTATCAATGTGCTAATTTATTGAAAATTCTATCCCTCATCTGAGAAATTTGTCATCAGTCAGAATTTAAAAACAAACAGACAAACAAAAAACAGTGTTCATTTTTCCTACTGTATTGGGAAGATACTTATTTGTTTTTTATTTACTTAATATTATTTTTCTTCTTTCTGTGTCTTTTCTGAAAGAATAAGCTGAATCCAACCAGTGACAATTGCTTAGAGATGATCCACAGAGAATTCTACTGCAACTCACATGTGTATCACTTCTGCTAATGTTTTAGGATTCTGTAGGTATAGTTTTAGAAATTTCTAGTAACTAGGTCAGCACTGCCATGATATTGCAGTCTTAAAGTAGAAAGCGTTTACAGGTCAGTTAGCTACCACTAGCGTTTTGCCACTAGGCTATTTTGGATTCCTCTAATAGGAAAAATGTTACTGGCAATTTTCAACAGAGAGGTTAAGCTGAGATGCAGAGATTATACCATATTCCCACGGTTTTCTACCAAAAACATACAAGCACACACACACACCTAGAAGGAGGAACTCTGGTGGTTTATTCAATGTAAACAAAGCCCAAAGGCTTGAGGAAAGGAGGTCAGTGTAATAAAGTTTTTCATATTTCAAGGCAACGGCCCTGTATAAACAAAATGCCCCACAGCACGATCTTCCTCCTAAACCTTAAATCCAAAGCTCTTATACCTCTGCAATTTGGACAGGCATCCTGTGGGTTTCCTATGAAATCATTTTAAATGATTTCATCCCAGGAGAAATTAAGAGTTCTACTCTTCCTGGCCATGAGACAGTCAGGAATTGATAAGGAAAGATAAAAAGCCAAGAATTGAAGGCATATGGAAGCCTGCGAGCTTGCAATGAAAGAAGAAAACATGTCAAAGTACAGAAATAGAAAAAGGCCTCTCACTTTAAAGGGCGAACAAGCCAAACCATCTGGCAACTGTATTGACGAGTTCGTTCCCAAGGTTTTAACTTATTGTTCTGCTTTTTCATCCCCTCGTGTTTTTCTGCTCATTCTTTTCACAAACCTAGAGTTTTTATTTTTAAAATTTTCAACCTCTAACCATGGGTCAGCCATAAAAAAGAGGTCCCGGCATGGCTTAATTTATTTCTCTAGCTCTGTGGGCCTGACCGCCGCTCTCTGGTGCTGCCTCCCTCTGAGCTTTGCCACCCTCCGCAGTCTGCTCCTGCATCCACCCGCTGCCTGACCATGCCCTTCTGTCCTTAGAGTCACCACAACTCCTTTGTGAAAAGTAGGCAGGACTCCTGGGCTCGTGGTCTTTCCAGAATGTTCTCCCCAGCACGCCTACTTTCACAAGATCATGACTGACACATACATGAGCTGTCCCTGATACAACTGACCTCAATGCGCCCCCCATATCTGAGGTCACCAATGACAAAGGGCCCCTCACGCTCTCTCTCTACACCCTTCAAGTCCTCACCTCGTTAGTGGTGCAGATTCTCAGCACCCTTGAAACTCCAGCTAGGGTCCTTGACGTTGGGCCCATGCATTACGCATCTCAAGAGAAATCAGTGAACCCGCATCAGAGCAGAGGAGGACTTTTCAGGCTGATCGCTGGGCGGGACAGGAGATGCCCCAGGTGACTACTGTGACAAGTGCAGGGAGGCTGGCCGTGCCCTGCGTGACGGGCCACAGATGCTGATTGAGAAGGAGCTGCACCGAGGAACCCAGCTGCCCTGGGTGGAGCTAATACAGCAGCTTTGCTGAAAATAATGAAGAAAGAACTATTGGAAAATCATCAAAAGGAAGTGAATGCTTGACAAACAAACTCTTCCTTATAGAGTATTTAGTTATATAAAATTCTGCCTTGGGACCTGTGGTGGAAAATGGGTTATAGGTAGTTTCTTATATTCTAATATGAAATTCTTTGTAACTTATCTCAACAAAAACAGTCATTGGCTATTTAAAAAGACTATTTTCAAACATTTGCAAACACTGTTTCCATGAAACCGTCAATACAGCTTCCTAAACTATCTTTCCTTGGAAATTATCTTTCCCTGGAAAATACGTAACATTTACAATCTCCTTTGTCTATAACGCTTTTAATGCTAAATGTTTCATTTCCAATGGGGGAAAAACTGACTTTAAATGAAGGAAAAAGTTTTTACTATTAAAACAGTGATATCAGTAGGTGCTGGCTGTAGAGACTCAATGGAATTCTCATGCTCTGGAATGTTACTTTGTCAAGGTAAGATAGTCTTAAGTATTACAAAAGTTTTCAACTTGGACAGAAGTCTTCTCAGTCCAAACAACACACACCTACCCAAATCAAGCCTTACCTTTAACTGTCAACCAAAACCACATTTAAAATCCTCTTGGCCTAAATAATGGGTATTTTCTCACATCTCCATAAAGGGTCAATTAGATTCTAGTTCATCATTTTAAAAATGTAACTAAGCAAGGAGGAAGCTCTACAAGATGAATTGCACCTGTCTCCAGTTTTCTCCTATTTCAACTCGATTTAAAAGTCCAGGTTCAACAGGATTAAACGCATAGCCCCGGCAGTAGTTTGCAGAGGTGTATTTACATGTTCATTTAATTTTAAATTAAGATGTCATCTTACTTTACCTGAAATCTGATTCAAGGAAAAAGGAGAGCAATATTTTTCTAAGTTAAGATACAAAGCAATATGTTTAATGTAATCAGGAATAGATTGCATCAGCCTCACAACATTAATATTAAAAAAATTTTATACAGAGTATTGACTGATTTAATGTGAGATACAGTAAGTCATCTTCACAGGTAGAGTCAGAAAGGCTATTAGTAATTTAGTGCATTAATTTAATTCAAAAGTTTTTTTTTTTTTTCCCCAAATTGTGTTTATACTAAAAAATTTCTTTTAATTGATGGGTTCATGGAGTCATTACTGAACCTTAGGAAACCTTTAACAAACAGCTTACATAGAGTCCTTTGAGGAGACTCATTTATCCCATTTAGACATGAGAGTGCAAGTCTGGTAAAGGGAGAGAAGGTGAACTGACGAAAGTGAACAATTGTCAGCTGTGATGTGCTTTTCAAGCTAAAGAAAGTAAAAAAAATTGATATCTGTAATTTAATGGGAAAATAAATGGTGCCACTTAACTGGGTATATTCTTAACACCTCAGTGGTATATCTAGGAGCTTTTTGCTTTCTTTTTTGTTTTTGTTTTTGCTTTCTTTTGAGCCAAGATCTTCATTCAGGAATCAAAAACTGAAAGTCCTTGGGTTTAGAAGACACAGAAAGGGAAAGGCTAATATGAGAACTAGTAAAATTTGAAGGGTAATCTTTGAAGTATAATTTCCAAAGCTAATCCCCACCATGCCTCTAAGACATATGAATATATTCAAATGTTCGTGGGACTTTGTCTCAGTGGGTGGAGATCCACACAATAACCGAAAGAATATTGAATTCCCATCCTGGGGAGTTCTGATACATTCTCTAATAGGACAGCAAGAATCCCCTAAGTGTAAGGGCAATGTCTAGTGAAAAAAGATAGACCATTATGCCAGGCCCTTGACATTGATTATTGTACTTATGAACCTTTTCTTGTGAAATTGAAACTTAGCCTAGTATTATATACTGCCTAAGAGTTATCTACCGAAAGCCTACTTGTCGCTCAAATGTGGCCTCTTTCTAAGCCAAACTCAGCACATAAACATACTACCTCCTCCCCAGTGTGGGTCATGACTCTCAGGGATAAGCCTTCCTGGCACCAAGGGATTATTACCAAGCAGCAACCAGCAGTGCATTGGGAAAAAGATATTGACCGAAAGGGGGCAGTGGTAAATGCAAATGAGTTTTTATGGCTAAGAGATTTCAACGTGAGTCGGGAGGTCATTCCAGAGGTTATGCTTATGCACATCTCAGCAGGATCTCATTGACTGCCACAGTAAACAGTGTCTCAAATAGTGGAGCTCATGAGGGCTCTAGAGATATCCAGAAACTATAAGCAGGGCAGACAGCTCAGGAATTTGGCACCCTGTCAGTAGACCTTACTTTGGAACTTATGCTCCCCAGCTTAATAGAGCTAGACTCATTTATAGTTTCTCTACACATGGCTCTTCTGCCTCTTTTATTTGAACCCATACTTAGCACTATACTGATAAATGTATGCCCCAGAGACTCAACTCTTTGATCCACCCATGTGCCAGTTGGACCCTGAATCTCAGCAGAGCTGTAACACCTACTCTCCAGTTCATTGGACTCACCCAGGGCAATTAACAAGGAGATGATGATGGATAATGCCCACCCCAAGGAATAGAGAGTGTCTGCAACTACAAGCAAGATGGCTCTATCCATCTGCCCCATATAAACCCCTCTCAATTAGAAGCAGAGTAGGCATCACCATCCCCAAATCCTCAAGATTGGGGAATGAACAATGGACTAAAGTAGACTTATTATTATCCTACTATAGACTTATTATTATTCTAGCAATGGAAGAACTCTTAGCACTGATGTAAAGGCAGTGACCACCATACAATGTCATACAGGATTTGTCCTGTATGACATAGCAGTGATGGATATAGGCCATTGTATATTTTGTCATAACTTACAAAATTGTGTGGGGCAAGTGTAAAGTATAACATAAACTGTAGTCCATGGTTAGCAGCAATGCTTCAATATAGGTTCATCAATTGTAACAAATGTACCACACTAATGAAAAATGTTTTTAATGTGGGGAAGTGTGGGAGGGGGAGAGAATGGGACATATGGGAATCTCTTATATTTTTTATGTAACATTTATGTAATCTAAAGCTTCTTTAAAAATAAAAAAAATTTTTTAAATCTCTATGTTGATTAGTTTGAAAACTAACTAAAATATATGCTTTATTCACTGTTGTGTACTGATATTGACTTACAAACAATGTTAAAACAGGATTCACATAGTGAATTGTGAAAACCCTATGTTGATTAGTTTCAAAAACTAACTCAAATACATGCTTTATTCACTGCTAAAACAAAACAAAACAAAACAAAGCGACGATGACAACAACAAACATCCCCCAAACCCTACATTCTGGCTAATAGAGCAGTAAAATCCACTCACCTCTTGAGCTGGCTGTCAGGGCAAGCCCATGCTACCTTGGGAGCCACATGTTTAAGATGGCAGAACAGGTGCAAAGGCTTTGGGCTGTTAAATAAGAGATAAATCAACCAATATTGTTTTAATCTTTGTATTTTGGGCCCCTATTGGAACAATGGCTTAGAACATCTTTATACAGCAGACAACAAAAGTTCATTTGAAAAACAAACTATAACAAGCCACTCTTGCTTTTGTTTAAAATCACCTAATTAGCAGAGAAGAAGTGATCTTTCAGCTCTGGAAAGTGAGTGCATATGTTTGGCAAATAATTGCTCAAAGTCAAGCCTGTAACTTCCTAAGGTGCCTCTTCCAGACTAATCGTGGCCCCACCAGAATGTTTTCCAAACAGCAGTCAGAGTCATATGCCAAAAGAGCTTTCCATTAACATGGAAATGAAGCCTGGTTTATTTAACACAAACTCCAAAGCCTTGCCCACGTCGCCAGTTCTCTAACTTCTTTGGATGATACCTGCCCCCTCTGTCCTGTGACATTCATTCTGTTTGCCTTTGCCTAATTTCTTCCTGCTCCAACATGTCCTTGGGTTGGTTTTCCTCTCTTCGTCTTTGCCTAGCCAATTCTCACCATTGCTCACTCTCACCTGAAATGTTAGTTTCTCAGAGGCCCTTTCCACATTTCCCAGACCGGCAGCTATCACCCCACCCTCCTCATTACATTGTCTTAGTAGTAACTGGTTATGTATTTATGATTTTGTCCCCTTCAGCTCAAAACTCTGGGAAAGCAGTGATTGTGTTTATCTTGTAATTCTCTGTACCTCAAATGTCAATAAATCCTGGAGGCTGTGGGTCTACAAAAGTACTTTCTAAATTGAGGATCAGAGGCCAGAGACCACAGCATGAGACCAATGGAGAAGGGGTGTGTGTGTGCAAATACCCTGTCCTGCCAGCCATTTCACCAATTCCAGGATGCAATTATTGTGATATGACTTGTGCAGGGGGCAGATCGTGCTCCTTTTACTTAGGGCAACTCTAACCTTAGAGGATCTTCATTTCTATACAGGCTCTAGGACAAAGGAGGAGTATTTTTTCCAAGCTTACACTCTCCCTGCTGATCTGAGAAGTCCTAGAGCTTGCTGTTGAGATGGCACATTCTGTTTTATTCTGATTTATTATTTCTTGGCATTACTTTTCATCCTTGCTGTCATTCTAAGCTTGTTGTCTAAGGGAAGGGACATGGAAACAGAAAATGAAGGCAACAAGAAACTTTTTTGGGATTTTGAGTTTCAATATTTTAAACTGAGAGACATAGAAAGGACTCGTGAAATAGACCCAAATTATGGAGAAAATATCAGATTAGACTAGAAACCATTTCCAGGCTGGTAACAAGTAAAAGGAAGATGGAGGATATGATAAAAGAATGGTCACTGGTGACCTGGGGATAAAGGTGAGTCAGGAAAGGATTTCACAGAAATATGTTCACCTAAGTCAGACCTCCCCATTCCCTGACTTCACTGGGGTAAGTCCCAGCACCTGAGTCCAGAGGCTACACCAGCTGTTCTTGCATTGTGTCTGGAGAGCTCCTTCTGGACAGAAACCAGTGTGGCTCCATTTCATGCACCATCAGGAGTAAAGCTTGAGTCTTTGCTCAACTTCACCCAGGGGCTGAGCAATGACACCTGGAATCTCCCTGAGAAGTAGGGTACCTGCACAGCTGGGAGGAGTGGTAGGGATGCCAGGGGTAAAATTTGAACCGAACCAGCACCAGCTTGGGCTAGGTTTCCCTATGCACCTATCAATATCTCCAACTGGACTATAGGGATTCAGATGTTGAGAATTAGCAGAGAGTCTGGCTACTGTTTCCACCCTCAGCTTCACAGATCCCCATAACTTATTTATGCTAAGACTAAAGTTCTTTTTCTTCTAAATCTATTTAACTATTTGAATTTCCTATACCACTAGCATTAAAATGAAAGAGGTAAATGAAAGAGGAAAGAGAACTTCTCCAGAAAGTGAAGAAAGAGAAATTGCATTAGGGAACACATGAATTTTCAAGACGGATACTGAAAATTTCTTCTTTGAACTCCAGGCTTTATAACTTTATATACTTCTGTCCTTAACTAACTCAAGTGAAAATGCAAATATTGGAAGTATATAGGATACCACACCCTTCCGTTGAGAAGGAAGGGGTATGCCTCTTCTTACAGGAGACCAGTTGTCTCAAATGTGTTCGAGAGCCCACTGTTCATCCAACTGAAAATTACTATCCTTTTGTATCTCTGATACCTCTCGTTATCCTAACGTTCCCTCTACTAGATCGTCCTAATGTTCACAACTAAATTGCACCAAAGAACTGTCTACATCTTCTGCTTCCATTTCTGTACTTCATTTTCAATTCATTACTCTGGCTTCTGTCCCTCCGAATCTCAATGGAACCAGTCTAATGAAGGGAACCGCCTCCCCACATGTCATCAAACCCTGTGGACACTTTCTCTTATTCAATATCATCTACTTTGCCTCTTCCTTCCTTGTTTCTCCAGACCCTGGGGCCCATCATTCCCTGGTCTGGCAATTACCTCTCCTGCCTCATCATCAGTCTCCTTTGCGTCTTCTCAAGAGATGCTGTCATTCTGGAAGTTTAGATACTGGCCTTTATTTCCCTGTCCCTACATACTCTCTTTGTCTAATCTCAGGCAACTCTCTTGATTTCTCAAATGTCCACTCTCATACAAATCAGTATTTGAGTGAGTACACACATCAACTTGTCTGCTGCATATCTCCATTCAAACTCAAACTGTTTGTCCCTCACCTCATCATTCCCCTTGTCACTATCTCCCCCCACTGCCCGCATCATGAACCCTGATTGTTTTCCCACTTACAGTAAACAGCAGTACCTTTCCCCCATTTTCTCAGGGCAGAGGACTGGCCAAGCTCTTTTATCATTGGGTCATCAGTCCCAGCTACATTGCACAACTTCCTGGGAGACTTTCATGTAGTCTACTATGGCAATGGCCTTTGATGTTGTTCATTGCACAATGTATACAACAATATGGGGTGTCCTTGTATTCTTCTTTTCCCTCATCACTAAAATTCAAATAATCACCACATATGGTTACTCTGTGTGGCAGTTTGATATTACTGATATCAAAAGAAATATTGATTATATTTGTAAACTGGTCTGTTCTTCTGGGTGTGATACCCTTTGATTGTATTAAATTCAGAGGTTTCACTTTTACTTGATTAAATTAAGTTTAGGGCTTTTACTCAGCCATGTCAGTAAGACATCGGTCCCCACCCCTTGGTGGGTGGACACTCACACAGAAAATGACACAGGAGCGAAAGAGAGCTGAGTTTTGATGCTGGAGCCCCAGGCAGAGAACTGACCTGTTTGCTTCATAGTTTACAGCTGGCCTTGTGGAGAGAGCAGAGAAGCTGAGCCTGGAAAGAAATGAGCCCTGGGAAGAGAGATGAGACTTATGCCAGCCTACAGCTGAGATCGGAAGAAGCTGGGACCAATGGAGCCTTAAGAGGAAGAGGAAGGCTGAGCCCTCGCAGAGACTGTCAGCCATCTTGCTCCAACACATGGCAACAGACTTTGGTGAGGAAGTAATTTACTCTTTATGGCCTTATGACTGTAAGCTTCTACCCCAAATAAATCCTTTTTTAAAAGCCAACAGATTTCTGGTGCTTTGCATCAGCACCCCTTTGGCTAACTAATACATGCCGTTTCTCAAATACCTCTTGGATCTATCCATTTTTTTTGATGATGTCTATAATCATTATTTTCCTGGACTGTTGATCCTATCCTCTCTCTTATCTCCTGCCTCCAGTGCTGCACCTCCAGTCTCGGTAGTTAGAGGGACTTTGAAAAACACAATTATGTTTCTTAAACTCTTCAATGGACTCCTATTGCCTGCAGAAAATGTAGAGACCACGAGGCTCTCAGGTCCCCCACAATTTGGCCCGTCCTCCTTCTTCCTTTCCACTCCCCCTCTACAGTCTGGCCCTGCTGTATTCTTTCACTTGGCCCAAAGGCACTGTATTAATTCTTATCCACAGCTCTTTGCCTATGTCCCATCCTCTCCCTGGAACATTCCTCCCTTCCCTGCATCATCCACCCACATTTCAGGTCCCAACTTAAATATCTCTTTCTTGGGAAGCCCTTTTCTGATCCCCAGAACAGGATGAGTCTGTCCTTCTGACATTGCTAGTGCCCTGGGCTCACCCCATTCTATCATTATTGAGCTCTGTGGTGATTGCAGGCTCCATTGCTTGTTTTCAAGGAAGACAGATGTTTTGCTTACCAGCATGTCCCCAGCATCCAGCATACCTGACTCCTAGTAGGTACCTAATAAGTTACAGTTGTTAAATGTATAAATTATATTATTCTAGTAGCATCTCAAATACATATGATAAAAATAAAAAAATCAAAACTCTATATTTTGGAATACAAAATATTTCTCAGACACAATTTAGATGTTCAAATTTTCTTCCAGCAGCTTGATCCATAAAAGAATGAGTTTCTTTTGAACAGTAAATAATACCAAAAGCCTCAGAATTTTAAAAAGTTAAATTTAACAACCTCCTCACATCTGCACTAAAAATAAATGTTTTTGCTCATGCAGAGAACTGAGACAGCTTTTCTGAGGAAGATAAAGTGGTTTCTTTTTTTATTCAAAATGTGCTTCTCATTGAAATATGTGAGATTCAGTTACCATGTTGGGGGGAGGGGGAACTAGACTAATAAGAAAAAAATCAATATTTACTAACTTTGTGAATTTTATCATATTTTTTACTATAGGCTGTTAAACAGTCCAAAGACCTAACATTATGAGGATGCATATGCCATATTACACCAGGGATGTATTGTTTTTCTTTTCTGTCTCAGGGGAAAAATTGTATTTCCTATTCATTTTTCCTAATTTATCGTAATCAACTACACCTAGTATCTATAAATAATCAAATATAAAATTGCATCATTGATGAATACTAGCTCCAAAAGGGAAATATAATCCTACCTTAAAATGTAATGAAACACCTTTCAAATGAGAGAGCATCATTAGAAACCCTTGGATCATTATTTTGATTTGTAGCTGTTGAACAAACATTGGAGCTTATAAATTTGAAATTACTAAATATACAGATGCTTAATACTTTATTTATCTTCTGAAATGATTTTGTCTCCTCAATTTTGGTGAGAATTTTGCTCAGATTCTCAGATTACAGGAGCATAGCATGCCCCAGTGAAGACAGTAGGTCCTTGGAAAGCACAGACAGTCCCTAGCTCTGTGCTCAGAGTTGCAAACAGTCTCAAGAGCTATCATAGATCCCACCCTCCCTCCTCCCGAAATGGCTACCAATACAGAATGCACAACTGGAAAGCACAAGAAACCCTGGAAACTCTTACCATAAGCTACATAGCATTGCATGTGTGAATCTGCTCTAGAACAGCACTGTTCAATAGTAATAGAGTTCAAGCCACATATGCAATTAATAGAAGTTCTCTAGTAGCTTCATGGAAGAAGTAGAACAAAATAGGTGTAGTTAATTTTAACAATATATTTTACTTAGCCCAAAATATACAAAACATAATTGTTTCCACATGGAACAATTAAAAATATTATTAATGAAATGTTTTATACTTTTTTTTTTTTTAATGAAGGTTTCACAATCCAGTGTGCCTTTCTTACTTAAGCACATCTCCGTTTACACCAGCCGCATTGAAATGCTCATTAGCCCCATGTGGACAGTGGACACTGCTGGAGAGCAGACCCAGACATTTGGAAAAGGGGGAGATGATTGAAGCTGGAACGATCAGAAAAGGAGTTTCTGGGCAGGAGAGTTGCTCATGTTTATTGCTGCATCTAGACTGGCAAGATGAGTAGGCAGTCTATTTTCAGGGAACTGGTTTGGGGTGCTGTACTAGCTGGAGCAAAGGCCAAGAAATGATCCCAGCCTCGGCATGGAGAGCAAGTACATGATCACTGCAGAGAGATGGAAAGAAAATAGTGGGGCTAGAAACTAAAGCTGTAGAAACGTGTTGCCTTAATTAATTTACTCAAAGTTTATGTTTCATTTATATCTACTTGTAATAATGTTTAAGTAAACTTTTAAATTTCAGAATAGTTGTAGATTTATACAAAAGATGAGAAGACAGGACAGAGAGGTCCCACATACTACTCCCCTACCAGTTTCCCTGTTGTAACATCTTGCCTTACTATGGTACATTTGTTGAAACTAATGAACCAGTATTGATAAAAATTTCATTACATAAATTCTTTGCATTATTCAGATTTCCTTATTTTTCACCAAAGATTCTTTTTCTTTTACAGGATCAATCCAGGATTCCACATTACATTCAGTCCTATGCCTCCTAAGACTTCTCTTGCTGTGACAGCTTCCCAGACTTTCCTTGTTTTACTGACTTTGAGAGTTTTGAAGTGTACTTGGAGGATATTTTATAGGACGTTTCTCAAATGGGATGAGGTGGATACTTTCCTCATGATTAGATTGGGGTTATGCATGTGTTGGGAGAAGACCACAGAGGTAAATTGCCATTTTCATCATATTGTATCATATCATATCATCTTATCATATCATATTATCATGTACATATTATCAACACGATTTAGCACTATTGATGTTGATTTTGATCAACTGGCTGAAGCACTACTTGTTAGATTTTTCCATTGTAAAGTTACTCTTCCTCTCTCCCCTTCTGTGTTCTTTAAAGGTTCTTAACATCAGTTGTTTAAAACATGAAGAAGTTATTTTTTCATCATCAAATTAATTCTTCATTTTAATTTTAATTTTTGGAAATTAAAAGTATAGAAGAGTATAAAGAAGGGAAAAATCATTTATTTATATTACCAACACCTAGATTTAACCTTTAATGTTTCAGCATGGTAGCCACCGTTTTTTCCCTTTTAATGTAATCCGTTATTGAAATAATCTATTATCATTATAGAACATTCCAAAGTTTCCATAGCTATGCTTTCTCTAGCTTTGTAAATATCATGTAAATATAACACTTATGCTACTGTATTTCTTTAGCTTTAAAAATGTTATATGACCCTATTTTTAGCATCATTTCTATATGGATTTAATCCACATCTTGTTAAGTTTTTTCAATTTCTGATGTATTTATTTGGATTCTTTCCCTTTTTGGTCAAATTTCATTATTTAGGGAAATTTTCTCTTTCTAAGAAGGGCTTCTTAGAGTAGCATTTTCTGAGGTATTTCAGGCTTAGAAATGTTTCACATCTGTCTACTTGACTCATGCATACGTATTTATTTACATACACTAAATAATGTTGCTTGAAATTTATAAGATTTGCATAACTGTATAATCCCTTATATAAACTATACTTAACACTCAAAAGTTAGCTTCTGAGATATAGTCATATCAAGATGTAGACATTTGCTATGTTGGTAAGGTATTCTAAATTACTTATCTACCAGGATTTATTAATCCAATTTTACAGATAGAGACCTAAGCTGTTTCCCTTTTTTTAAAATTGCCATTACAAATAATCTGCAACAAACAGTTTCCTACCTCTCTTTGTGTATTTGTGTGAGAATTATTTTGGGCAGGGAGACTATACAACCCATTTGACTGGGAAGTTCTGATATATGCCTGCTGTAGATCAATTAAGGCTATTCTATTTTTGCATGTTCTTTCATACAACTATAGACTTTGAAGTATAATCCTTGGAGTGGAAATAAATGGATTTTTAAAAAACATTTTGATTTTATTTAATTATAAAAGTAATACATTTCAATATGAAATGTTAAACAGAAAATAAATATATAAAGAAGAAACTGAAAGCCTCTGTAATCCTACTCTCCAGAGTCCCCAGAAACAATCACCATTAACAGTTAAATTTATAACCTTCAAATTATTTTTTTGAATCAAGGAATTGTAACTGAAGAGTTAAGAATTAACAAATGATTATGATTACTGAAAACTATATAGATGCCTTTTTACTTTCTAGTATATTGTAGAAAATCCAAAAGTAAATACCTTAAATTAATGAAACTTGCTGAACTAGAATCCAGACACCTTATCGCTGATAATGATTATAAAACTATATAACCTCTATCTTATGATTGTGAGTTTTGTGTAAAATCTTTTTACACTTATGATGTAAAATCTTGCGACTCACCCCATTTTGTACCCACCCCCTGTCCTGTTTTTACAACCTTGACATCTTATGATGATTAGGCAGCCCCTTAATATTTATTAATGAAGGATCTGAGCCAGCCCCACCCAATTATTCATTAGAATAAACTTGCCTGTCTTTGGATACTATAAAACTATCAGAGTTACTGCAGTTCGAGGAGACAGATTTTTTTAGACAGGTCATCTGAAGTCCTTGCTATGCACTGGCAATAAACTCTTTTCTCTCATTGAAATCTTGTCTCAGGACTTGGTCATTAATGAAGCACATTGGGCAATGAAACCCACTGTTGCTTGGTAACAGAATCACAAGATATTCTGACTGAATTGTCTTTCCTGTTGGGAAGAGCAGAGGAAAGATTCAAGTATATCATCATGCATTACCTTTATCTAGTTTGTCCTTTGTGGTGCTAAGTATTTAGGTAAAGTATCTCACTTAACCCATCTGACCCTGATGGGGGAACTTCCCCATTGTAGAAGAAGGAAACTGGAGCTTAATTGGTTAAGAAGCCTATTCAAGATCACCAACTGGCCATCCTGTTGTGTGTGTCAGGGCATTTGACTATGCCTTTTTGATACCTGAAACTCTGATATTTCAGGGGTCCAACACTACTTCCATACAGCTTTATAAAGATTGACTTTCCCCTAGCTGCTATTTCCCAATAACAATTTACAATGAATGTTTCAAATGAAAAAGTCCTCACTGCTTACCAGGCAGCGAAGGAGAGGAAGAAGTAGCTCTGTGACATTGTGATCCAGTCTGCATCAAATTGGAAGGAAAAGCAGCTCTGGGATTGAGCTGTGGAGAGGGTTGTGAAAATCCACAGGTATGTGGAATATTTATTGGGAAAAAAACCAGTGTAATCTGTCATTCGTGTGTCCTTAGGGTCGGTGTCAGAATGCAGATATATCTGTTCCAGTGCATAACTATTGCTTTTTAAAAAGTGAATTTCACTGCACACCATATTCAGCAGTAGTATTGATCAGAAAGGAATTGGGGAATGCTAAAGGAAATTCCTGTCAAAATCCAGAAAAACAGGACAATAGAGAGATGCAAAAGGAGTGCCCGCGGACTTGTGTTGGGCCACAGAATCAGTGCATCACTCTTCTCTGTGGGTCTTGATGATGGAGTAACAGGAATGACAGAAAACTGAGATCAAAGAGGAATTTCTGTGGTTTTGTTCCTCTTTCTCACCTCTCACTTCCCCCATAACTTCTTCCTTTTGACAGAGCAGACTAGATCTCTTATAGCAGGCTTGTCCTAAAGGACAAATTCATGTGTAAAGAACCATTGTTTGTCTTTACTAGGACAGTCAAAGCCGACAATGGCAGGAGATGAGTGCCCCGTGGAAGAAAGTGTCAGTTGACGTGCATGTTTGACTTCTTGGATTTTTGGACTTTTGTAATACATATATTTCATCTCAATAAATACCTAAAATGCTCTTCAAAATTGCTGCACCAGCATACAGTCCCATTACAATTTTCTGTTTCCATACTCCCTTGCCCAAATCTGCCTTTATAAACTTTTTGCAATGAGGGAATGTGAAGCGATACCTCAATTTCAAACAGACACTTCTCTTACAATTAATAAATTTGAGCAATTCTACATATGCTTTCAAGTATTCAGGGTTCCTTGACAAAACTTTTCCTTTTTAGATTTTTGATGATTTGGTTGTGACCCCTTTTTACATTGAATTTTAGGTGTTGTTTGTGTGTTCTAGATCAAGTTTCAGCAAATTATGGCTTGTTTGGTAAACAAAGTTTTACTGCAGCACAACCACATCCAGTCATACACATATTGTTCACAGCTGCTTTCACACTACAACTACAAAAGTTGAGTAGTTGTAGCATAAAATATTTATACTGGGGCTCTTTAAGAAAA
Organism: Tolypeutes matacus; assembly: GCA_026826555.1. Taxonomy (NCBI): domain Eukaryota; kingdom Metazoa; phylum Chordata; class Mammalia; order Cingulata; family Chlamyphoridae; genus Tolypeutes; species Tolypeutes matacus. The sequence continues at coordinate 25,737,559 of JAKSZT010010858.1, read as the reverse complement.
ATTTTGCTGAATGCTGTTCTAAATGAAATCATTCACCAGTCATATAAGATAAACATATATTCATATTTGGTCTCCTGCTTCTTCTTCCTGGTATGCTCTTCAATTATACAGTAGATGAATCTATTAGATATAACATTTTGGAGACCTCCCCTCAATACCACTGCAACAAGAAAAATATATAAGCATAAGGCTTAGGATTAAAAGATAAAAATTGTCATCATGTGCTGGTGATATTTTAATCTACATTGAAAATTCAAAGAAGATCAGTTGAAAAACTTACGATCTAAAAGTGAGAACTAAGTGGCTATGAAAATGAACATGAAAATCCATAGCATTCCAGAAAAAGTAATAGAAATATAATAAAACTAAGAAAATATTTGCATTAACATTAGCCTATAACTTACCTATAATTAACCTAGGGATAGAACTCTTCATGTGCAAATTATAAAAATCAATTAAATGGCACGAAAGAATAAATGGAGGAACTTTGTAAAGATGTGCATATCCCCCAAATTTGTCCACAAATTTATGACAATCCATTTAAAACCCAGTAAGACTTGGTAGGAATTGCGCAAAATCTTTCTAAAATAGTTCTGAAAATAAGATGATTCCCAAATTATTAAGACAATTCTGGAAAAGAAGATAAGAAGTACTCACCCAACCTTGTAAAAAGGAATGTTCTATAGCCATAGTAATGAAAAGATTGGTACTCTCAAAACAGTGGTTTCCAAGCAAGAGTGGTTTTGTTTGTAGGGAACATTGGGCAATGTTTGGAGACATTGAATAAATATATGAACACAAATGGCAGAAAAATGACACTTGTAGAAAAATGTAGAGAACATCTTTAGGAAATTCTTCCCCAATCTAAAGTCAAAACAAGTTGTCCCTTAGTAATAATTTGATCATTACAAATAATACACTATATTACAATTATAATTTGGTAAATAGTAGTATTTATATCATTGCTTCTTTGAGTAAAACCCATCAGAGGTGTCTAATTACCAACCAAATAAAATGTAAAATTATAGTTTATTTCTCTCTGTTGAAATAATAGTCATACTATCAAACAACTCATTTCTCTGCCTTTCCTACTGAGTCATCTGGTGGGGTGGAGTCAGTTGCTCTGATCCAGATGTATTTTACACATGCCAAGATATCACTGCACTTAAACACCTAATTAACTTTCTTTTTAAGTCCTTCTTTGCTCCTGGAGGAACAATTTCTCAAGGGCAAAGATGGTGGCCTTGAACAGAGTGTCTGAGGTGGAGCAGATAGACACACTTATTGATTGAATGAACTGATTAATCACTACTATCAGCATGTAATAATTTTTCCTCACTCATGGGCTTCTTAGGACAAACTACTACAACCTATTATACAAACTGCAAATTCAGACAGAATAAAAGTTCATTTCTGTTTCTCAGTTCTCAGGATTTATTAAGAGCCTCTCTTTAAAAATGCCAAATGAAACATTCTGAAATGAATGCAATTTAATAATGCAATTTTGAAACCTGTACTCATATGATTAAATGAATATCTTAATGTACTGTATTATTTATCATCAGAAATCTTTAAAAAAATAGCTGAAATCATGATACATCCCCAAGGAAAAAGTATTTTGATTTCTTTTGTTCTCACATTTTAATTAGAACTGGTTTTTCAGAATCTTGGCTACCTGAAACAAAGACATGCAAAAGTAGGTATTATAAGGGGAACGGATGTGGCTCAAGTGGTTGGGCGTCCGTCTCCCATATGGAGGGACCTGGGTTCGATCCCTGGGACCTCCTGGTAAAAAAAAAAAAAAAAAAAAAAGTAGGTATTATGATCACATTTACTTATGAAGTAATGTACATAGCAAGATAAGAATGCATTTGAAATCCAAAATGTAAGATGCAAGTTAGTTTTACATTTATTTCTTTTATATATATTAAAAATATATATATATATATATATTTTTTAATTTTTTTATTTTTTTTATTTTACCAGGAGGTCCCAGGGATCAAACTCAGGGCCCTCCATATGGCAGACAGACACCCAACCATCTGAGCCACATCCGCCCCCTTAGTTTTACATTTAGAATAACCAAAACTTAATTCTACAACACAAAGAGGCTTAAATATCTTTATCCTTGCCCTGTGGAGAAGCATGGAAGCCTCTGTGATGAATGGGAATCTTTGTGGCTTAATTGCACAATGATTGTTTTTACTGGATATATTAGTCAACCAAAGGAGTGCTGATGCAAAATACCAGAAATCTGTTGGCTTCTATAAAGGGTTTTTATTTGGGATAAAAAGCTTACAGTTACCAGGCCATAAAGCGTAAGTTACTTCCCTCACCAAAGTCTGTTGCCACAGTTGGAGCAAGATGTCTGTTGGTCTCCGCGAGGGTTCAGCCTTCCTCTTCTTCTTAAGGTTCCATGGTCCCAGTTTCTTCCAATATCAGCTGTAGGCTGGGATAAGTCTTGTCTCTCTCCTGGGGCTTGTTCCTCTCTGGGCTCAGCTGCTCTGGTCTCTCCACAAGGCCAGCTGTAAACTATCAGTCGAATGGCTTGTCTCTATTCCGGGGCCTCTGCCGTGTCTAATGGAGCCTTCTCTGCTTCTCTGTGTATTTACTTCCTGGGGCTCCAGCATTAAAACTCCAACCTCCCTTCTCTGTGGTATGGTTTCTCTGTGAGTCCCTGCCCATCAAGAGAGTGGGGATTCAATGTCCTACTGACGTGGCCCAATCAAAGCCTTAATCATTATTTAATCAAGTAGAAGTGAAACCACATAATCTAATATTCCCAGAGGAACAGACCAGTTTACAAACATAATTCAATATCGGTTTTTGGAATTCATAAACAATATCAAACTGATACAATGGGTCATGAGAAAAACTCAAAGGGCTACGAGCTAGTCCTCAAACCTTGTTCGTTTCAGAATGCCCAGGTTCTTTCCTGCAGTTGCTCTTTTACAGAAGGCAAGTCCTCTCACTCAGGGAGTTGGAGAACACCTTTTATTGAACTGTTGCAAGAATACCCTTCCTTTTGTGAAAGCAATGGAACAAATCAAATGAGACATTTTTAATGTGGGGATGGGATGAAAGTACAACTAATTCTCTTTAAATGTCAATTTCCTGTGAAGGCTTTCTTTCTTAGTGAGATTCCCTGGAAGTGTAGCTTGAGGATTGCATGAGGTTTTCCCCAGGGACACCTAGTGACCATTTAGCTGGGGTGGACTGCAAGGCCAGCCTGATGTTGTGGAAGGTCATTCTAGCCAATGTGAGTTGTAGGGACATTACTCAGCAAATTGTGATAAATAGTTCAGCTGCTCCCCATAGAGGAGCTCTTGGAGATTCATAACAAAGGGGGCTGACTAAGTTAAGAGAACTGAGAATACATGTGAGCTAAGACTCACAAAGCTCAAGTGGAATACTCCAGGAAGAGCATCCTCGGATACTTGGCCAATGGCCCAGTGCAGAGCTGTAATCTTTGTCAATTCCACAATAACTAAGCACCAAGAGGTCAAACTATGCTATATTTTACATCAGAAAAATGTGCTTATGGAATGCCATACCGGCCAAATTTTGCACCCAATTTATTCTCAATTTTAATGCAAAGGGTTAGTTACTACAACGTCTGACATACCCTACTATATATTCATAGTTCTATTAGCTTTTCCTGATTAAAGATGGAAAAACAAGGTTCTAATGTCTCAGACACTAAGAGCGATCAACATTACATACACATTAATGAATTACTGGATATTAATTCTTATTAAATATACTTTACTATTTAACCACAGCTTTGCTTTAAACCATGGTTCAAAATAGAGTCAACTGAATCCCTGTGGGAAAAAAAAGCTCCTGAGATTTTAAGACTACTAGAAATTTTAAAAGCCTTAGGAGACAACTTCTACAGAAATGATGGAGAAGACTACAGATATCACACTAAAGATTTATCTGATTACTGAATAAACACTGGCGTTTTGAGGACAACATTCATCTAACAGGGTCATTCTGATGAAATAAGATTGCTGTGCAAACTGTAAAGTGATTGAGCTACAAGAACAAATGGATTTTTTTGAGGGCATCAGGGGATGGTGCATCCTTTCTATGTATGAGGAGATATAGCTAGAGAAAGTTCTCAGATCTGGGGAATTAGAGGGCTTGTATTACTTACCCCTGACATCTTGACACTTGTTTCAACTATGCTAGAGTTCAGCCATGTTCAGCATCTGAGCCAGTGCACTGCAGCTCTCCCAGGGAGACAGGCACTCATACATCTGGTTTCTCACACCTGAGCTTGGAGCCTGCAGGTACACTGTGCAGTCAGAAATAACACCTGTCCAATAAGTGGAATGGGAGAGCACTATTCATTTAAGGACTGCAAATTTAATTGAACTTCAAATATCTTTTTAAGCTGCAATTTCTCTATGAAGTAATTCCTCTGCCTAATTCCAATGACATGACATAGTGGACCATCTGAAGGAGCTTCATGTCCTCCATATTACCTGGGTGCTTTCAAAGCAGGCAGGCCACATAGAATGCACCAGTGACAGATCCAAACCCAGTCCTTGGCAAAAGTCATCAGCCTCTGGCCTGGCCATTGCCTTTTCCTCTCACCTGCTCCTGGTCCTGCACCAAGGAACACTTTAAAATCCAAAGGGTGCTGCACAGTTCCAGGCCAGTCTACACAACACACTGGGTAAAGTTAGCTTTTTAGAAGGAAGAACGCTCCATGTTACCTAGTCTAGCTTGCACATTGAACGATGTTTCAGAAAATAACTCATATGTTTGTCCCTTGTCTCCTTTTACCACCTGGCTGTGGCTGAGAGACAGGACTGCCATTCACCCTTGGTCAGGAATTAAGCTCATTTCAATCCATCCAGGTGGAGACAAAAAGATTTGAGAGGCAGTCCAGGAAGACAGAGTAGAATTTCCGCCTGAGTAGAGTTTCAGGTTTAGTGAGACAGAGATTAAAATAAGTTTGTAGAAGACACAAATTAGATGTAAATAAATTTGAAGGGATCTCCCTACTATGTCCCAACTTCTAGGGAAGGAACATGGAGCCTCCTTTAAGAAGGCCCTGAGAGTAAAGAGGGCCAAGTTATGCATCTATGGCAGTTTGAAGATGGGTGGGCCTTAGAAGATCATATCCTTAAGGCTAATCCATTCCTGTGCATGTAAACTTATTGTAGAGGAAACTTTTGATTAGATTAAGTTAAGGGATCTTTCTTTTGATTAGATCATTTCAGTAAGGCATGACCCAGGGTGGGTCTTAATCCTTTTACTGGAGTCCCTTTATAAATGGACACACACACACACAAAAGGTGTGAGAAAGGGTGAGAGAGAGGTCCTGGAGGCTGGAATAAGTAGGGCACAGAGGCACAGAAATAGGCTTCTGAGAGGTTGAAAGAGACAAGACCTGGAGGAGAGGGGAGAGACAAGTCATATGCCTGATTGCCTACAGCTGAGTTTCTGGAGAAAGTGAACCTACAGGAGAGAGCAGAGACTTGCAGAGCCACCATCATGCCCTGCCATGTGCCTGATCACCCATAGCTGAGCTTGGAGAGAAAGCATCTCTGATGATGCCTTGATTAGGACACTTTCACTGCTCTCAACCTAATAAACTCACATTATAAAAGCCAACCCATTTCTGGTATATTGCTCCCAGTGGCCTTTAGAAAACTAAAAAAGAAATTTTACCAGGAGTGGGGTGCTGCTGATATGCAAATTTCAATAATGTGGGAACAGTTTTATAAATGGTAAGGGGTAGATTCTGGAAGAATTTGTGATGCTTGATAGAAAAGGCCTAGATTGCTTTGAAGAGACTGTTGGTAAAAACATCGATGCTAAAGATATTTCTGATGAGGTCTTAGAAATGATGAATGTGTCATTGCAACTGGAAGGAAGGTGATACTTGTTTTAAAGTGGCAAAGAACTTGGCAAAATTTACTCCTGATGTTAAATGGAAGGCAGAATTTGAAAGTGATGAGCTTGGATATTTAAGTGAGAGGATTTCCAAACTAAATGTCGAAAGCATGGTCTTGCTTCTCCTTGTAGCTTATAGCAAAATGTGAGAGGAAAGGAATGAGCTGATAACTGAACTTGTGGGCACAATGAAACCAGAAATCCCAAGCTTCCAGAAAACAAGTCCCCAGAGAATAGAGTCCCAGATGAGGATTAAACTGAACATGGAACCAGCCAGTCTTTTCAGTGTAAGTCGGGACTAAAAATGCAATTATCCAGGAAGGATTTGTGGAAACTCTGACGGCTTGGACCCCCGTTTCCAGTAGGTAAAACCAACAAGTTGTTTTGCAAGATCTGTATGAACAGAACCACTGCCAGCCTGGACTAAAAGGGACAGAGAAGGGAGAGATTGAATGAAAAATGACTTCAAAGGCAGAACCATAGGAATTGAGTTCTGTACTTAAGATAACTTCTTGGCCAAGAAAGGGATCCCACTCATTTGTGTGCAAAGGATGAGTTTGCCCTACCATTTGAAGAGAGTGGGCCAGTGTCCTTTATCAAACTAAAACAGTGTTTTAAGGAGGAATGCCAGCCTAAAATGACAATACTCTTGCAGTTACAGATGAGAACAGAACGGCTTAATAAAACTCCTGTGGGTCTCAAAAGGATGAGCGAGTTAGGAGAGAGACAAGACAATGTGCTGCTGTTGGACCTCAGACCACTGTCAGTACTGATCCCAACTCTGGCCTGTGCTTGAACCCCCAGGGAGAGGTCTCCTGGGGCAGCACATCTAGGCCCTGTGATATCCAGCAAATCCCTCCTTATGGGGAATTGGAAGCATATAGCAGTCTGATGCAATGCCTTGCCACACAGCCTTTGAGAGAGAGATGCACGCGCCTTTGGGGTGGGCTGGGACCAGGCATGTGGCTGGGGGGCCACACGGTACCTGCACTTGGGGTGCTGAGGGGCAGTGTGCATAGACCCGTCCCTCAAAGCTGAGGAAGACAAAGGCTACATTCCCTGTGGTCAGATGGCCTGGACACTCTTCTTGAGGCCGAGACCTCCCACAGAACAGGATTCCTTGACTTGCTGCAGATTCCAGGAGATCACAAAAGGAACAGTTATTCCACCCTTATTTCCATCAAGCCACAGGGCATGTGGGCTGGAATTAGCCCTAAGGCTCACGCCGCCAACCAGCTCATTTACAATGGGGAAGCAGGGGCCTACAGAGACTGAGGAGCCTCTCCCTGTACCCTGTGGGATGTGGGGGTGTCCCAGGACCGGTGCCAGGGTGTGTGGTTGGGATTGGTGCCCTTTTTCTCTGCAACGCACAGGCTTGGAACTTGCAGGTGAAGGTCTACTCTAGAATTGGAAAGAAGCCTTCACATTATTTGAGAAACTGTAAAAACAATATTTTAAAAATAAATGATCATGCTTTATCCTTATAAAACAATTAGTATTGTGTATACAGGTTTAGCAGTTTAAAAAATTAACAGATGTGCAAAGAAAGAAGTTATTTTCCCACAGTCTGTCCATAGTTACCATCACCCTGAGAAAGGAAGCCAAGCATCACGGCCTCAAACTCCCCCTGTCTTTGAGCCCACCCCTCCCTAAAGAGCAGCTGGCCCTGGACAGCCCTCTCCCATCACACTCCACCCTGACCTGCAGCGAATCAAACCACTGATCACACTCCAATGAGGCGGCTCTGAGGAGACCTAACACTCTCCTTGTGTAACTCATCGCACTTGAAGCTGATGGAAAAGAATGAGGAAGCCCGTTTTATCCTTACACAAACCCACATGGATGAGCAGCATCAGTTTCCTGATGGGAAAATCTGCCGAAAAGTTCAGGGACTTGCCCTAATTTTGGAAGAAATGAGCTCACTGCCAGTCACGACCCTCTGAGCCTAGAAGCTTCATTTCCATTCTGAGCCAGACAGCTTCTTAATTCCCTGCGCCATATGCTCATTTCTTAGCTGAAATAGCCTATGAGTGGTTGTCGAGAACTAAGATTTCCTTAATTGGTTTATTTTTACTTTTTTCTTAGCTCAAAATTAGAAGCATATGTTCCATATATGAATAGTTCAGCATGAACTGTTTTCTCATTTTATTCAGAGCAGATTAGTCAAAATACTTGTCAGGCAAAGTTGACCTGCCCAAAAACAAGACATACAAGACTTATTTTATTAATTGTGTGTCACTGCAAACTAGCAGGTGAACTCAATTAACTGAGAAGTGGCTGTGCATCTTTCGGGCCACCATTAGTGCTCGCTTGAGGTAGGAGATGCTCGTGGCATTACTAAGCTTGTGAAGAGCAACAGGACAAGTAAGATCAGTGCCATCAAGTCCCAGAAATCTTTGAAGTAGGGGCTGATAATGGACCTGGAATGTCTCATCTCTAGGTTTCTGTCTTCAGTGTGGTCATGGCTGCAGCTGAGAATAATTATCATCTAAAGAAAGAGAACCCAGGATGGTCGTGGAGGTCTGAGGGGACTAACAAAAAATTCTTTCCTGGGTCAGCCCCGCAGGTGTGGTACCAGGTGCATCCTTGCAAGTGTAGGGAATCAGGAGCCATAAAGGCTCTAGAACAGTTCAGGAATGACTTAGGAACGTAGAGGGCCACATCCTGGTCTAAACTTTTGTGTGGGTTGAAAGTGGTCTATAAAGAAGACTGGGGCTCAGAAGACAAAAGAAATAAATAGTAGTTACCCCTGGGGTATAGTTCAGGAGCTGAAAAGAGAAGGAAGTCAAATTTATCATGAGACAAGCTCACTTGTTCTCTCTCTCTCTCCCTCTCTTACTCCATGTGTGTGTTAGGTTGAATCATGTACTCCAACAAAAGACACTCATCGTAACCCATGTTCCCATTGGAATGAGCCCTTTTGTTATTAATGTGTGGACAAATTGAATCAGGGTAGGTCTTAATCCATAAGACTGGAGGCCTTATAAAGAGAGGAAATTCTGACACAGCCAGTCAGAGAAAATGACAGGAAGAAACCTAAAGTCTGTGGAAACCAGAAGAGCAGATCACCATGTGGTGGGAGGCTGAGACGCAAGCCAAGGAGCCCTAAGGATTGTGGCAAGCCAGCACCAGAATGCTACATGGAATTTGAGGAGAAAGCATGGCTTTGCCAGAATTTTAATTTTGGACTTTCAAACTATGAGCCAAAAAATTCCTGCTGTTGAGGTCTCCAGTGTGTGGTATTTGTCACGGCACTTTGGCGAACTAGCACAGTATGGATGTATATTGTGATGGCTGATTTCTGCCTCAGCCTCATCAGCATTGCCGTAATCGCCAGCCAGCTTCCCCTGGAGAATCTGAACTAAGGACTTCAACATCACATTTACTGGAGTTTCTGGTCTGCCCTGTGGAGTTCAGACTTGCCAGCCCCCACAGTCGAGTAAGCCAATTCCTTATAATAAATCCTTTTTATACTGCTGGCTATTTCTCTGGATAACCCTAACTAATACAGATTTTGGTACAGGCCTACACCGGCATTCAGGGAGAGCATAGCCACCCCCCAGAGCTTAGAGAGGGTGCGGATGCCAGTCCAGCAAGCACAGAGGAGAAAGCATTGATGTACAGATTACTCTCAGACCAGAAATTCTAATGAAATTTGCCCTGCTGGGTTTCGGACTTGATTGTGACACATGACCTCTATTTTACTTCCACTTTCTCCCTTCTGGACTGGAAATGTCTACCTTAGAAGAACCTGTCTTTTGATTGTTAAGGATTGAATCGTGTCCCCCACAAAGACATGTTCAAGTCCTAATTTCCATTCATGTGGATGTAAACCCATTTGTAAATGGGATCTTGGAAGTGGTTATCAGTCAAGTGGCTATTAGTCAAGATGAGACCAAAATGAATCAGGGTGGACCTTAATACAATATGACTAGAGACCTTATATCAGAGGAAAACTGGACACAATAGTAGGTAGAGACAGAAGGAGACAAATGGCCATTGATGGAGATAGAGAATGAATTATAGACTAACAGCAAGCATCACCAGTATGCTACAGACTTCAGAGAATGTGTAATACTGTCAACACTTTGATGTTAGAATACTAGCTTCCAAAACTGCGAAACAATGAACTCTTCTCATATAAGCCAACAAGTCTGTGGTATTTGTTATAGAAGCCCTGGCAAACTAAAATGATATATATATACATATATATGATTTATTACTTAGTTCTTACAGAAACTCTATGAGATGGGCATTCAAATACTTTTATCCAGAAACTGAGACTTGGAGTGTTGGTATAGTTTATGCAAGATTCCAAATATAACAAGTGTTAGAGTAAGAATTATATTTATTTACTTGTTTTAGTTTGCTGAATGCTGCCAAAGCAATTTACTAGAAATGAGTTGGCTTTTACAATGGGATTTATTAGGTTGAAAGCTTACAGTCCTGAGGCATGAAAGTGTCCAAATCAAGGCATCATCAGGGATGCGTTCTCCCCAAGCTGCAGCTGTGGGAGATCAGGCACATGGCAGGGTACAAGAGTGGCATCTGCACATCTCTCCCCTCTCCTCCAGGCCTCATTGCTTTCAGCGTCTGGCTTCAGTGGATCTCTCAGCTTCTAGGAGTTTTTCTCTCTGTCTCTCTGGACTTCTTTCTGTGTCTGTAGCTTTTTATTCCAGTAAGAGGATTAAGACCCACCCTGGACCTGACAATCTAATCAAAGACTCTTAACTGATATAATTTAATCAAAAGGTCCCAGCTACAATAGGTTTACATGCACAGGAATTGGATTAGCTCTAAGGATAGGACTTTCTGGGGTCCACAAAAGCTTCAGACTGCCATACTATCTCTGTGTATCTATCTATCGGTACAGTGCTCATCATCATCTGTCTTGTTTCCACAGTCTAGGGCAGTGCCTGGATGATGTGTTTATTGGATGATGCTTTGACCACAATGCTCATATTCTTTCCATTGCATTCATGTACCTCACCAGAAAGGTCTGCTCTCATCCTTTCTGCCCTAGGTTACTCAATCCAATGAGAGATTTTCCATCTAAGGCTGGAAGATGATGGGGCTGTCATGTTCCTGTCCCAGAGAAGACAAAGATCTGCATACATGAATGTTTATTTCTGAACTTTGCTGGTCTTGATCTTGAAGTGGCAAAAGCTAATGAGAAAGATGGACTACAGAAGAAATGTATGATACAGTGCCTGCTTTCAAAAAACACAACCATTCCCTCATTCATTCATTCATTCATTCATTCATTCCACAAACACTTATGGAGCTCAGACCATGTGCAGGCATTATCTTATAGGGTTGGTGACACAAAGTCAAAAATATCCTCACTGCCTTCCAGAAGCTTGCATTCCAGTGGCCTCTGTGCCTGGACTTTTAAACACAGCCAGTGTTTTCAGCTGAGCACATGAAAACCACATGCTTCAGTAATATTTTAGGACTTGTTCCCAGCAGACTTTTGATCTGAGGCTCTTCACTCTGTATTAATATTGCTAATTAAAATCATACCACTTTCCACATTCCAGAGTCTTCACATAAATCATCGCACAACAACCCTGCTAGATTTATACTGTTACTGTCTCCATTTTGCAGATGAAGTAAAGGAGGCTCAGAAATATGTGGTATTTTCTAGAGCTTGGTGGTTAAGAATGCAAACTGGGGAGTCTGGCTGCCTGGGTACAAGTGCAGTACCAAGACTTTCAGCTATGACATTTTGGGAAAATTACTTCATCTCTCTGCAGCTCAGATTCCTTATTTTTAAAATAGTGATAATATCAGTGCATACTTCAAAGATGTGTGGTAGATGAGTTAAATGAATTAATACATGTAAATTTTCGCAACATTGTCTTAAAGGTTGTAATTACTGCCTTGAACAGTGGGTCCACAAAAGATATCTCAATGCCCTATTCATGGAACCTGTGGAGGAGACCTTATTTGGAAAAAGGGTCTCTGCAGATGTAATTATGTTAAGGGTCTCAGGATCTCAAAATGAGATCATCCTGGATTTAGGGTGAGCCCAAAATACAATGATTGCTGTCCTTATAAGAAGGAGAGAGGACACTGAAACACACAGGGGCGAAGGCCATGTAAAGATGGACACAGAGATTGATGTTTCTTCAAGCCATGGGTCTCCAATGACTGCTGCAACCAGCCGAAGCTAAGAGAGAGGCATAGAGTGGATTCTCCCTGTGAGTATCCAGAGGGAACCAATCCTGCTGACACACTAATTCATCGCATTGTTTAAGCCACTGAGGCAATTTGTTATAGCTAACATGGGAAACTAACACAGTAATTAGCACATAGGTGTGTGTGTGCGCGCACGCACACACACACACACTATTTTTGTCAATTTATATAGCAGATATGGCCCATTGAGCTCTCAACCTTGATCATCTGGCTTCAAAAACTTAAGCACCCAGCTATTTGATTCTTACTCAGCCCCCCGTTCCTGGTTCTGTATATCAAGCTTCAATATCTACCTTTGCCCATACTATTTGATTATACCTTCATTCTTCTTTCTACACCTTGCCTCTCTGTTTTCTATGCACCCCAGCCTTTTGTTTTCCCGACAAACTTCAAGTGAAAGGCACGCCTGTGCCTGACCCACCCTTATAGAACCTCCCGTCTGTGTTGGCTCTCATCTCCTCTTCCTAAGGGCAGGGAAGTGAGTTAGGTTCAGCCTACTGAGTTGAAAACCCTACACTTAATACCCAATTATTGAGAAGTTTAAGGTAGTAAATAAATAGACACTAAACTAAACACAACACAGAATGGAGGGAGCACATTTACCATTTCCTTCAGCAATCAGGGAAAATATAAGGAAGACAAAGAAGTTAAGATGTGCAGTGAAGAGCAGGACCCTAACAAGACAAGGGTGAGTTATAGTGAAAGATTAAGTCGTCTAAGGCAGAAGGGACAGATAAAATTGGGAAGGTCTTTCTAGGAAAAGGGTTTACTTGAAATATGAATTCAAACAGGAAAAAAGTCCAACTCTCTTTACTGTCAAAGTTTATGAAACAACGACATCTGGCTTCTTTCCTTTGATCTCATATTTCAAGCCAATACCTATGAGGAATATTTAAAGAGAAAGTTCTATATGTTATTAAAATAGAAATAGATGTATTAGAAATTTAAAATTTTGGGAAATAATTTTCTTCTGATTTCTCGCCTTGACAAACACACAAAGCATTAATGAAAATTAGTTCTCTAAGCCCCACTCACGATGAAAAAGAAAGGCACAAGTAATACTGGTGGGACAACTTGGCCCTGATTCTCTGGATGAGTCCTTCAATTTAAAGAGCAGTTGAGGAGGTGAGTGAGTGTGGCTGGCCCTTACCAGTTCTTCTGAATATGACAGAACAACTGGGGCTCTTGACCTGTGTGTGTTACACAGTAATTAGCACATAGGTGTGTGTGTGTTCTCACAAGAAAAGCTGAAGGAATTCCTTGGGGAAAAAACAAAAATGAAAATGGTACCTGATGGGTAGATCTACTAAAAAAATAAAGAGCACCAGAAATGATAATTAATGCAAAAATATATTAAATTGTTTGAAAATATTATTTAAGTCTATTTAAAAGATAATGGATTGCTTAAATAAACAGTAATGAAATTAAAGCATATGTCAACAATAACATAAAGGCTAGGAAATGAGAAACAGATTATACTAATGTGAGTTTTTTTTTATTCTATACATGATAGATGTATAATATTTCAGGTAAAATATTGCCTCAAAGGTGTTTGCTATATGCACAATAAACCATAAGGAATCCATTAAAATAACAAAATAAAGAAAGTAGAAAAGGAGGAAAAAAGAACAAATAATAGATGGGATAAATGAAAACAGATAGCAAGATGACAGACTTCAACCTAAGCATACAAATAATCACATTAAATGTAAATAGTCTAAACATTCAAATTAAATGGGAAAGATTGTCAGATCAGATGAAAAAGCAAGACCCAACTATAAGCTGCCTGCAACAAATGCAATTTAAATAAAACGACACAAATAAGTCAAAGAGAAAACTACTCAAAAGATATTACTCAAAAGATAACTAGAATGGTTATATTAACATCAAACTAGATTTCAGAGAAAATATTACCAGGACTAAAGAAGGTCAATTCAGGATGATGATTGGATCAATTCATCTAGAAAACAAAAAACTTTAATCATTTATGACTCTGCCAACCAAACTTCAACTCCACCAGTTTTCCTAGGTTGGTACATTTTTGCATGTCTGCAGAATTCTTTTTCAATTTTCAGTTCACTTATCTTTAAATTTGTCTCCTGTGACTAGTAACTTTCCTTGCCTTCAAATACATCTGATATTCCCCAGACCACAGTCCTTCTGTTTTTCCTTTTAAAGCATAATCCACCCTTTTCTACCATGTCTGAGAAAGGCAATCTCTCAATGCATCAATTTGGAGAAGGGAATTTAGGAATCTATTTGTGTCTTAGTTTTTAGTTAATGCTCCTCATTTGATTTCTGGTATCAGAGAACCCTGATTTTCCTTATTTGATCCCTGTTAAAATTAGGATTTAGTTAAGGAGTTATTATAGGAACCATATTTTATACAATTATAGAAGTGAAGGTCTAAAAAGGGGAGCTAGAGCATAAGAGGTGTTACTGATCAGTCAATTTGAGAGTCCAAGCACATCCGACTGCCACAGTGAGGCTGCTAAGGGAAAGCTGGTGGAGAAGTCCATGGCAGAAATCTGAGTCTTCATAAAGAGCAAAGTAACACCTGACAAGTGGAGGCTGGCCCAGCCCTCATTTACCTGCCTTGGGTTTTACTGTTGAACTTAGTTCCACAAATGTCTATATGAGACAAGGCCACTTTGTGACCAGGATTAATTAAGGAATTAAAAAAACCAAAAAACAAGACCCCTACGTATCTACCTCTGAACACATATAAGATATGAATATTGTCTAAGCCACAAAATACCAGGCATCTCCCTCTCTCAGCTCATATGTTTGTTCTTTATCAGTTACAATGTTAACCTCACTCTAGTCTATCTTCCCTATGGATAAAATTTATTAAGATACCCAATCACAGAATTACTCCTAAGTCCTGACAGCAGCCACTTGAAAGAAAAGCCCTGCTTTCTGAAATCCTTCTCCTAATCACTAACCAAAGCCCAAATCCTATAACAGGTTCTTTCTTACACCCTCTTACTGGTAAAGCCCAGAACTCCCCATGATGTGTGTGTGCTCTTATTGCAGCAAGTTAACAAACTCAACTATTTCAAGTACAGGTGAGCTCCTGATGGTCTTTGGCTGGAAGGTACTGATGTCCTGTCAAGTATGTGGTGACGGGCCTGGAGCCACTGTATTTTTCAGGGCTAACTGTCCGGAAGAAGAGCTGGATGGGGAACAAAAGAGAGGGTACACAAGGTGGAATCTTCTGGAATCCGAGGATATATCTGCCTCTAAACCAACTCAACCTTCAGATATCAAAGGTTGATGCTTACATTTTGCCTCAACAAGTCTCAGGAAAGTATCACTTTTGGATAATTCTATCAGACTGTATGAGGATGTTCCAGCTTAACCAAGTCATTTGAGCATTCCAGCACACACTGCTTCACCCAACTTCCAGAAGAACTTTGATCCAACATTTTCTGCTGGTACTTCCACTGCAAGGTTCAGAGTGGTTTTCTTGTGTTTCTAATCCAATTATCACTTAATTTACTCTTCAGTTTCTATATTTTTGTTTGTTTGTTTTCTCCATTCTCACCAACTTTTATATATATATATATATATATATTTATGTATATATTAATTTATTGGAATATATCACTCATACATGGACATACATAATCAATAAGTGTATAGTAATAGTTGTGAACTTACAAAACAAACACACATAGCATCATACAGGGCTCTCATACCTCACCCTACCAGCAATACCTTGCATTATTGTGAAACATTTTTAACTAATGATTAAAAAGTATGCTCAAAATATTACTACTAACCAAAGTATTTTCCCCCAACCCACCCAATTATTATTATTATTTTATATCATTTATACATGAACATACATAAACAATAACTGTATAGGAAAAGTTGTGAACTTACAAAGCAAACATTCATAACATCATACAGGGGTCCCATACATCAACCCTCCACCAACACCTTGCATTGTCATGAGACGTTACAAATTATGAAAGAATATTGTCAAAATCTTACTACTAATTGTAGTCTTTATCTTACATTTGGTGTATTCTTCCCCCAACCCACCCTATTATTATTTTTTAAATATATTTTTTTATGACAGAAGTTGTAAATTTACAAAACAATCATGCACATGTGCAGAATTCCCAAACAACACACCACATTGTGGTGGAACATTTGTTACAGATTAAGAGATAATATCATCTGATTATTACTAGTTCCACAGCATATATTTGGCACACATTTTCCATTCTCCCCCATTATCAGCATAGTGCATCATTGGCATAGATGTAAGAATATTACATTATTACTGTTAACCACACACCATAGGTCACTCCAGTTGTGTTTTTCCCATGCTTCTCCACATTCCCACCACCCACAATAGTGATGTACATCTGCTCTAGCTCACAACAGACACTCTTGCATCTGTACCATCAACCACTATTCTCATCCACCTCTGAGTTTACTGTGCTATTCAGTCCCTAGATTATTCTCTAGCTTTTTGTCAATTGGCATTTATATCCCTAGACTACCATTTTCAGTCACATCCCCATTTATAAACCAGCTGTTACTCACTATAATGTGTTACCATCAACTCTGTACATTTCTACACTTTTACAGTAAAGCTAATTAAAACTTCTACATATATTAAATATCAGTAGTCCACCTCAGTTCTCTTCTTATCTCCTTTAAGAATCCACCATCTACCATCAGGTCTTGAAGCTATTTTCCTACATTTTCTTCTAGACGCTTTATGGTTCTTGCTTTTATGTTTAGGTTTTTGATTCATTTTGAGTTAATTTTTGTATAGGGTGTGAGATATGGGTCCTCTTTCCTTCTTTTGCTGTGGATATCCAATTTTCTCAGCACCATTTGTTGAATGGACTGTTCTGTCCAAGCTGGGTGGGTTTGACAGACTAGTGAAAAAATCACTTGACCATAAATGTGAGGGTCTGTTTTTTTAACCATCAATTCGGTTCCATTGGTGTATGTGTCTGTCTTTATACTAGTACCATGCTGTTTTTACCACTGTAGCTAGGTAATATGACTTAAAGTCCGGAAATGAGAGTCTTTCAACTTCATTTTTCCTTTTTAAGATGTTTCTGGCTATTCAGGACCCCTTACCCTTCCAAATAAATTTGATAATCTTGTTTTCCATTTATTTAAAAAATGCCCGTGGAATTTTTAACGGTATTGCATTGAATCTGTATATCAATTTGAGTAGAATTGACATCTTAATGATATTTAGCCTTTCAATCCATGAGCATGGAATGTTCTTCCAATTATTTAAGTCTTTTTCTGATTTCTTTTAACAGTGAGTTGCAGATTTCTGAATATGAGTGCTTTACATCATTGGTTAAGTTTATTCCTGAATATTTGGGTTTTATCTGTCTTATTTTTACCACTCTTTTGATACTTTTAGTTACATTTATTAACATAGTCTTCATTTCTAAACTCTCTTCCAGGCCTCTCTCTTCTGTCTTTTCTTTTCAGGCTGTAGCACACCCTTTAGTATTTTTGCAAAGCAGGTCTCTTGGTTACAAACATTCTCAGTTTCTGTTTATCTGTGAATATTCTAAACTCGCCCTCATTTTTGAAAGACAATCTTCCTGGATATAAGATTTTTGGCTGGAAGTTATCATACCACTGTCTTCGGCAGGAAGACAGGGTTTCTGATGAGAAATTGACACTTAATCTTATTGGGTATCCCATATATGCTATGCATTGCTTTTCTCTTGCTGCTCTTAGAATTCTCTCTTTGTCTTTGGCATTTGACATTCTGATTAGTATATGTCTCAGAGTTGGTCTATTCAGATTTTTTCAGATGGGAGTATGTCGTGCTTCTTGGACATGGATATCAATGTCCTTCAATAGGGTTGGGAAATTTTCTACCATTATTTCTTCAAATATTCCTTCTGCTCCTTTTCCCTTCTCTTCTCCTTCTGGGACATCCGTGACACATGTATTTGCACATCTCTTGCTGTCCTTTAGTTCCCTGAGACTTTGTTCAAGTTTTTCCATTCTTTTCTTCATCTGTTTCTTTATATGTTCAATTTCAGAGGCCATTTCTTCAAGCTCACCAATCCTTTCTTCTGCCTCCTCAAATCTGCTATTATATGATTCCAGTGTATTTTTAATTCATTTATTGTACCTTTCATTCCCATAGGATCTGTTATTTTTCTATGTATGCTTTCAAATTCTTCTTTGTGCTCATCCAATGTCTTCTTAATATTCTTAATTTCTTTAGCCATCTCATTGAATTTATTAAGGAGATTTGTTTGAACATCTATGATTAATTATCTCAACTCTTTTATGTCATCTGGAGGCTTATCTTGTTCCTTTAAGTGGGCCATATCTTCCTGTTTCTTGGTGTGGATTGTAATTTTTTTTTTGTTGGTGTCTTGGCAGCTGGCTTACTAGAGTATTTATTCTCTATCCAAGCAGGTTTTCTCTTTAGTTTAAGGCTTCCTGCCCTTTCTCCCTTGCTGGTTGTGCAGTAGGAGCAAAGGATGTAGTTGGTGCTTTAAGCTGTGGAGGCTCAAGCTTCCCTAACTGCCCCAAGGACCAATGAAGCTTCTCCCACCTTTCTCCTTTGTCAGGGGTAGGGACAGAGCCACAGCTGTGTGGAATAATCCAAGTCATGCAGGCCTAGACTGTAGTTGCCCAGAGAGACTGATGAAGCCTCATGCCCCTTTCTCCCCTGCCTGGGGCAGGGATGGAGCTGCAGGTGTGGGCAGCAATCTATGCAGTGCAGGTCCAAGATGATCACAGTTGCCCCAGTAGATTTCTGATATTCAGTCTGTGCCAGCCAAATGTACCTGCAATTACCTGGAATGGCTGTTGCAGGGCCCACCAGCTTCCTCCCTGCTAGAGTTGGGGCTGAGGCCTAGGCTAGGCCTGCAGACCAAACTGGGTGAAAGAAACCAGTCTCTACCATCACTGTGATTTTAAACCAGCTGGGCTTCCCCTCAAGCTGGAGGTGGAGTCAAAATGGTGGCTACTGGCCTCCTTCTGACTTGGAAAGGCTCAAACTTTAGCTGTTCTTAGGGTTATTCTTTAGCCAGCTGAATTTACTAATCAGTAGCTGAAATTGGTGGTCAACTGTCTCTTCCTCCCCTGTTTTTGGGAAATGGAGCTTCCAATTCCTGCCACAGAATAGTTCCTGGAATGGCTTGCCTGCCAATGTAGGATGATCACCGGCCTCCACGGTGTGGCCTGTAATTTCCCAGAGAGACTGGCACAGGTCCCCCAGCTTCTTCCCTGCCTGAGTTGGGCCTGGATCTTAAGCTAGAGTGGCAATCTGGTCTAGATGGAAAAAAGCTGGTCTCTACCAGCACTGTGATTTTCAGTCAGCCCTGCTTCCCCTTATGTCAGGTGTGGAGTAAAGATGGTGGCTATCGGCCTTTCTGACTTAGACAGGTTCAAACTTTAGCTTTTCTTAGGATTACACTTTAGCCTGCTGAATTTACTGATCAGTAGCTGAAGTTGGTGCCTAACGCTCTCTTCCTCCCCTGTTTTGGGAGGTGGAGCTTCCAATTCCAGCCGGGGAACTGCTCCCGAGGCAGCTTGTGCCTCCAGTGGAGCATGGGCACCAGCCTCCGTGGCATGGAGGGCTCGTCTCACGAATCTTCTCTGCAGGTGGGCAGTCTCCTCCTTCCACTCTTTCAAGGATGCTGCAGGATGCACTTCTGGTCTCCTGGAGCCCCCAAACAAGTGCTCTAGAGAGTTCTGGGTGGTCACCAACTGCCCCATAGCAGGAGCTGATTCTAGGAGCTCTTTCTCTGCCATCTTGCTACTTGTCTGCTTAGACTATTTTAATCCAAATCACTGTTGTGGTCCCTGAATAAAACATTTAAAAAATAACTGTTTTACCTCATCCAAATATATTCTAATTAAATTTAAGAACTTAAATAACAGTAGACTTCCTTGGTTCATGATGATGACATCAGAGACTGAGACACAGTGTCTGTGACTGATTGTTCAGTAATAGCCATTCTCATGTTTTTGTGAGTTTATGTTTATCTTTTATGTTCACCTCCTGGCTGAGGTTTCAGTAGGGTGCTTGGATGGAGTGAAATCAGATGTGTTTTCAATCTAAGGTCTTTACTCAGAAGCCAGTTTCTGTGTTTACTGACACAGGTGGCAGAGGCAGCTGGATGGCCATGAGGCATTCACGCTCCTCTGTAGACAGTGAGGAGTGCCCACTAGTGGTCCCGCCAGGGACTTCATTTACCAGCCCGTCTCAAGTCCAAGAGTGGCCATATGACTCCTCCTTGCCTATAGCATGTGGGAGGAAGTGATATGTGTCATTTTTGGGCAGGAATGTTTGATAAACGACTTCGCATTCTTTTCTCTCTCTTTCCTGTCCTTTCAGCTGGAAGTGAAGGGCACAAAGACCCTATGAACGGCCACTTCAAAGATGGATAAAACCTGGCCCCTTGCATCACCAAATGGAAGGGAGCTGCTTGTCAACCAGAAACATACGTGTTTGGACTGATATGTGAGAGAGAAAATATCCTATTGTGCTAAACCATTAAATTTAGGGAGCTTACTCCAATTGAGTTACTCCAATTAAGTCAGTATTACCCTAATGACAATATGCATACGCCATTTCTTTTTGAAATAAGTATTCAGTCAATATTCTTTCCTTTGACTGACAAATGTTGGTTTTGCTTTGGATTTACCACACTTTCTGTGGGGAGAGGGAGGAGGGTGGATTAAGTAATTAAGCAAGAAATCTAATTCCCTAAGTCAGGAGTAGGAACTTTTCTCTGTAAAGGGCAAGCGAGTAAATTGTTTTCAGGTTTGTGGGCCATATAGATCTCTGTTTCATAGTCTTATTGATTTTTTAATTTTTAAAATAACCTTTATGAATGTAAAAAACATTTTTAGCTCACATGCTGCCCAATAACAAACTTGGCTGGAATTGGCCCATGGGCCCAAGTTTACCAACCTCTGCTCTACGTGCCGGGAGGATGTAGCAGATCAATCCTGCACTCACGAGTAGGACCCTCCAGGTGCCAAGAATGGGTTCATGCACGTCAAAGCTATGAACCCCTTAAAGGCAAGAATCATATTTTGTATTTTCAGCTGAACCATTATTTCACCCAATATGGGGCTTTCAATTTCAACTCTTTCTACTGCTATGTGCGTGGCTTTATTAGGCACTCTAGACTTAAGTATAAATTATGTGTTCAACAAAAAAAGTTGAGTTGAATTGAAAAAGTTAGGTAAGTTGAATTATACTGGCAAAACTGCAATAATAATTCCAGAACATAATACTCAGTGTTTGTAATAAGCTACTCTGTACTAGTGTTCCTTCCACTAGCAATGGTCATTGCCACCACTCAATGTCTGTGTTACAAATGGGGACTGCTGTTTCCTCAGACTTGGTACATATGGAAAAAAATATTTATGAACTTTATGTAAAACTTCTATCTGAATGGAAATTAATAATAAAACAAATTTTGTCAGATGTGATTATAGTGTGCTTCACCAAGGATTTGCAAAGGATATTCTTTTATTTCCTCAAACTCATTCCGACATATTTGTATATCAAATTATGCTGCACATAAAAATCCCTTCACAAGATCAGAGGACAGGCAAGTCTGAGTTCCCAGAGAGTGTTGGGGGATAAGAAAGAAGCAGGAGAAGCAACAGTTTCCTTGTTCCCCTGAGTTAGGATTAATCTTTTGCACCTGTTGTGTGAGTATCTCTGCAAGAATGAACACATTGGAATTATATTCTATATGCAAAACTAATAGCATCTGGTTTGTGACTGCTGAAATATGAACACAAAAGCCGTCTTGGAAATGCATCAATACTCATGCCAACATCCTTCAGTTAGTTTAGCGATTGAGAACTCATGTGGATTTGTAACACTACAATGGCTTTTGAGTTTGTATAATTAATGAGTGGATCTCTAGCAGATGTGTTTGCTGAACTAAGATGTCTATTTTTTTTTCTATTTTAATCTTTGCATCATGTGTCAGGTTTTCTCAGTCTGGTTCTGGCAGTGGCTGGCTTTGAATTCTAGAACTTTCCGTAAGGAGCTTCTTTTCCTTGTAGCAATATTCCCATCACATAAATCCAAACTTTCAGTTGAATAAATACAGTGGGATAGGTCCACAGTGGAGAAAAGTTCAAACTGCATCAAAGAAATTCAGCAAAATGAAATGCACATTTGTGAGTTACCTGTTTGTCAGTGTTGTTGATGGTGACAGCTAGGTCTGAAGCACACATTGGAAGCTCCACTGGAATGAAGACCTGTGCCCAGTCTAGACTTTGAATGTACCTCCTATGTCAATGATGTCCATTTTTTTTTGCTCTCGGAACTTTTCTTTCTAAACTTAAGGCTGATTCTCATAGAACACAATTTAAATAAATGCACAGTGGTGAGATAGTATTTTCTTCACTCCCCTGGTGCTCCTGAGGTTGTTAACAGGACGTGGAAGAAAACATCCTGCATTCAAAAACAAATTTTTAACAATCCTAATAGCTTCTATGCAGAGATGTTCTCACTATAGACAAACTAAGGATTCTTTTAAGGGAAAACTTGCTTAATAAAAGCCTCAATATCACGGTGATAACCATGAGATATAAGTTATCAGGATGATTCTACAAATACAATTCCATCAAATCTTGAATGTCCCCTTTAATATGAAAATGTATACTAAATTATCACATTTCAAATGAGCAATTTGAATGTAGGATACAAAAGTATTATTTTAGATGACAAAGAACTATTGCTATTACTAATCCTTCAATCCTCACGCTTAACAGTAATTTAAATGTATTAAGTGTATTTATTTTGAGTGGAAATTATGGCCTAACAGATGACAACTACACATAAACACATTTAAATACACCAAGTGGCTGTCTTAGTTTCCTAGATTGCTTTAAGCAGATACCATGAAATGGGTTTGTGTGAACAATGGGAATTTATTAGCTTAGAGTTTAAGGCCAGGGAAATGTCCAAATCAAGGCATTGTCAAGGCAATGCTTTTTTCCCAAGGATTGGCTGCCAGCAATTCTTGGCTCCTCTGCCAGAGGGCAAAGCATGTGACAGAGTCTGCTGTACTCTGCCTTCTCTTCCGGGTTTTGCTGCTTTCATCTTCTTGCTTCTGTGGCTTTCTCTTTCACTCCTCTCTGTATCCATTCTGTTTATAAAGGGCTCCGATAAGATTATGCAGACCCATCCTGCATGAGGTGGCCACACCTTGGCTGAAGTGACCTCATCAAAAGGTGCTACTTGCAATGGAATGGATCAACTTTAAGAACATGTTTTTCTGGGTACACACAGCTTCCAACTACCATAATGGCTAAGCTCAAATCACCAGAGTACATCTATCAATAAACAGCAACTACAATTTATCATCTTCTCTCCAACAGCTGGTCTTTCTGACACTCCTTAGCATGTAAATGGCATACATATTGCTCTCCAGACCCAGGCAATCTCACAGAGGTATCTTCTGGTCCATCTCCAGCCCACTACATACAAGTTTAGATAATTCTGTCTCTTTTTCTCCATTTTCACTGCCACCACCCTTGTTAGATTATTATTCTCCCCCACTTCCATTATGGCAAAGGCCACTTCAGCCATCTTTGTTCTCCTAGAGTACGCAGCCTGAGTGCATACAGTAAGCTCTCACAGATGAATTTCCTCCATACACCACACTGATGTTGCCATTATGCTACTCCCAAACCGTGCATGCCCTCCTGAAGCATTTTTGGAAAGTCATCTAATTACAAAGCACTGTGTTTCTCTGGCACCATAGATGAGCTATACAAGCTGCCTGCTGTGTACACCGCCCCCTTCTGGGAAGGCTGGGTTTGTCCCTGAAGTCCTAAGAGGCTCCTCAGAAAGACTATTTCTCAGATCTCCAGTCGCCAAAGTTGCTATATACTGGAGAAAAGCTGCCCATGATACCAGACACCTCTGCAGGGTGTTACTGTCCTTAAAGGGATGAAAATTGATGACACTCTTTCTGTGTATAAAACACAGATACATATCCAGCACGGAGCAGATATACAGAGTATATGTACGCACAGGGGTGGCAGGAGCAGTCAGAGGAAAAAATGTCTAAGAAGTCTCTGGATGCGTGGTGATGATAAAAACATTGTGGGACACTGCTGTAGTTACTGGAATCTGGTGAGGTTAACCAACTGGGGTGCTGTAACAAGGTGCAGGGAGCCGTGTGGCTGCCAGGCAGACGCCTCCAGAAGGCAGACACTTTTTTCCAAGCTGTGGCATTTGTTGGCAGAGGACAGCTCTCCATTAACTGCTTCCTGCTCTCTCTGCCCCAGTGACTTGGTATGACCCCTGACCTTACACCACCCTATGAGAAAAAGCCTGAGGGCAAGTCCTCTCTCTCTCCATGATATTTCTTGACATCTCTTTCCGTGAGCAGCATTTATATATTGATATTTCTGTACAAATTTTATTTTATGTCCTAGCAGACAGAAGCATGTTTAATTAATCGCCACGTGCCTTACAAAGCATGGTAAAATTCATGACACAAATAAACTTATAACAAATAAATATGATGAAGTAATATTAAATTCAGTTATACAACACATCCTTCCCTTTTAATAACTTTTTGAAAGAATCATTACTAAGTATTACATTTGAGAAAAAAGAAAATCTCCTGAATTCTGGTAATGGTTGAAGTATAAAAACAAAATGGAGGCTGGACAGGAGAAAAATGAACATTCTATACCATTCTATTTCAAAATGACCAACAATCTCATGTAAAATGTTATCAGAAACTATGTGGAAAGATTGAAATGCACAGCTCTTGACAAAATGAGCAATAATTGCCACTGTTGGGAATTGAATCCTGTGCCTCACAAAAGACATGGCCAAGCCTTAATCCACACTCCCATGGGGGTGAAGGCATTTTTAAGTGGCATCTTTGACCATGTGAAGATGAGTCAGGGTGTGGATGTGGATGCTTTGCGACTAGGGTCTCTGAAAACCTATATAGATGAGGCTGAATTGAATAAGGATAGAGTCCTTTTAGGAAGGAAATTCAGAGGCAGTCAATCAGTTGAAAGCAGGAGTAAGAAGCCAGAAGGCAGAAGAAATCAGAGGGGCAGATGCTAGGAGAGACAAGACTGCCCTATGAGGGAGGACTGCAATCACCAGAACGTGACTGACACCAGGAGAGAGCAAGCTCTGGCAATACCACGATGTTAGCCTTCTGGACTTCAAAACCACTAAACAATCCGTCCTGTTTTCAAGCCCACCAGGGTGTGGTATTTGTCATAGTAGACCTGGTAAACTAAGACATTATTCTGAGTAATCCCTTCCCTCAGGAAAGAATTTTAATTAAAGAAGCAATGCATAAATAAAGGAAGAACTAACTAATATTAGTGATATCACTGTTTGAACATTAGTTATGTCATCAAGCTTGAAGCCTCAGAACAACCTTATTAAGTATGACTTATCACCATATTATTGTTGAAGAAACTGAAACTTGAGTGTGGTAGTTTGAGACTCTATGTACCCTCAAAAAACCATGTTCTTAAATTCGAATCCATTCCTGTGGATGTAAACCTATTGTAAGTAGGGTTTTTTGTTCAGGATACTTCAGTTGGGGTATGACACAAGGTAGGTTTCAATCCGTCTACTGGAGTCCTTTATAAATGGGATGAATATGGAGAGGGAGACAGAGAGAATGCCACAGAAGCTAAGAGAGAAAGCTATGGAAGCCAGAAGCTGAAAGCAATGAAACCTGGAAGAGAAGGAACCAGCATATACCACCGTGTCCCTTGCCATTTGAAAGAGGAGTCCAGGATAGTTGGCAGCTGGTCTTTGGGGAGAAAGTATTGCCTGATCGTTCTTTGATTTGGACATTTTCATGACCTCAGAGCTGTAAGCTTGTAAGATCCCCATTGTAAAAGCCAACCCACTTCTCATCTATTGCATTTCAGTAGCCTAGCAAACTAAAACACCAAGTGACTTGTTAGTGTTTGGAAAGTTGAGATTCAAACCTGGATTCCTTTGATTCAAAATCCTATTATTTTATCCACCAATATACCAGGAAGATAACCCAAAAAGCCAGCATAAACAGTGTCCAGCAAGTGTTGTTTTATGTTGAAGGTAGGATGCATCCTGGGAGAACTGGGACTGAGGACCACAAGGGAAGGCATAGTAGAAGAAACTCAAAGAGTGGTCCTCCCCACAAGAGCACTTCCATCATCACATTCAGAATCATAGGTAGACATCTTTGTTTCCACCAAGTCTATACTGAATTCAAGCTCTAAAAGTGGGACTTTGTCTCCAGGGACTAGAAAGTGTGAAAACTGCCCAAGCATTTACATCCAAATGCAATATATTTATGTTGCATCAACAATGCTTCTTTTGCAGACAGTGATTCACCAAATGAATACTGCTTGGTCTCCCTTTTCATTATGAGACACTTGAAAGACCACAGCACTTCTGTGCTAGTCCTGCAGGGTCAAAGGCATTTGACCAACAAGGCTTCTCTCACTGCACTGTGTTGCACCCATCCACATCCATGCAGATGTGGCCTAGAAAAACATGTAGGGGTGACTTCAGGTGGGTGAGTGAGAGGAGATGGAGGAGGGACCTTGAATGTTGAGACTGCACTTGGAATTACATCCCCTGAAATGTTCCGTTGAGAGATGACCTTGATGTGTTTTTGTGAGTTCCTTGGTTCATAGATAAAGATTTTATACAGTGTGCCCTGGGAAGCAAAATACACAAATGACAAAAAAGGGACCATGTCACAAACCCCGAGTCTCTGAGGGAGGGAGCACAGTTTCCTTGGTGCAGCAGGAAAACCATGCTATAAAACAGAAATCAAGTCACAAACGTGCAGGCTCTCCACGACTGAAAAGGGTCTACAATGAACAGCATTCTATGCCCACCAAGCCATGTTTCCCCAGGACACGGACTCATCCAACTAAGACTGGATGAGACTAAGACTTGGACTCCCAAGGCGTCAGGTCACACTCCTGATGGGTGGGCATAAATAACATCTTGACAAGTGGGGCACCTGAGGGGAAGGGTCATCTCAAAACAGAATCCCAGATTCCTTTATCTGCAGAAAAGCCAGGGTGGTTTTTCATGGCTTCCATTGTAGGAGGCAGCGGCCTTCCATGTACTTGGATCTCCATGCAAAGAAGGACATGTTGGGGTAGTATTTTGATGACACATTGGAAAATGAGATATTCTGCTTTAAAAGGGTGTAAAAATTTGTTCTAATGTTTTCAGAGAGAGAAAGAGCGAGAGAGAGGATGTATTACAAAGTCTCCAAATTTAGGTAATTTTTCCAGCATATAAAATCTTTGCATAGTCTGACTACAAATATATTTGATCTCTGCTTTTATCAGGAACTAAAGTTTCTCAGCCTGGCAGTTGAGTTGGTCCCAGCTACTTCCTCCCCAGGAATTAAGATGCTGGGCCCTTGGCTACACTTGGCACCTACCACACAGAGTTGGTCAGTGAAGCTCCTGGCTAGCATTGGCCATTCACTTGCTGTGAAGCTCCTGCAGGCCATGCACTTGTATCCTTCAGTAGGTCTTGCACCTTTGGCTGGGAAAGACAGGGAGAAGTCATGTTATGAGGCGCCTAAAGGCTAAGAAAATGTTTTATAGAAAAATAAACACATGACTGGATCTCTGGATTTTGCTTTTCAAATGTTTATATACTTATAACAACATAGCTAGTTGTTAAAATTTTGTAGTGACTTTTGTCAGCAGAAGACAAAAGCTAATCAGCTTTCCTTCTTCAGCAAAATCTCACACGACAGTCAATATATAAATGTAATCCATGGAAAGCTGCATTGGTTGAAGGGGGGTGGTCCCAGTCTCACACTGCCAACCACCCGCAAACACATAGGGTCCCCAGAGGCACATTTATCCACCACCCTCAATCTGACTTCAAGGAAACGAGTGCAGCATCTACCTGAGTGCCTACGCCAAGTCGTGAGATGGGCACTTGGTGAATAATCCTTACTGTCTAATTAAAATTGACAGTAGTCATAGTTTGCAGAATCTCCTCTGGATTGGACTCTATTAAACTGTATGAAAACTCTTGTAAAAAGAAACTAATACTCTTTCTATTACAGATTGGAGAATTATCTCAGAAAGGTTAAAGGGCTTCCCCAAAGCTACTCAGTATATGATCACCTGACTCTCCCCACCTGTTACCTTTCTGTCTCCACCATCGCAGCTGGCCATTATACAGCATCCCGGTGCACTACTGTTAACTTAAAGCGCATTTTGTGTAAACAAATGGGTCTACGTACTAGAAGGAATGTGTTCAAGCCCTAGATGAAGAAGGACCTTGAGGGACTTTTAGACTTCCTAAGACTTCTATCATGGAAGTATCAGGATAAATTATTTTATCTCTTCCTTTTGGTAAATTTTTCAGTTGTTACCTATTCACAGAATTGTTGCTCAGGAAAATCCACAAACACAACTGCAATCTCTATGTAATATGCATTTACTCTTTATATTACTTTTTCTCCCCTTTGGAATCAATAAAACACAGTTTATATTTCTCCTGATTGCTCAAGGGTATTCAAAACATACACAGGGCTTTGAATCTGACTGCTAGTTGATGGTCTTAACTAGAAATACAATTACATTAAGGAGTCATGAAAGTGGCTAATTTAAAAATAAACTTGGCTGAAAGTCATATCACAGGCATCCTGGCAAAGCAAGTGAGAGGAAGCTGATGTTATAATTGCTGAAACTGTATTTATAATTCTTTTCCCTCTTATAACTTCATGTCTGTAACATCAATATTTAGTATTTTGTTAAGTGAATTAATGAATGATTGAAATAAATATGAGTAAATAGTTTTGGGGTTTTGTTTTGTTTTGTTTTTGTTTTGGCTTTGACTAATGGAGATTTTGACCATATCTCCATTAAAATAAACTAGGTTACCACTCTGTAAAGTCAAAATAAATTTCTGATAAAATAAGCTTAGTGATTACTATAGCTATGTGTACACACACACACACACACACTTATGAATGTGGGCACATTCTTTTATTCTTCTGTTCATTTTCCACTCTTTTCAGATTAGCTTGGGAGAAACTGACTCCCTGCTGGACAAAGTCGTCTCCTCATTACTCTATTTCTGACCTTCTCTCTTATTATTGACACTAATAGACTGATTCTTAAAATAGATACTAATTATTTTCCACCTTTACCCCCAAATGTTCAAAGCAGCACCTGGATGTTTTGACTGTAAAACCCCATTAACACAGAGCTCATTAAACCCACAAGAACAAACTCACGAGAACAAAGACTTGGTTGAGGCAAAGATGCAAGTAGCACAAGGTCTCAAGCAGAGCTAATAAAACTAAACAGGAAAATAAATACACTATGTAAAATTTTACCCTCTATTTTTAATTATGGAAGAGGGGAATCTTTTTTTTCAATGCTGATTCATATCATATGGAGGGTACTAACCTGTCCCAGTGGTAGCAGGAGCTTCTGTCCACACTCTCTTTTCTATATTAAACAGTACCATTGGTAATCACTCAACTCTTGGCCCTCATGCCCACTGTGTTACAGCAGAGGAAACTTAACTTATTGGAGAAATTATGTGAAAAACTGTACTAGATTGTGCAGTCCTGTTTTGACAGAATGTGTGAAGATCTGAGACTCTAGAACCATCTGCTACCCTAATTGCACCCCCAAAACAACCTCCTCCCCCTAAATTGAGAATGAGAGAGCAACATCCTATAGTCATAGAGTTAAAAATTAGTTCCCAACCAAATGAAACGAACTCCCTAACTAGAAAAAGCAGAGAAAATTTTAAAAGGCAAACTAATTTCCAACTATATAACAGTGCTGATCAGTTGACTGGTTTGTAACAAGGAGTATTTTGTAGCCTGCAAATACAACGAAGCTAACTTGTCTACATGAATATTAACATACCAATATTAATATTGTGAGTGTGAACTCATTAGCATGTGTCCTAACCAGACAATAAAAATCTATAATTATTTTTATAATAGAATTCAAAAAGCACAAATCTCTATATAAATTTTATCTAGTAGAAAAGACAAATATTTTATCGCTTTCATAAATGAAGAAACTGAGACTTAGAGAACTTCAGTGATTGCAAAAGTGTACCAACTCATAAATGCCAGACCTGTAGAGACCTCAGGTTTCCTTTTTACCATACATTTTCTGATATTTAGTGATAAACAATCTACATTATATGAGAAAATTAGACTCTAAATTAGTGGAGACTCTGATTTATAGATGGCATTAAAATTTCATCATTGGGGTTCTGCAGAGCTTAAATTAAGTTCACAAACAAATGACTTTCATGATCAGAAAATAATTATCTATAATTTGTTGTATGGCCTCTGTCATTTATCAAGAAATCAGATTATCTTCTAGATCATGGGCCTTCCATATTTTTTCCTGTGAGACCCTTAAAAGAATTTTGAACAAACTATTACTTTTTCAAATATTTTTATATATAAACATCTCAAATTTATTATTAAAATTTAAAATGTTTGCAAAGTATATATATTCATTGTATTGCATACTGAGAATGAAGATTAACTATATTTTCACCACCACACTGGAGCTGTAAGCATGCCTCATTCCCTTTAAGAAAATGTCCAGTGGATAGACTGATTGACAACACCAGCTCCCTTTCTCATATTTAATGAATCAGACACATATTTTCAGAAAAACTGAGTTCATATTTTATTTAAAATAAACATGATAAGTAGCCTAACAACAACTTTATCACTTCTGAATTCTATTTTTCTATTTCCAGGAGATAGATAAATTCATAGGCAGATAGATAGATAGATGATAGATAGATAGATAGATAGATAGATAGATAGATAGATAGATAGATAGAAAGAAAATTAGGTAGACAGAAAATTAGACGACAGATAGAAAGATAATAGAAGATACATAGTTGGTTAGATAGATAGGAGATACAGAGAAGATAAATGAGAGATTAGATAGCTAGATAGCTCTGGACAGAATGGTAGATAAGAGTGAGTGAGAGTTGGATAAAACATGGATTTTCAGCCTGAAATTTTTGCCTACCCAAATCAGATGTGGCCCTTCAATGTTCTTTACACAAGTCTTCTCTGCTTTGCTCTCACGGGACTCTTCCTCAGGGGTGGGAACTTTATTTTACAACTGGTTTCAGCTGGTGCCACAGAAGATGAGGTGAGTGAGGCATTTGCTTTTCATCTGTAAAGTGGGAGAAGCACCGCTGTGAAAGTGGAGGAGAAAAAGGGAACCATCTCACTCCAAGGTTCTCAGGCACATCCAGTCAGGAGAGACTTATGGCCATGGAAGGTCTGGAAGCTGATTCGCGAAAAGCTTAGCCATGCCTGCGCACGCTCAGGGAATCGTTCATTCCCCCAGGGCTATGGATAAAGGCTCTTCTTGACAAGTGTCGTCAAAGTTGCTCCTGAGAAGCCTTCCACAAAATATTGGTTCCGGGGCCCAATAACAGTATTATTCTGCAAATAAGGAAATCAAAGTATCTGTTATAGCATGCAAAAAGTATAAAATTAGGGTTTTAAAAATATTGCTACTAAACCAAAAAGGGCAGTGTTGGAAATAAAACTACAGGCCAACCTCGTTCATGTACAAGAAGATAAAAATTCTAAAGAAAACACTAACAAACTGATATCAACAAGTAAAAAAAAAAAGGGGGTGGGGTGGGGAGATAGCCTCATGATCAAGGTGAATTTATGTCAGGAATTCAAGTTTGATTTAACAATTGAAAATAAAATAACAACAACAACACATAGTCAAATAGCTTAAATTTCCTTATATTTTAAAGAAAAATATAACATAAGCATCTCAGTAAGCAAGAGTTAGCAACCTATAAAATTCCATCTTCATCTTAATAAACGTCTTTGTATCACTCTTGGAATAAAAAGAAAACTTTCACAACAAAGTTTATTTATTTCAGAAAACAGATAATACTTATATAAATTATATAAAGAAAAGTAGGTACAGTTCCTGAATTCATTTTAGAAGGTATTGCCATATTCTTGATAGCAAGAATAAATGGGAAAAAAAAAAAGAACCACTTTCATGTATAAACAGAGAAGCAAAAATCCACAATAAAATATTAATGTATCTAATCCAGAAATTCATGAAAAATAAAACTTTATGATAAATTAGGGTTTTTTCCAGGAATCTTAAAATGCTTTAACATTTAAAAAATTAATGTTACTTTTCATATTATTTATTTAAATGAGAAAACATATGTAATCATCTGAAAATATGTGGAGTGATAAAATTTAGCAACCATTCAAGACTGATAGCTTTCTTAACAAACTAAGATTAGCAAATAACTTTTTAAATTGTAACAACATGACTACTATAACCAAAAATTAATTATATTCATAACCTTAATCCTTTCACAGTAGTACATTGAATTTGAAGTCAGAATCACCAGTATCAATCAACAATGTTCCTGGAGTCCTTAGCTTGTGCAATAAAATTAGATACAATCTTATTAGATACATGTTTACTGGTTCACTGCAGAAAATATGATTGACTATGCAGAACATAAAAAGAAAATAAATACTACTGGAACAAATAAGAAACTTAAGTGATCTTTTCTGGCTGTGTAAATTATATAGAAAAATAAATACTATCCTTAAACTTCAGAAATTATCAAATTAGAAAAAATTTTTAAAATAAGCTCATTCAGAATACTACCAATTTCTTCAGTAGCAAGAGAAATACAAAACATATAAGATCTTTATAAATAAAAATTAAGTTTTATTTGAAGACCTGAAGAATTAATGGAGCAAAATATCATTCCCATGGATGAGAATATTTAGTATTTTAATGTTAATTATCTCCATATAAATATAAAATTTGCATGAAAAGCCAATCAAAATCTTAAAAGAATTTTCCATAGAATTTAGCAAAATCCTTCAAAAATTGATATTTTGAGAAAATATATACAATATTTGGGCCTTAATCCAATACGGCTGAAGTCCTTATAAGCAAAGGAAATTGGGCACAGAAGAAGCTGTGGGGAAGAGCCAGAAGATGGAAGTCAATGAGACCCAGAAGAAACAAGGAGAAGACACTACATGTGAATTGCCACATGACAGAAAAGCCAAGGATGAAGGATTGCTGGCAGCCAGCCCCAGAACACCGTAATCTTCAGGGAGAAAGCATTGCTTTACCAATGGCTTGATTTTGGACTTCTCCTAGCCTCAATACCATGTGCCAATAAATTTCCACAGTTCAAGCAAACTCATTGCATGGTGTTTGTTTTCACAGCTAAGTACTAAAACAGGTCCTAAAAACATTGCCATGTGTATTAAGTATTATCCAAAAATTCACTTTTTAGAAATCCATACTTGAAGTGAATGGAGAGGTAGATAGATGAAGCAAAATTGACAAAATTGTTGGCATTGTTGGACTGGTTGCTAAGTCATGGGGGTTTATAATACATTCTCTGTACTATTGTGTATGTACAAATTTGTCCTAAGAAAAACAATTAGGAAATGAAAAAGCCATTACATGTGACAGTATTCAAGAAAATTTTTGGCCCTTCTTTATGGTAAATCCAAAGAAGAAAACCCAAGGACATGTAAAGCACAGCATTAGCACCAGTGGTAGGAGGAGCTTTACTTTTTCTTTTACATCACCCACTAAGTGTTTAAGAAGCTGTTTGAAAGTTGTTCTCTGCACACATTACAGAAGCATATTTCTACATCAATTATTTTTTTATTTTGCACTGGGATTTGATGGCTATGAAGTGCAAAATGGGTCACTCCTTTTCCTAAATGATTTAACTGGACATCAACTTAAAGAAAAGAAATTTTCTGAATTAAGGACTTGAGCCCTTGAAGCTCAGTGTCTAAAATATTTAGGATAGTATGTTGTTAGCTGGAGTTTTTAGTTTTATTTGTATCTCCTGTGCCAAAATGAGTGCCTTGTACGTAGGAGGTGCTCCGATAAAGAATTGATGTATGAAAAAAGTACTTGGACTTCCAGGAAGATGGCAGACTAGAAAGACACAGGATTCTCTTCTCCAGAAAAATAGCTAGAAGACAGGCTGAAACAGCCAAGAAAAAGATCTTCTAGGATTTAGGACACCAGAAGAAGGCTGAACACCGCCCAGAGGAGAGAGGGACAAAGGAGGGAAATTGCGATGACAGAACTGTGAGTTGAAACCAGTAGCTGCTGCTGCCAGCATCATCCCCCACACTAAAGACACTTTAGAATTCTTGGGCCTCTGGGCCTGTGACTACAGACAAACAAAGGGGGGCTCCAGGGATCTACCACCCCAGGAAAGGGGAGAGAAAGGGACATAACATAAGGCTGACTCAGCTTCTGACCCACAAATTTGGTCTGCTGTTGTCCATGGGCCTTCCAGGCCAGGTGGGACCACACAGTGGTTTGCCCTGGCAGCCAGAGAAGGAAAAATCCAACCCTCACAATCTCCCTCTCTTCTAGCTGGCACTAATTGTTGAGGATGCCCCGGAAAGGGAAGAGAGAGGGACACAGCCTAATGCTGGCTCAGCTTTTGACTCACAAATTTGGTCTGCTGTGTCCCAGGAGCCCTTCCAGGCCACATGGGGCTGTGTCATTGTTTGCCTAGGGAGCTGGCAGGGGGCTAAACATATACAACCCTTCCAATATCCTCCTCTACTAGTAGGGACAGGTTGTTGAGGACTCAGAGGGGAGTGAAAATATTTCTGACCTGGGAAAAGGGAGGCGGCTGCCAGAGAAGGCTGGAGAACTGTCTCAGAGAAGGTTTGAATTACAAGGCTCTAGCCTCCAGACAGGAAGCTCTATTGAATTGATCCGGTCTGTGTTGTAACAAATACACTCTGACCAGGCATTGAACTGAGAGCTTCCAAGGAGCTCCATCTGCTGGAAGACCAAGGAAGTGCATGCAAGAAAATTAAAAATAAGTAGGAGAGGCTTTTCCCCACCTTTATAGCTTCCCTCCGCAAGGCCCTAGGAAGTGACTCTAAAACCAATTACTGGGTTCAGGGCCCAGTTTTGAGCAATGAGAAGGACAATCCTAACAATCCCAGTCAAGCCAAGAATCAAAGAGCAGTGGTAACACACAGTCTCCTGCCACTAAATCCCTATAAAAGAGAAAGAAATTGAGCATCTGAGTAAACTACATCCTAATCAGATGCCTAGATATCAGCACAAAATTACAAAACATAATAATAAAATAGAAAACATGGCCCAAGAAAAGGAATATATCAAAGCCTCAGAAGAGATGTAGAATTTGAGAGAACTAATCAGTAAGATGCACACAAATTTCCAAAGTCAAATTAAGGAGTTGAGATACAATATGGTAAAGAGATGTGACATCAAGAAGTGATTGAACATGCGCCAAGAAGAATTTGAAATCCTGAACAAAAATGTAACAGAGCTCATGGGAATGAAAGACACAATAGGTGAGATCAAAAACACATTTGAAGCATACAACAGCAGACTTGAAATGAGAGAAGAAAGAATAAGTGATAACTAAGACAGAATAGCTCAAATTGAAGACAGAAAAAAAAAAAAGAGAGAAAAGAATGGAAAAAATTGAGCAGGGGCTCAGAGAGTTGAATGACAATACAAAATGCAACAATATACATGTCATGGGAGTTCCAGAAGGAAAAGAGAAAGGAAAAGGAGCAGAAAGAGTATTTGAGGAAATGATAGCTGAAAATTTCCCAACTCTCATGAAAGAAATGAACTTACATGTCCAAGAATCACACCATACCCCAGTCAGAATAAATCTGAAGAGACCTACTCCAAGACACATACCACTCAGAATGTCAAATATCAAAGATAAAGAGAAAATTCTCAGAGCAGCAAGGGAGAAGCAAATCTTCACATACAAGGGACATCCAGTAAGACTTAGCACAGATTTCTCTTTAGAAACCATGGAGTCAAGAAGACAGTGGCATGATACAATTAGGATACTGAAAGGGAAAAACTGCCAGCCAAGAATTCTTTATCCAGTAAAACAGTCCTTCAAATATGAAGGTGAGTATAAAATATTCACAAACAGATACTAAGAGAGTTTGCAAAAAAGAATCCACCTTTGTAGGAAATATTAAATGAAGCCTTAGAACCTGAAAGAAAAAGACAGGAGAGACAGGCTTGAAGAAGAGTATAAAAGAAAGAATAGCAGAAAGGATAACCAAAAGAGTAAAAATACAGACAAAAATAAGATAGGACATATGAAAACCAATGAATAAAATGGAGGAAGTAAATAGTGCATTTACAGTAATATCATTGAAAGTGAATGGATTAAACTCACCAATCAAAAGATACAGGCTGAGAGAATGGATAAAAAAACCATGAGCCATCCATATGCTGCTTACAAGAAACTCACCTTAGACCAAGAGATACAAACCAGCTGAAAGTGAAAGGTTGGGAAAAGATACTCCACATGAATAATAACTGGAAAAGAGCAGGGGTAGCTATACTAATATCAGACAAAACAGACGTTAAATGCAAAAAAGTTATAAGAGATACAGAAGGCCATTATAGATTAATAAAAGGTACAATCCACCAGGATGACATAACAGTCATAAATATCTGTGCACCTAACCAGGATGCCCCAAAATACATGAGACAAACTCTGGCAAAACTGAAGGGAGAATAGACATCTCTACAATAATCGTTGAAGACTTCAACACCCCACTCACATCATTAGATAGAAAAACTGGACAGATGATCAACAACGAAATAGAGAACTTGAAAAATATGATAAATGAGGTAGGCCTAACAGGCATATACAGAACACTGCATCCAAACTCAGCTGGTTATACATGCTTCTCAGGTGTCCATGGATCTTTCTCCAGGATAGACCACATGTTAGGGCATAATACAGCTCTCAAAAAATATAAAAAGATTGAAATTATACAAAGCACCTTTTCAGATCATAGTGGAATAAAATTGGAAATCAATAATAGACGGGAAAAAAGTAAATTCACAAATACGTGGAGGCTGAATAACACACTCCTAAATAATCAGTGGGTCAAAGAAGAAATTGCATGTGAAATCAGTAAATATATTGAGACAAATGAAAATGAGAACACAACTTATCAAAACTTTTGGACATAGTGAAGGCAGTCTTGAGAGGGAAATTTATAGCCCTAAATGCCTATATTTAAAAAGAAGAAAGAGCTAAACTCAAAGATTTAACTGAACAACTACAGAAACTAGGAAAAGAACAGCCAACCAATCCCAAAGCAAGCAGAAGGAAATAAATAATAAAGATTAGAGCAGAAATAAATGAAACTGAGAACAACAACAACAACAAAAAAAACAGAGAAAATCAACCAAACCAAAAGCCGGTTCTTTGAGAAGATCAATAAAATTGACAACCTCCTAGCTAGACTAACAAAGAAAAAAAGAGAGAAAATGCAAATAAATGCAATCAGAAATGAAAGGAGGGGGGAATTACAACTGACCCCTCAGAAATAAAAAGAGTCATAAGAGGTGTAGCCATTTGGCAGTTTGATGTAATTATGAATTCCAAAAAGTAGATATTGGACTATGCTTGTAAACTGGTCTGTTAATCTGGGCACGATTAAGTTATGATTAGGGCATTAACTGGGCCACCCCTTGGTGGGTGGAGGAATCAAATATAAAAGACAAGGCAAAAGACAGAGAGAGCAGTTTTGATGTTGGAGTCTTGAGCTGGAGCCCCCGGGAAGTAAGAGAGTTTGGCCGTGAGGAAGGAGAGAAGGCCCGAGGATAGAGGCAAGCCATTTGCCTGATAGTCTACAGCTGGCCTTGTGGAATGAAGCAAAGCCTAGAGAGCCTCATAGTCTACAGCTGACCTTGTGGAGGAACCAGAGATGCTAAGCCTGGAGAAAAATGCAGCCCGGGGAAGAGAGGAACCCAAGAAGCCTGAACCCTGGCAAACATTGGCAGCTGTCTTGCTCCAACATGTGGCAATGGACTTTGGTGTGGGAAGAAACTTATGCTTTATCGCCCAGTAACTGTGGACTTCTACCCCAAATAAATACCCTTTATAAAGACCAACCAATTTCTGGTATTTTGCATTAGCACCCCTTTGGCTGACTAATACAAGAAGATATTATGAGAAACTATGCCAACAAACTAGACAACCAGATGAAATGGACAAATTCCTAGAAATGCACAACCAACCTACAGTGACACTACAAGAAATACAAGAACTAAACAAACAAATCACATTTAAGGAGATTGAATCTGTCATCAAAAATCTCCAGCAAAGAAAAGTCCAGGACCAGATGGCTTCACAGGTGAATTCTACCAAGCATTTCTAAAAGAATTAATACCAATCCTATTTAAACTCTTCCAAAAAATTGAAGAGGAGGGAAAATTACCCAACACATCTTATGAAGCCAACATCACCCTTAAAGCAAAGCCAGAGAGAGATACTACAAGAAAGGAAAATTACAGACCAATCTCTCTAACGAACATAGATGCAAATATTCTCAACAAAATACTTGAAAATCAAATGCAACAGCATATCAAAAGACTTATATATCACAACCAAGTGGGATTTATTCCTGTTATGCAAGTCTAGTTCAACATAAGAAAATCAATCAATGTAATACACCACATTAACAAATTGAAGGGAAAAAAAACCCCATGATAATTTCAATCAATGCAGAAAAGGCATTCGACAAAATCCAGCATCCTTTTTTGATAAAAACACTTCAAAAGATAGGAATAAAAGGAAAATTCCTCAATATGATAAAAGGCATATTTGAAAACCCACAGCCAACATCATATTCAATGGGGAAAGGTTGAAAGCTTTCTCTCTAAAATCGGGAACAAGATAAGGGTGCTCACTGTCACCATTGTTATTCAATATTGTACTAGAAGTTCTAGCTAGGGCAATTAGACAAGAAAAAAAAATAAAGGGATCCAAACAGGAAAAGAGGAAGTAAAAGTCTCACTGTTTGCAGATGACATGATCCTGTACTTAGAAAATCCTGAAGTATCCATGAGAAAGCTACGTGAGCTAATAAATGAGTTCAGCAAAGTGGCAGGATACAAGATCAACATGCAAAAATCAGTAATGTTTTGTACACTAGTACTGAGCAATCTGAGGAGGATATCAGGGGGAAAATTCCACTTTCGATAGCAACAAAAAAACTAAATACCTAGGAACTAATTAACCAAAGAAGTACAGGACCTAAATTCAGAAAGCTACAAAACAATGCTAAAAGAAATTTAAAAAGACCTAAACAAATGGGAAGACATTCCGTGATCATGGATTGGAAGAATAAATATTGTGAAGATGTCAGTCTTACCTAAACTGATTTACAGACTCAATGCAACACCAATCAAAATCCCAGTAGCTTACTATACAGAATTAGAAAAGGCAATTACCAAATTCATTTGGAAGGAAAAGTGCACCTTAATAGCCAAAAACTGCCTGGCATTGAAATATATTACAAAGTTACAGTGATCAAAACAGCATGGTATTAGCATAAAGATAGACAATCAGTGGAATAGAATTGAGAACCCAGAAATAAACCCTCACTTATACAGTCAACTGGTTTTTGACAAACCTACCAAGTTAAGGTTAACGGGACAAAACAGTCTCATCAACAAATGGTGCTGGGATAACTGGGTATCTATAGCCAAAAGAATGAAAGAGGACCCCTATCTCACCCCCTATACAAGAATCAACTTAAAATGGATCAAAGACCTGAATATAAAAGCCAGGACCATAAAACTACTAGAAGAAAATGTAAGGAAACCTCTACAAGACCTTTAAGTATGTGGTGGTTTCTTGGACCTTACATCCAAAGCATGTGCAACAAAAGAAAAAAATAGATAATTGGAACCTCCTCAAAATTAAACTTTTCCACCTCACAGGACTTTGTCAAAAGTGTGAAAAGGCAGCCAAATCAATAGGAGAAAATATTTGGAAATCACATATCTGATAAGAGTTTAATATCCAGGATATATAAGGAATTGTTACAACTCAACAATAAAAAGACAAACGACCCAATTTAAAAATGGGCAAATTAAAAAAAGAGAAAAAAAATCGGCAAAAGACTTGAATAGACATTTGTCCAAAGAAGAAATACAAATGGCAAAAAAAAACAAACAAACAAAAAAAAACACGTGAAGAAATCCTCAACATCACTAATGATTAGGGGAATGCAAATCAAAACTACAATGAGATATCACTTCACACCTATTAGAATGGCCACTATTAAAAAGACAAAGAACTACAAGTGTTGGAGAGGATGTGGAGAGATAGGAACACTTCTTCACTGTTGGTGGGAATGCAGGATGGTACAACCACTGTGGAGGACCGTTTGGCAGTTCTTAAAGAAGTTGAATATAGACTTTCCACGTGACCCTGCAATACCACTACTGGGTATTTACTCAGAAGAACTGAGAGCAGTGACATGAACAGACATCTGCACACCGATGTTCATAGCCACATTATTCACCATTGCCAAAAGCTGGAAACAACCCAGGTGTCCATCAACAGATGAATGGATAAACAAACTGTGGTATATTCACAGGGTGGAATATTATGCAGCTGTAATAAATAAAGTCATGATGCATATGACAACATGGATGAACCTGGAGGACATATTATGTTGAGCGAAGCAAGCCAGACACAAAAGGACAAATATTGCATGCTTGCATTACTATGAACCAAATATATTGTGTAACATATTGTATGATTTAAAAAAAAATTGTATGTATCCAGTACATTTAATTGAGAAATGTATGTTTTTATTCAACTCTGTTTTCTTTTTAGTTTTTAATTGTTTATATTTTCGATTTTTAAATGTACAAAATAAAGTTTTAAAAAAAGGAAAAAGTACTAATCCTCTGGCATTATGAGTGATCCATTTTCCTGTGTTCCAGAAGGAGCATGCACTACAACTGAAATCTGAAAAAAAAAAAAAAACAAAAACAAAACCTTTCTAAGACCATGCTATTCCTCCTTCCTCCAGGTGCTTACAACTTTACATGGGAATACACTTCCACTGGAATCTCCTGAGAAGTGCAGAGTCCTCCCATAATTGCTACCTGGCAGGGTCGAGCTTAATCAGCTGGCTTTACTGGACGTTGGTAGAAGTTTGCTCCCAGGGTATTTCTTGAACTCCCAAACTGCCTTGTAGGCACCTATAGAAACTGCAGGGGAAATGGAAACGTGCAGTGCTCACTTGAGTCAGGAGCTATAAGTTAAGGTGAGTCTGAGTTTGCATTAAATTGTCAATTCTAGCTCTGGTAGAAATCAGTGGTGGGCTAAGGGCCAGTGAAGTTGGGCACCAAAAGAACCTGCCGTGGGTCACTGATTGCACCATTCAGATCTGTTCACGTCACCAAGTCTTGAGGGTGGTAAGTGGTGCAATGTCTATTAAAGGAGGGTGTTATGGATTGAATCATGTCCCCCAAAAGACATCTTCAAGTCCTAATCTCCAGTCCAGTAAATGCTATCCTATTTGGAAACAGGATCTTTGAAAATGTTATTTGTTAAGAGGCCAAACTGTTCTAGGGTAAGTCCTAAACCAATATGACTAGTGTTCCTATAAGAAGAAGAAATTGGACACAGAGGGGAGGACACCTTGTGACAACTGAGGAAGAGAAGGCCATGGATTGGTGGCAAGCTATTGCCAGAAGCCAGGAGAGAGGCATGGTGCAGCCCCTCCCCTGCAGGTGTGAGAGGAAGGATGGCCCTGACAACACTTGAATACAGACTTCTACTTCCAGAACGCAGAGACAATGCTTTCTGCTGTGTTAAGCCATCCAGTCTGTAGTACCTAGCTATGGCAGCCCTAGGAAGCTAAGACAGAGAGGTTATACATATGCTGTACAATCTCCTTCAAAAGACTCCATAAAAGGGTAGTTTAACTTCTTAGTTTAAGGGATACAAGCTGCAAAATCTGGCACTTTAGATTAGAAGGTTTGTTTTAAACCACTCCCCTGAAAACACCACCAAATGCAGGCACCAGTTCCTTTAGTGTCCATCCCACACTATTTGGCATGCCTGTGTCAGATTAGGGCACACAGGGGTCTTGACATATCATGTTCCCCAGTCTGACCAGCATGATGCCATCAATCTAGTGGGTTGGCATGACTTTCTGTAGATGGTCAAGGCCACCAAGTTCATGGTCTATATTTTTACAGAGAAGAGGGTTGGACAATGGTAGCATTAACCTAGTCTGGGGCAAGAGAACAAATGTGTTTTTCTGCAGCTGCCCGTCTGAAATAACAATGCTTTTTCATCCCTTTTATTGATGGGGACTGGAAAGAATTCATTTGCATATCATGGAGTTTTTGCTGTATAACAAGCCATCCCAAAATGTAGTGGCTTAAAATAACTGATTATTGAACTTATGATTCCATAAACTAATAATTTTGGCTGGGATCCTTGGAGGGACTCTTTTGATCTGTCCAGGGCATGCTAATGTACTGTGGTCAGCTGCTGGGTGAGCTGGAGCCAGGATAATCTAAAATGGCCTTGGCTGAGTGACTCTTCTCTATTCCAGATTGTGTCTGTAGAGGGAAGCCTGCATAGAGGTGGAGATTCAATGGGTTGAAGACAAGAGATGCAGTGTACAACCGAAACCAGGAGCTGCCAGACACCAGGTGCAGCAATGGCCAGGAGCAAAGGTGGTCCAGGACTGTTAGGCAGAGCATCTGTGCCTCCATACCCACGGCTGGGAGGCCATCGCTGCGCTTCACTTTAAGCTACATCAATAGCCTCATTTTCTCTTTAATTTAAAAAAAAATTTTCTATCACTAATTGGTTTACAACTTTCAGAATCTCTTCATTTGAAAGTAAAAAACAGTGAAAATTAGACTAGAAGTATGCTAAATTTATTATGTTTCATTAATAAAAAAGCCAGGAATGAAGCACTCCAAATTTAAAAGTGTTGTAAAACTCCCCTGATATTATATTATTATAATATTATTGCACTTTGGCATGTTTGTGTTTTCAACAGAGGCTCAGGGATATAATGAACAACTCCCATTCTTAGGGATTTAACACAATAGAATTCTCTTCTGACCTATAAAGCATTCCAAGGTGATTAGTTGGTTGGTGATCCATCTCATTGTGATTTTTTAAAAATATATTTTAAAAGATGCTTAGATGTTACACAAAAATTACAGGGATTCCCATGTTCCCCACCTCCCACACCTCCCATAACATCCCACATAAACATCCTTCATTAGAGTGGCACATCACCTGCAGTGGATATACACATCCTGGGGCTTTGCCACTAAGCATGGACCATAGTTCACATTGTAGACCACACTCTCTCCCACACAGTTCTGCATGGTATAGGCTGATGTAAAATGACCTATATCTGTCATTGTAATGTCACTCAGGAAAATTTCCAAGTCCTGAAAAAGCCCCTGTATTACAACTGCTTTTCCCTTCCCTGTCCCAAAAGCATCCAGTGGCCACTGGCTCCACCTCACTGTTGTAATTTCTTCCATTGCTTGAATCACAATATGTCTACAACAGAATACCATTAAGTCCACTCTAGTCCATAGCTCTTCCCCCAATCCCGAGGAGTCTGGGATGGTGATGTCCACTCTACCTCCAAGTGAGAGGGGGCTTATATCCCATGGATACGGTGGGTGGAATTATCCTGCCTGCAGCTGCAGGCTCTCTCCATTCCCTGGGATGGCCGTTGTCCATCATTGTCTCCTCACCAGGTGACTTGGGTGAGTCCATTGAGCTGTAGAGTAGGAGTTGCAGCTCCACCGAGTTTCCAGGCACTGCTGGCACATGGGCAGGCCAGAGCCTCCAGTCTCTGGAAGTATATCTAAAAACTCCAGCATCACATATAGGTTTGAATAGAAGGGACTGATAGACCATGTGTAGGGAGGACTTATTTGAGTCCAACTCTGTCACTCTCAGGAGCACAGATTCCAAAATAGAGCCCACTGATAAGGCGTCAGTCTCTGGGGCTATCCCCCCTTATGTAGGACCTGGGTGTTTCCAGAGCCCTCAGGAGTCCCTCTGTGTGGGGTGATATCCACTTTGGTGTTCTGTGAGATCCTACTGAGGTGTGCGTAAGCGTTACCTCTGGGATGACCTCCCGACTCTCTTTGAAGTCTCTTAGCCACTTGAACTCATTTGGCTTTACCTTTTCCCCCTTTTATTCAAGGTCTTTTTCCAGTCGTATTGCCAGTTGGCACTTGGTATTAATCCCTCGTTGCCAGGGAGGCTCATCCCAGGGAGTCTGGTCCCATGCAGGGGAGAAGGTAATGCATTCATATGCTGAGTTTGGCTTAGAGAGAGGCCACATTTGAGCAACAAGGAGGCTCTCAGGTGGCAACTCTTAGGCACCACATAACAGTAAGCTAGGTTTCTATTACAAGAGCAAAGACTCGTAAGGCTAGTCATCAATAACAAGAACCCATCAGTGGACCATCCTCCTTTGCCAGACACTGCCCCTGCACTCAGGGGACTGTTGCTGCTCCCTTGGAGAATGTGGCAGAGCTCTCCAGGCTGGGAATTCAGTATTCCCTCATTTATTGAGTGATTGTCCACCCACGGTGACCATGCCCCACCCCTTGACATTTGGACAATTTTATATTTCTTTCATGTATATTCAGATGAACCTCCTCCCATGAATCCCCCATCCAGACACCCCCCACCAATGATCCTCTG
The DNA here is from genome assembly GCA_026826555.1 of Tolypeutes matacus. Taxonomy (NCBI): domain Eukaryota; kingdom Metazoa; phylum Chordata; class Mammalia; order Cingulata; family Chlamyphoridae; genus Tolypeutes; species Tolypeutes matacus. Next base: position 25,692,834 of record JAKSZT010010858.1, on the reverse strand, counting down.
CAGCCCCCATTGTAACCCTTCTGTGATCTAACCTTCCTTGAAGATGAAGCCCATATAATAGCCAAATTCAATTAATAGGAAAATGAAATAATAAAGATAAGTTTAAATATAAGAGATAAAATACACGGAAACTAAAAAAAAACACTAGAAATAAAATAAAATTAAAGGATTGGGATATTCAAAAAATGGGAAAAAACAAAAAAACAAAAAAAAATTTTTTTAAACACTTTTCCCTTTATCACTGCATTATTGGGTATCCAGTCTGTACTGTGGCACCTGTCCCCTCTTACTCCCCAGTGTCTCCCGAATTTTCATTTAATTTTCAAAGAAGTTTTAGGTCACAGCAAAGTCACACACAGAATACCAGAGACTCTCATATACCCAACCTCCTTCCCCTTCCCTCACCCCATATTAAAACCTTTTTTATGTGGATGGTAGCATTGTTATAACTGTTATACAGATAGTGAGACATAGCTACTAAACATTGTCAAAGGTTTACAGTATAGTTTACAATTTAATAGTACATTTTAATAATTTTTGATTATATTTACCATGTCCTCTGTCCATCACTGTAAGGTAATGAAAAACATTTCCCATGACCACTAAATAAACCCTGTTTCATCTTTTCTGTTCCTTCCTCCACATTCCCCTGGGGCACATGACACTCCCTTGTCTTGACTCATTGGATGACAAGATCCATAGTTACATGCAACAACAGTCTTGACATGCTGATTATCCTCTCCTATTAGGATCCACCCTTGCGCCTAAGAGACACCCACCTGTCTGTTTCTGTGTGAATCGGTCCTCCCAATGATGGGGGACCATCTCCTTCCCACTCACCGTGTGGGTCTCCACTCCCCGACACAATACATTATGACAGAATGAACACTCACACACTCCCCAGAAGCCTACTCCAGATGCACCCCATCCTGAATGCCCCCCCAACCTACACCCTAAACCAGTGACACTACCTTGTCATACTGCCATAAGAGCATTCCCACTCCTGCACTTTCAACATCATACCCACAAATCCCATGTTCAGCTAGTACCCCTCCCATCTCTGCCCCCAGTATCCTAGGTATTCTAACCCACCCTTCCTAATCTACCCACCTGTCAACCCTGTACCACCAAACCCAGTAATATAACTACCCACCTGTCCTATCCTTCAATATGCAACTATACTTTATCACTTTACCATAGATTATTTTCGTATGGGTGATGGTTCACAACCTTCTCTTCTCTTTCTCTCCCTTGTTAACCCATCTTTCAGACAATGGTTCTCAGAGACTGCTCACTTTCCTCAATTCAAATCAGTGAGGCCATATAATGTTCATCCTTCAATGCCTGGCTTGTTTCACTCAACATAAGGTCTTCAAGATTCATCCATGTTATACCGTGTGTTAACACTTTATTTCTTCTTACAGTTGAGTAGTATTCCATGGTATGTATGTACCACATTTTGTTTATACATTCATCTGTTGATGGGCACTGGGGCTGATTCCAACTTTTGGCAGTGGTGAACAATGCCGCTATGAACATTGGTGTGCATATATCTGTTAGTGTCTTTGCTTTCAATTCTTCTGGGTATATACCCAGCAGTGGAATCACCAGATCATACAGAAGATCTATTGTTAGTTTTCTGAGGAACCGCCAAACTGTCCTCCACAGTGGCTGGACCATTCCACAATACCACCAGCAGTGGATGAGGGTTCCTATTTCTCCACATCCTCTCCAACACTTATAGTCTACTGTTTTTTTTAATAGCTGCCATTCTGATGGGTGTAAGATGGTGCCGTATCTCAATGTAGTTTTGATTTGCATTTCCCTAATAGCTAACGATGTCGAGTATTTTTTCATGTGCTTTTTAGCCATTTATATTTCTTCTTTGGAAATTTGTCTTTTCAGGTCAATTGCCCAATATTTATATGGTTTGTTTGTCTTTTTATTTTTGAGGTGTAGGATTTCTTTATATATGCAGGATATTAGGCTCCTATCAGATATATGGTAGCCAAATATTTTCTCCCATTGGGTAGGCTGCCTTTTTATTTTCTTAATAACATCTTTTGAGGTGCAGAAGTTTTTAATTTTGAGGAGATCCCATTTATCTATTTTCTCTTGCTGCTCATGCTTTGGGTGTGAAGTTCATGAAACCATTTCCTATTACAAGGTTCTGTAAATGCTTTCCTACATTATCTTCCAAGGTCTTTTTGGTTTGGGCTCTAATATTTAGATCTTTGATTCATCTTGATTTAATTTTTGTGTAAGGTGTGAGATGGTATTCCTCTCTCATTCTTTTGGATATGGATATCCAGTTCTCCAAGCACCACTTGTTAAAAGGCCATTCTTTCCCAACTGAGTGGGCTTGGTGGCCTTGTCGAATATCAGATGACTATATGTGAGGATCTATATCAGAACTCTCAATTCGGTTCCATGGTATGTCTATCCTTGTGCCAATACCATGCAGTTTGAGCACTATAGCTTTGTAGTATGTTTTGAAGTCAGGTAATGTGATACCTCCAATTTCATTTTTCTTTTTCAATATGTCTTTGGCAATTTGGGGCCTCTTACCTTTCAAAATATATTTTGTAGTTAGTTTTTCCAATTCCTTAAAAAAACACTGTTGATTTTTACTGGGATTGCATTAAATCTGTAGATTAGTTTGGGTAGGATAGACATCTTGATGATGTTTAGTCTTCCTATCCATGAACAGGGAATATTCTTCCATTTATTTAAGTCTTCTTTGATTTCCTTTAACAGTGTTGTGTCGTTTTCTGTATATAAGTCCTTTACATCTTTAGTTAAATATATGCCTATATATTTGATTCTTTTAGTTACTATTGCAAATAGTATTTTTTTCTTGATTTCCTCCTCAGATTGCTCATTATTGGTGTACAGAAATGCTACTGATTTTAGAGCATTGATCTTATTGCCTGTGACATAACTGAACTCCTTTATAAGTCCTAGAAACTTTGTTGTAGATTTCTCAGGGTTTTCTATGTATAGGATCATGTCATCTGCAAATAATGAAATTTTTATTTCTTCTTTTCCAATTTGGATGCCTTTTATATCTTTTTCTTGCCTCAGTGCTTGAGCAAGTACTTCCAAGACAATGTTATATAGGAGTGGTGATAGTGGGCATCCTTGTCTTGTTCCCTATCTCAGAGGGAAGGCTTTTAGAATTTCACCATTGAAGATGATGTTAGCTTTGGGTTTTCATATACACCCTTTATCATATTCAGAAAGTTTCCTTCTATTCCTATCTTTTGCAGTGTTTTTATCAGGAAACAGTGTTGTATTTTGTCAAATGCTTTTTCTGCATCCGTAGAGATGACCATGTGATTTTTTTTCTTTCAATCTCTTTATGTGGTGTATTACATTGATTGATTTTCTTATATTGAACCATCCTTGCATACCTGGGATGAAACCCACTTGGTCATGGTGTATAATCTTTTTGATATGTTGTTGAATGTGTTTAGCAAGTATTTTGTTGAGGATTTTAGCATCTAGGTTCATTAGAGAAATTGGTCTGTAATTTTCCTTTCCTCTGGTATCTTTGTTTGGTTTTGGTATTAGGGTAATGTTGGCATCGTAGAATGAGTGAGGCAATATTCCTTCTACTTCTAATTTTTGGAAGACCTTAAGCAGAATTGGTGTTAGCTCTTTCTTGAATGTTTGGTAGAATTCAGCTGTGAAGCCATCTGGTCCTGGGCTCTTCTTAGCTGGGAGGTTTTTGATGACTGAGTCTATCTCTTCACTTGTAATTGGACTGTTGAGTTCATCAATTTCTTCTTCCGTCAATGTAGGTTGTTTGTGAGTTTCTAGAAACATGTCCATTTCCTCTAAATTATCATTCTTGTTGGCATATAGTTTTTCAGAGTATCCTCTTATGATACTCTTTATTTCTGTGGAGTCAGTAGTGATGTCCCCTTGCTCATTCCTTATTTTGTGTATTTGCATCTGTTCTCTCTTTTTCTTTGTTAGTCAGGCTAAGGGTTTGTCAATTTATTGATTGTCTCAAAGAACCAGCTATTGGTTTTGTTAATTTTTTCTAGTGCTTTCTTAGTCTCTATTTCATTTAGTTCAGCTCTAATCTTTGTTATTTCCTTCTTTCTACTTGCTTTAGGTTTAGTGTTTTTGTTTCTGTTTTTGTTTTTGTTTTTCCAGTTCTTCCAAGTGTGCAGTTAGGTCTTCAATTTTAACTCTTTCTGCTTTTTCAATATATGTATTTATGGCTATGAACTTGCCTCTCAGGACAGCTTTTGCTGCATCCCATAGCTTTTAATATGTTGTGTTGTCACTTTCATTAGTTTCAAGGTAGTTACTGATTTCTTTGAGATTTCTTCCTTGACCCATTCTTTGTCTAAGAGTGTGTTGTTTAACTTCCATATCTTTGTGCCTAACCTGTTTCTCTGGCCCTTAGTGATGTCCAATTTCATTCCATTGTGGTCAGAGAAATTACTTTGTATAATCTCAATCTTTCTGAATTCATTGAGAGTTGTTCTGTGGCCTAGCATGTGGTCTATCTTGGCGTATGATCCATGTGCACTCAAGAAGAATGTAAATCCTGCTGTATTTGGGTGTAGTGTTCTGTATATGTCTATTAAGTCCATGTCCTCTAATGTATTGTTCAGAGCCTTTGGTTCTTTATTGATTCTCTGTCTAGATGTTCTGTCTAATGATGATAATGGTGTATTAAAGTCCCCCGCTATCATTGTAGAGGCATTTATTTCTCCACTTAGGTTTTCCAGAGTTTGCCTCATGTATTTTGAAGCACCCCGACTAGGTGCATAAATGTTTATGATTGTTCTCTCTTCTTAAGAGATCACCCCCTTTACGAATATATAGTGTCCATCTTTGTCTCTTACAATAGTTTTGCATTTAAAGTCTATTTTGTCTGATATTAGAATAGCTACTCCTGCCCTTTTTTGGCTATTGTTAGTTTGTAAAATTGTTTTCCAGCCATTCACTTTCATCCTCCTCGAATCCCTGGGTTGAAGGTGGGTTTCTTGTAGACAGCATATAGATGGATCATATTTCCTTATCCATTCTGCCAATCTGTGTCTTTTGATTGGTGAAATTAATCCATTAACATTCAGTGTTTTTACTCGCAAAGAATTTCTTACTTCATCCATATTTTCTTCAGGTTAATGTATTTTATATGTTGTTTTCATTTCTCTTTTTGTCTTTTTAGTTGTTTTTAAACTATCCTCCAACTCTCTCTCCCTTGTTTTTTCCTTTCAACCTGTAGAACTTCCTTTAGCATTTCTTGAAGTGCAGGTTTCTTATTGGCATACTCTCTTAATTTCTATTTATCTGTGAATATTTTGAACTCTCCATCATTTTTGAATGCCAGTTTTGCTGGATAAAGAATTCATGGCTGGAAGTTTTTTTCTTTTAGTACTTTGACTATGTCATACCACTGTCTTCTTGCCTCCATGATTTCAGATGAGCAACCAGCACTTATTCTTATTGTGCTTCCCTTTTATGTGATGGTTCTCTTTTCTCTTGCTGCCTTGAGTATTTTCTCTTTCTCTTGAGCATTGGATATTTTGACAAGTATATGTCTTGGAGTTGGCCTGTTGGAATTTCTACTGTTTGGGGTGTGCTGTGCTTCCTGGATCTGTACATCCATCTCTCTCACTTGCGTTTGGAAGTTTTCAGCCATTATTTCCTTCAACACTGCTTCTGTTCCCTTTCCCTTCTCTTCTCCTTCTGGGATGCCCATAATGCATATGTTTGTGTGTTTTGTGTTGTCGGTTAAATCCCTGAGTCCCTACTGTATTTTTTTCTATCTTTTTGTCTATCTGTTCTACTATCTGTTTGATTTCAGATGTATTGTCTTCCACATCACTAACCCTTTTCAAATTCTGTTCAAATCTGCTGTTATGTGAACCCAATCTTTTTTATTTCTTTTATTGTGCCATTAATCACCATCATATCCATTATCTTTTTATGTATGTTTACAGTTTCTTCAGTATGTTCTCCCAGTGTCTTCTTAATATCCTTAATCTCTTCCTTCATTTCACTAAGTTGGTCCATGATATTTGTTTGGTAAGCTTTGATTAGTTGTTTGATGTTCTGCATCTCTTCCTGGTTTTTAGTTTGGTCATTGGCCTGGTCCATGTCTTCCTGTTTCTTAGTGTGGTTTGTAATTTTTTCTTGCCCTCTAGTCATCATTTTATCTCAATGGGCTTATTCAGTTGATTAGCTTCTCTCTCTGCTCTAGAGTTTTATTTAGCTGGTGGTTCTGTGTATGTGTTTTCTCTTTGACACTTTTTCTTCGTATTTTATTTCCTTGCTTCTTTCTATGTGCCCTTGAAGGCAAAAGATTAGGGCCAGAGGAATCGAAAGACGTGAGAAAGGAAGAAGGATAATAGTAATATTGATAAAAGTTAGAAGAGGGGCCATATATGATTTAGTGAAATGAATATTTAACTCATGTAGGCAATGTAGAGTAATAGGAAAAAAAGTGGAGTACCTACAATGGACTGGGGAACCAAATAGAGGAAAATATATATATTGCTTTAGAAGGCTAGAATGATGAGGAGAGAGAGAAAGAGTAAAGAAATGGCTGAAAGGAAAGAGTTAATATTAATAAAAAAAGAAGAAAACAGAATAGTTAGAATAGAGATTGACACCCTTAAGTTGTGGGCTAATGAAAAAACTTGGTATGTAAGAACCACAAGAAAAAGCAGAAGGCAGAAAGATCAAGGAAGGAAAAGAGATAGCGTTGGGAGATAAAATCAATATAGACAGAGAATGGGAAATCACTGTAGAAGAGGCACAGCAAAGAAGAGACAAGCTAGCAGCACCTAATTTAAAAAAAAAAAAAGAAAAGAAAAAAGAAGCAGGGGAGAAAAGAGGAAAGAAAAGCAAGAAACAACAAATAAAAAGAGAAAAACCAAACAACCACACAAGCAAGCAGTCAAACAAACTAAAGAAGAACAGTGTTCTGGGCCCTTGTGGAACCTCTCAGCCTGCTTGTGTTCATCAATCAATTGCCCTGCAAGGCTCTATGTGCAGGTTTTGAGGCAGATTTTAGCTATTAAACTAAATTAAAAAGAAAATTTCATTTTTTTTTTTATTTTTTAATGTGACTGTCTTTTTTTTTATTTGGCAAAATATGGGACCCAAAAAAAGTCCTCTTCTAGACCACCCCTTTCACCGAGGGGACCCTAACTAGGCTCGTGGAAACTAATCAAGCACTTCCCACTTCCTGGCCTCCTGAGGGGGGCTGAAGCTCTGATGCTTGTCTGTGCAGAATGATAAAATTGGCTGACGCCGGCCCTTCTGGAGCCAAGCCTCAGTGTCACTGGGCTGCTGGGTAAATCAGGCTTCCTCAGTATATTTGCCTCTCCCCTCAGCCTAGTGTTGCTTCAAGGTGGCTTATCTGCTCCCCAAAGCTATGAGGGGGTCCGGGCAGCCAAATCTACAGAAAGAAAACCCCTCTCCACCTTCTGTCAGAACCCTCCCACTCTTGGAGTATGCTCCTTCTCACTGGGTTGGCAGTGGGAGTTGGGGAGTATCCCTGGGCAGCTAGGTAAATCACCTTCCTCAGCAGATTCGCCCTTCTCTTCTGCCTAGTGCTGATTCAAGCCAGTTATTTTGTTCCCCAAAGCTGCAAGGGGTTTCAGGCAGCCAAATCCACAGAAAGGAAACCCCTCTCAACGCCTTCACCAGAACCTTTCCACTCTCAGAGAACGCTCCCTCTCACTGGGCTGCCGGCCGGAGTCGCAGCTCAAACCAGCCTTTATCCCTGAGGGTGGGGCTCAACTATTTGTGTTGATCTCCATGGGCAGGGTTAAAACCCACGAATCTCTACCAAGCAATCCACGCTATTGAGCTGCCTCCAGATAGATGTCCCAAGCTTCTCGCTCCGTGTCCCCACAGCACAGACCCCCAGGCAGGACCCTGTCCCCAATCAGCCATCCTCAGAGTGAGTCAGCGAGTGCCTTCCTAAACTGATGCCATCTTGCCTCCCTGATCTCATTGTGATTCAACATCCCTGGCCTTCCCCCAAGGGCTCCCAGGCCTCTGTTGGTTTCTCTATAGGCTGGAGGCAAAAAAAAGAGGGGAGATAGTGGGGAAGTACAAAGAGATTGAGTGTGAGTCAAACTTGGATCTGGCTTGCATCATTTCTATACACAAATCATTGGCCAGATTTCAGTTTGCAAGACTGACGCAAGACAATACTTTCCATATGAGTCCATTTACATAAAGTTCAAAGAGTGGCAAAATTAGTGGGTGATCTCACTTGTCGGTTCAGAGATTACCTAAGGGAAGGAGAGAGAAGATAAGAAGCAGAAAAAGGCCTGAGGAGGACAATTAATGTGCTCGTGTTGCATTATTCTTGTCAGAGGGCTGGTGATGTGAGTGTGTTCACTTTGTGATAATTCATTGAGCTGTACAATTAGTAATTGTTTGATTTTATGTATATTCATTACACTTAAATTTTAAAAGTTTAAAATAATTCAGTGTTTTTAAGAGAATGAAAAGTCAAGCCATGGACCAGGAGAAAATATTTAGAAATTACGTATCTGACAAAGGACTTGTATCCAAAATATGTAAAGAAATCTCAAAATTCAAAAATAAGAAAACAACTCAACTAGACAATGGGCATTTGTAAAGACTTTTCACTAAAAGAAGATATAAGGGTGGCAAAAAGAGCATGTGAACAGGTGTTCAACCTCAGTAGTCATGAGGGAAATACAAATTAAAACCACAAAGCAAATCCATTGCAATACCACTACACACCTATTAGGGGGGCAAAAACCAAACCAGTCTGAACTGTTGTATTAGTTAGCCAAAAGGGTGCTGATACAAAACACCAGAAATCTGTTGGCTTTTATAAAGGGTATTTATTTGGGGTAGAAGCTTAGTTACCAGGCCATAAAACATAAGTTACTTCCCTCACCAAAGTCTGTTAGCCACATGTTAGAGCAAGATGGCTGCTGACAATCAGCCTTCCTCTTCCTCTTAAGGCACCATGGTCAGGCTCTCTAGGTTTTTTCCCTCTCCCTAGGGCTCAATTCTCTCTGGGCTCAGCTGCCTTGTTCTCTCCACAAGGCCAGCTGTGAGCTGTCAGGCGAATGGTTCATCTCTTTTCTCAGGGCCTTCTCTCCTTCCTCACAACCAAGCTCTGCTGTGTGCTTACTTCCCAGGGCTCCAGCTCAAGAAATTCACATTAGAACTCCAACTCACTCCTCTGTTCTGCTGTGTAGTTTTATCTACACAAGGGGGTGCGGACTCAGTGTCCTACTGACGTGGTTCAATCAGAGCCCTAATCATAATTTAATCATGCCCAGAGGAACAGACCAGTTTATAAACATAATCCAATATCTATTTTTGGAATTCATAAATAATGCCAAACTGCTGCACTCCACCCTCTGAATTCCAAAAATAATTACAATATTCAAAAAACCTTAAATCAATAACAATGGAAGTACAAAATCATATCACAATCAGTTTAAAGAAATACAGTTAGTCTTGGGGCAAATTCCCATCTGCTGTAGACTTCTAAAACTTACAAAACCATTTACCTACTTCCCATACACAAATGGACAGACAAAAGATAAACACTTCCATTATCATAAGGAGAAATTGGGAGGGAAATATGAGTCATGGGTCCTCTACAGTTCAGTAAACCTGCAGGACATAATTTATTAGATGTCAAAGTCTGAGAGTCATACTTAAGATAATGGTTTCTTCTCCTTGGGGCCTCATGAGGACCCACCCTTTTCACAGGTTTGCCCAATGGTCATTTTCTTTGCTCCACTTTCATGAAGCACCTGGGTGTTAACCAAGCTCCAGACTTCACCCTCAAAGAGCATTGGGGTGATTGCCACTCCTTACCCAATATTTGGGTTAGAGTCTTAACCACCCTAGTACAGTGAAGTAAAGACAACAGCCACCTTAACCTTTGGCATACAGGCTCAACACTCTCAGAGCAATGAGTTTACCACCTGGCCTTCCTTTTAATCCATGGGGGACAGGCACAGTCCTCTCAGACCTAACTGCCCTAATCCTTGAGGAATGTGTTCCACCCTCTCTTTACCCTGGGGCAGCAAAACTCTCCCAGAACATTGGGCAGGAATATATACCCTCTTCAACTTTTGGGGCAAATCCACCCTCTCTGTTCACATGGGTGGGGTTCCTCTCTTGGCCCAAGGTGATGTCTTATTTCCAGATCTCAGCTCCCATGGTTTTCCTCTTAAAGCTGTTTCTCCTTCTATCTCTCCTTTCCATGTCCCTTTTAGTCCAAACAGACAGTGGTTTTGTTTATACAGCTCTCTCAAAAAGCTTGTTGGTTTAGTATGCAAGAAGCAGAGGTCCAAGCCATCAGACAGTAAAACTTTCCACAAATCTTTCCTAGATAAATGCATCTCCAATCCTGATTTATAAATTCCAAGTTTAGTTAACTCCTCAAATGGGGCAGGCCCCTATAGGAGAATCACAGTGCAGACCCTTAGGATTTTGGAGCAAAACCCTGCTATCCTCTGCAGATAACTACTCTCCTTTTGAGAAACAGCTTTTGGCCTGCTACTAGGCCTTAGTAAAGACTGAACGCTTAACTGTGGGCCAACAAGTTACCATGAGACCTGAGTTGCCTGTCATGAGCTAGGTATTGTCCGTCCCACCAAACCATAAAGTTGGGCATGCACAGCAGCACTCCATAATAAAGTGGAAGTGGTATATATGAGATAAGACTTGAGCAGGCCCTGAAGGCACAAGTAAGTTACATGAGGAAGTAGCCCAAATGTCCATGGTCACCACCGCTGCCATATTGCTGTCTCTTTCCCAGTCCACAGCTTTGGCCTCTTGGGGAGTCCCTAACAGTCCGTTGACTGAGGAAACGAAATCTCTGGTCTGGTTTACAGATGGTTCTGCACAATATACAGGTACCACCTGAAAGTGGACAGCTGCAGCACTGCAGCCCTTTTCTGGGACATCCCTGAAGGATAGTGGTGAGGGCAAATCCTCCCAGTGGGCAGAACGTTGAGCAGTGCACCTGGTTGTTAATTTTGCTTGGGAAAATAAATGGCCAGAGGTGCATTTGTACCCTGATTCATGGGCTGTTGCCAATGGTTTGGCTGGATGATCAGGGACTTGGAAAGAACATGATTGGAAAATTGGTGATAAAGAGGTCTGGGGAAAAGATATGTGGCTAGATCTTTCTGAGTGGGCAAAAAACATGAAAATATTTATATCCCACATGAATGCTCACCAGAGGGTGACTTCAGCAGAGGAAGATTGTAATAATCAAATGGATAAGATGACCCACTCTGTGGCTAATGTTCAGCCTCTTTCCCCAACCACTCCTGTCATTGCCCAATGGGCTCATGGACAAAGTGTCCCTGGAGGTAGGGATGGAGGTTATGCATGGGCTCAGCAACATGGACTTCCCCTCACCCACACTGACTTGGCTATAGCCACTGCTGAATGCCCAATCTGCCAGCAGCAAAGACACACTCAGCCCCCAATATGGCACCATTCCTCAAGGTGGCCAGCCTGCTACCTGGTGGCAGGTTGACTATACTGGACCCCTTCCACCTTGGAAGGGGCAATGATTTGTTTTAGGTGGAATAGACACATACTCTGCATAAGGGTTTGCATTTCCTGCATGCAGTTCTTCTTCCAAAACTACCATCCATGGACTTACCAAATGTCTTATCTACTGCCATGGCATTCCATACAGCGTTGCTTCTGATCAAGGAACCCATTTCACAGCAAATGCTGTGCGGGAATGAGCACATGCCCATTCACTGGTCTTACCATGTTCCCATCACCCTTAAGCAGCTGGATTAATAGAATGGTGGAATGGTCTTTTGAAGACTCAATTACAGTGCCAACTAGGTGGCAATACCTTGCAGGGCTGGAGGCTGTGTGTGCTCTAAATCAGCATCCATTCTATGGTGATTTTTCTCCCATAACCAGGATTCATGGGTCCAGGAATCAAGGGGTGGAAACAGGAGTGACACCACTCACTATTACCCTTAATGACCCACTAGGAAATTTTTTGCTTCCTGTACCTGCAACCTTAAGCTCTGCTGGTCTACAGGTTTCAGTCCCAAAAGGAGGAGTGCTGCCACCAGGGAACTCAACAATGATTCCACTGAACTGGAAGTTAAGACTGCCATCTGGCCACTTTGTGCTCCTCTTACCTTTGAATCAACAAGCAAAGAAGGGAATTACTGTACTAGCTGGGGTGATTGATCCTGACTATCAAGGGGAAATAGGACTGCATCTACATAATGGGAGTAAAGAAGAATTTGCCTGGAATACAGGAAATCCTCTAAGGCATCTGCCATGTCCTGTGACTAAAGTCAATGGAAAATTGCAACAACCCAATCCAAGCAGGACTAACAATGGCCTACAATCTTCAGGAATGAAAGTTTGCATCCCCTCACCAGGCAAAGAACCACAGCCAGCTGAAGTGCTTGCTGAGGGTAATGGGAACATGGAATGGGTAGTGGAAGAAGGTAGTGATAAATATGAAACGTTGACCACATGACCAGTTACAGAAATGAGGACTGTAATGGTCATGAATCTTTCTTCCTTGTTTCATTATGAGTATGATTGTATATGTACACAAAATGAATTTCTTTGTTTTCTTCCCCAACCTTTTCTCTTATCATATGACAAGTTGTATTAGTTTCATGTCATGATATTTAAGGATGTCAGGTTTAAGAGTGAATATTACCCAAGGCCTTGCACCCTATTCTGTAGGAAATTAATGCGTTACCAGTTGTATGCAGGAGAGTTGAATATTGTTAGGTGGAGATATATATATGCATGTCTTTTATTGTTTTTACTTAGAAACTAAGTATAGTGTAAGGTAATATGTGTGGTTGCTGAGTTGACAAGGGGTGGACTGTGATGGTTATGCTAACGCATCAACTTGGCAAAGTATTTGTGCCCAGTTGTTTGGTCAAGCAAGCATTGGGATAATTGTAATACAAGGATATTTATGTACTTTAGTTACCAGTGAGTTTACTGCATAGATAGCTGATTATATCTACATCAGCCAGGAAGTTTGCAGTCAGCAATGAGTAATGCTTTATCCAATCAGTTGAATGCCTTATAAAAGGAAGTGATTTCAGCATTCAGAGAGAATTTCCCATCTCATCTTTGGACAGCCAGCATCTCCCAGAAACTCATCAAGGACCTTCACTGGACTTTCATTGGAGCCCCTCTTTTGCAGCCTGCCTGCAGAACACAGACTTGTGCATCCCCATGGTCGCAAGAGAAGCTCTTATAAAATCTCATACTACTAACAGATATCTAATATTGATTCTGTTTCCCTAGAAAACCCTGACTAATACAGGCACTATCATCTAGGATCTGGATTTCCAGAGATTTGGAAGTTCTGGAATCAGTTTCTATTTTCTTTTTGCCCAACAATTCAGTCCTCAGCTTATCTCTCTCATCTAGCATTTTGCTATAAGCTGCAAGGAGAACCTAAGCCACATTCTCCAAGTTTACTTTGGAAAGTTCTTCAGCTAAATGCCCTGGCTTGCTGTTTTCAAATTCTGCCTTCCATATAACAGCAGGAGTCAATCTTGCTAAGTTCTCTGGAACTTTAAAACATGGATCGCCTTTCCTCCCATTTCCAATAATAGTTTCATCATTTACTTCTAAGGCCTCATAAAAAGTCTCTTTACAGTCCATATTACTATCAACAGTCTCTTTAAAGCACTGTAGATGTTTTCTACCAAGCATTTCACAATTCCTCCAAAAAATACCCCTTACCCATTTATAAAACCATTCCAGCATTTTGGTAATTGCAAAAGCACAACCTCACTCCTGGTACCAAATTCTGTATTAGTCAGCCAAAGGGGTGCTGATGCAAAATACCAGAAATCTGTTGGCTTTTATAAAGGGTATTTATTTGGGGGTAGACACTTACAGTTACCAGGCCATAAAGAATAAGTTACTTCCCTCACCAAAGTCTGTTGCCACGTGTTAGGGTAACATGGCTGCTGACATTCAGCTTCCTCTTCCTCTTAAGGCTCCGTGGTCAGGCTTTCTAGGCTTTGTCTCTCTCCCCAGGGCTCAATTCTCTCTGGGCTCAGCTGCCTTGTTCTCTCCACAAGGCCAGCTGTGAACTGTCAGGAGAATGGTTCGTCTCTTTTCCCAGGGCCTTCTTTCCTTCCTCACGACCAAGCTCCTCTGTGTGCATTACTTCTCAGGGCTCTAGTTCAAGAACTCTGCATCAAAACTCCAACTCACTCCTCTGCTTTGCTGTGTAGTTTTATCTGTGGGTCCCTGCTCACCAAAGGGGTGGGGACTCAATGTCTTACTGATGTGGTCCAATCAAAGCCTTAATCATAATTTAATCATGCCCAGAGGAACAGACCAATTTACAAAGGTAATCTAATATCTAATTTTGGAATTCTTAAATAATACCAAGCTGCTATACCTGCTTTTACTTTTTAGCTTTGAATTTTATGCTTGGACTTCTCTCTTGTATAGAGAAACTGCTTCTTTTGATGTGCAGATCATTTAAATTTATTTTAAGTCCTGCACTAGGAGAGATATGTGTTTATGTGGGATTATTTTACATGCCAAAAGACTGGCTTCTACAGAACTATATTTTATTGTACATCAAAGACTGTTTTAAGAAAAATCCAGTTAAACTCATCATTTTATTTGCATATAAGGATGCTGTTAACTATGTTCATGTCACCCCTCAGGGAAAATTTCTCTCCAGTCTAGTACAAGCCTATGTGCTGGGCAGCACCACTTCTTTTCTGGCTAGAAAGCAGGCCCTGGGCAGGTGGGCTGGGTTGGCTTGAAGACAGTGCCTGAACACGGGGGTAGGGTTCTCTGGGGTGAGCCCTGTTGCACCTCCAGTCCCAGTCAGCATAGCCAACACCCAGAACCCACCAAGTCTCTGGGGAAAACACTCTCCATGCACTGGTCTTCACCCTGCAACTTACTGCTAATGACCATTTTAAGGTGCCAAGCAGCTGCAGATACCAGGTAATTATGTTTATATCTCCATCTTTCTCATCTATGGACCCTGCACAAATGAAAAAAAATGAGATGAAATGGAATGAAATAAATGTGAAAAGATACTCTTCCCTCCTCCACTAATAGCAAAGTGCCTTCCTCCCATGTAAATCATGGGGAGAAGCCAGGAAGAAGAGTGAATTGGGCCCCAATCCACCCTGAGTGCCTGGGCCCACCTAGATAAGAACTCCTTCCCTTTCTCTCTGTCTCATTCTCATTTAATCTCTATCTCTTTCAGAAAATATCCCTTTCACATATATATGTATTTTATATGAACATTAAGAAGCACACATGAAAAAAATCCCTGAGCCCAATAGCTGATTCTATCATTATCAAGTCTGGAAAACATCTGGGTCAACTATTGGCCTATTTACAATATTTAGGTTTTTTTTTTTAACCATAGCACTCATTTGAATGAAGGTGATACAAACATTTTTTAAATATTTTCAGAGGGAGATTGCATCCACGTAATGAACGCAAGAGGGACACGATATTAGGTATCTTAGTAACTACATCTCATTCTGGTCATCATCTATTAAATAGGGATAATAAATGCCAAGAGGTTCTGTGGGTTAATAATGTTCTAGAGAATGAAAGTATTGTTATTATAAATCACAAAAAATTACATAGAAATTTTCTCAGCTACAATAGCAACTGACTTTAAAAAAAAGCAAATTCTGAGATAGTCATCTCAGATTTAAATTATACCTTCCTTTCATGGAATAAAGAACTTTGTCTAGATAGTCTCTCTCTCTCTCTCTCTCTCTCTCTCTCTCTCTCTCTCATCTATTTATCTATATTTCTAATCATCTATCTAATCAACTATATTTCTAATGATCTATCTAATAATCTATGTTGCTAATCATCTTTCTCTTTCTTTCTTTTTTCTTTCTTTCTTTCCTTTCTTTCTCTCTCTTCTCTCTCTCTTTCTCTCTCTTCTCTCTCTCTCTTTCTTTCTTTCTTTCTTTCTTTCTTTCTTTCTTTCTTTCTTTCTTTCTTTCTTTCTTTCTTTCTTTCTTTCTTTCTTTCTTTCTTCTCTCTCTCTCTCTTCTCTTTCTTTTTCTTTCTAATCATCTATCTAATCATCTATGTTTCTAATCATCTATCTAATCATCTATCTAATCATCTATCTTTCTAATCATCTATCTATATCTATCATCCTTCTGTCTCTCTATCTACGATCTATAACTCTATGTCTCATCTATCCATCTATCTATCCATCCTTGATGGAGGGATAATTCTTTTTCAAGCATTTGTGAAAGTTTGCTGGACTCTATGTGTGAACCACACTCTTCAGGGACCATGGATTGTAAAGCGCAGTCTGGAGGCCCTGCCCGCAGCTGTCAATCTCTGGGGACTAAGGTCTGCAGAAAGTTCTTCTTCCTTCTTGGCTCTCGTCCTCCGACACTGGAGCCAGCAGACCAGTCCAGATGGAATATCCACTTTCTCCCACACAAAAAGCTGAAGGTCTGTTTGAATCCATCCTCAGTGGAGCACTCAGAAACCAGGAATCCTGATGCAGGACCCAGAGAGAGAGGGAGGTCCAAAATCATGTTGGAGTGTAGGACCTTTAGAGCCAGTGGGGAGAGATGGGGGCAGCCAAGGAGGAGAGGGGCAGAGGGAGGGTCGGGTGGGGACTGCTGTCCAGGTAAGGATTCAAGTCCGGGAAAAACCAACAGCAAAACAACAAACACCTTCATCAGAAATTGGCCTGGAATCTGCACTCCCTGGTCCCCTTCCCCAGAGACAAAGCCCTACCCTGTCCTCCTCTGACTCTCACTTCTCCCTCATGTTCCATCAGGGCTGGGCTCAGAAATAGTGGGGAGAGGGACCAACTGGCCCAGGTGCCTGAGCCTCCCTGTACTTTGCTGACCTCTGAGACTCTCGTCCCGAGAGGGTCTCCCAGCTGTATTTCCTGCTGTGTGCTCTTCCTTGGCAGGCCCCAGGTCTTGGTCTAAGTTGCAAAGTCTCAATTCAGTGATTAAAAGTGCTCCCACTCTCTAAAATCCTGCCAGGGGTTTGTGCATGTAACTTCCAAAATTTGAATCTGATATGAAGTTAAAATCATTGTCTCCAGCTGGGGCCTTGTGCAGGTGGGACACAGCCCTGAGTGCCCACCATCCTTCTTCATGCTCACAAACCTTGCATTCCAATGTTCCAGGATCAAATTGAAGGTCATACCATTCTTACCTTGCTTTAGCTCTCAGCCTGAGCAATATTTAAAGCTGATTTTCATTTCAGAACTTTCTGTGCATGTGTTTGAGACACACCACCAGCAACCTGAGCTTGCCCACCCTGCCATCAGCAGCTTTCACCTGGAATCCCCTTGCTGCAGGTGGGGCACTCCTTACTCCTGTGGACTTAGATTAACTGGTGCCCTCTGCTTCTCTCTGCTGAGCCTGGTGTCCCAGTAAGGCAGGTGGCCACACTGGACAGAACCCAACATAATCTCAGTCCTCTTCTTTCTCCTCCGAGACCCTCAACTGCTCCTTAGGAAACTTTCAAGCATCCTTCCAAGCCTCCCTGGGAATGAAACAGTTCCCAAGACCCCCCAGTAGGCCTACCTCTTGCCCTGGAGCCTTATCCTATTGGAGCTGTGACCAGTTCACTAGGTCCATCCCTATAGGGGATGCATCTTTGAAAATGAGCATCTGGATCTGGTATTTGGCATTTAGATTGTTGACTCCAGTCAACACATCCAACTTTATATACTAAGATTCTATAATATTATGAAATAGCCAATGAAGAAATTAATTTTGCCTTCCTAATTTCCCCACTCATTCCACTCAGGTAAATGATATCACTTTTGAGACAAGATCTCTCAATGAAATAATGCTATTTTTAATTCTAGGCATACTGTAGAGCAACAGTGAAAAGAGAATTCACAAGAGCCAGGGATGCTGGCAAGATGGAGATGTGTGTTATGTTCTCCTGCCTTCACACCTTAGTCTCACTGGCTTGAACAGTATTAATTGCAAAAGAAAGATGGCCCCAAATACTGATTTAGTGGAACCTGTAATTATTCCATGTAATAAAAACAAATACATTTCTTTGTTACCAGAAGCAGATGTCCAAGATAAGAAAAAGGAATGTGGGAATTCAGGGACAAATAGGCAATACAAATGAATCCTTTGCCCTTGGTGTCTGCTTTTGTCATCCAAATAAAACAGAGTCTATTTCAACTGATGGAGCCATTGATTCCCAGGAAGGGAACTGGAAGGGGAATTAAGTGTACCTGAAAATAATTATTTTACTGTTTGTTATCTACACAAGTAAATTGGAAATATACACTTGCTTCCACACTGTATTAAAACCTAAAATGAGATGGGCAGTCAGGTGGAAAATCTGAGAGAACCAATACTATAGAACATCCTGCACAAGCTCAGCCCCAGGCATTGCTGCAGGTATTGACAATTGGAATCTGTCTCTACTGATTCAGATTTCCTCCAGAAGCTGGAGATCTAGGGGTATGCTTAGAAGCAGCAATGCTGCTGACATTCCCGAGAAGGAGCGGGGAAGCTCGGAGGATCCAGCTCCAAGGGAAGGTGATACTGCTTTCTCTGGGTACCAATATGTGCTTCACCTCTCTGTGGGTTCTCTGCTCCAAGGGTAAAACCTGGCCTTCTTAGAGCAAAAATATAATGAGGAAAAGGAAAGTTCTGGAGGTGGTCTCCTCCTAAAGACATAGGCAGTTTGGGAGTTCCCACTAGCAAATCCTGTCAGGGTCTTCTGGTAAAATAGGGGTCCCTTCCCCAAATATCCTCCTCCTCACACAAGTCAGCAGCTTGTGAGATTTCTTAGGAGATAGGATAAAGAATTTTATGTGCATTTGAGAACTTTCTAAATATAGTCTATGAGTATTTGTTATCGATTGGTTGATTGATCAAGCAGGATTTTAATAAATGTCAGTGGCAGGGAACTTCATCACAGCATCTCAAGCCCTCTCTGGTCCTTTCAGCATGTTTGCTGTAGGCATCATAACAGAAAGGCTTGGGGACAGGCAAATCTACCACATACCCTTTCTCTGAATAATAGAGTCTAATGGTTCAATATTTCTTCACTCTCGTCTCCCAAAAGAAGAAAGAAGCCTTGCCCTTGAATTAGTGCTAGAATAATTTTCTTTACCCTAGGGATGGAAGGGAAAGATCTTATCTGCAATTGCCATGTCAGCTTCCACCAAACAGCCAGTCTTGAAACATGGGGTGGGATGCATTTGATTGTCTTTTTGCCTTTGTCCTTGTGGCTTGCTGGCTAAAGATGATACTGACACCAGGGGAAGTATGAAGAAGGACAAAGTGGCAGTTTGAGATTATTTTATGAATCCCAAAAGAAGAAAGCTTATGTTTTTAAATGAAATCTATTCCCATGGGTATGATACCCTTTGACAGTATTAAACTCAGTTGAGGGGCCTTTGATGAAGTTACTTGATAAGATCCCTTTTGGGCTTTTGATTGGACTATGTCAGTGAAGCATGATTCATGTTGAGTCACTGCCCCTTGCTGGGTCTGATAAAAATGGAGACACAGAGAGAAACAGACACACAGACAGGAAAAGAAAGCCATCGTTTTTGGTCCTGCCATGTGAGAGAGGACTAGAGAATCTCTTAAGCACGAAGTCACCAAGAGGCTGGACCTATGGACTGATGGAGGAAACTCAGAAAGAGACAAGCCCTATGCCAGGTTTTCCTACAGCTGCAGAAGGGCAGAGACCTCTGCTGAGATCGGTGGCCATCTTGTTTTGCCACGTGCCCAGGCAACTAGATCAACAGTAACTGACTTTGGAAAGAAAGCACTTCTTATGGTGCCTCAATTTGGACTTTTCATGACATTGGAACTGTAAGCTTTTACCCAAAATAAGTCTCCCTTATAAAAGCCAACCCGTTTCTGATAGTTTGCATTGACAGCCCTTTGGCAAATTAAAACAGACAGTTTCCCTTTCCAATACGCTGGTTTGTAATATCCACCTTCTGAACTATGGCGGATGAGACGCCTGTGGCCTGTGATTTGCAGAGTTGCTGTCACCATTTTAAAAGGATGAGCATTTGAAAAAACATACAGCTCAGGAGTCACCTTCACTTCCCCTTGTCAAGATAAAAGCATCTGTGGTTACTTCTCTAACACCTACTTTCTTTTCTCCATAGCCTAGAAAAATTAGCTGAATATGTCTGAATTCTAGAAGAAATGAGAGAAAACAATCAGTGACTGCAAAATCAGCCCCTGTGTGTGAACGTTTGTTCACACTGTGTGTGAACATTTGTTGTTGTGAGTTTGTGCTTGTTTCCTTGCTTGTTTTATAGAAAACAGACATATCATTTATAGGCATTGAGACACAGTTACATGCTCATAAGGGGAAAGTTTACAATCACAGAAGCCATTATTCTTTTAAAATCAACAGAGGGAAAGATACTGAATAAATTTCTTGACTTATAAACTATAAAATACATGCTTTGTTTAGATAGGATGAAATATCTGTTTTTGATCAAAATTACAGATATTCATTATTTGCCTTCCATGTAATTTATTATAACTGTTGGTGAGTAAAACTCTTCTTTGAAATAAATTATTATAGGGTTGGAATAGTTCAACCCTAGAAAAATCAACTTAGGAAAAGTTGGCTAATTTCACATTTGGATCTAAGATTAAAACCTGGCTTTATCTCATCCTACTCTCTGCAACTCCAAGGAATCTCAGCATGTGTGTATGCATTCATGTGCATGCTTGTGTGCCCATGTGAGTGTTTGCAACATGAGCATGCATATGTGCATGTATGTTTGTGTGCATGTGTGTGTGTATTTTAAGATAAATGCACCTTAGAAGAATTTTCCTACTCGAATTTAAAAGAGAGTTTCCAAAGACTTCTAGACCAACGTGTAGATCATGCACCTTCCTGGGAACGTACTGCATTTTATCTTTTCTGGGAAAGTTCAGAATACCTGTCTCCAAGGCATTAAAACACACAAAAATGTCAAATATGTAAAATACGTTGGCTTTTGTCAGTCCAACCATCGTGGGCAATGCAGGCTGGAATGTCCGGCCTTGTCTCCTTTATGTGATGTGTTGGGGGCTGGGAAGGACCAGTCAGAAAAGGCAGAGCCCCAAGTGGAGCCACAGTCCCAGCAGAGGGAAGGGGGCTGATTTTGCAGTCACTGATTGTACACTGTGTGTGAATGTTTGTTGTTGTGAGTTTGTGCTTGTTTCCTTGCTTGTTTTCAGAAGTCTTCTGAGAGAGAAGATGGACTGGTGGGGAACAGAGGGCCAGAGCAGAGTGAACACAGCAGGGCCGAGGAGAGGAAGTGCTTTGGCCTTTGGGAGAAGGTTTCTGGACATTAATCTTAGTTTCCCACGGACCAAGGTCTTCAGACTGTGCAACCACACACACTGGAGTCATCCTGCCTTTACGGTGTTACCATCTGTACTTCAGACAAGTCTGCATTAAAATGCAAATTAAGTGGCAGGGCATACCGTTTTCTACCTTGCATGGACAGTCCTGAAGCAATGGTGCCTGGGACAGCAGGTCAGCTTTGAAGGTAGGAGAAGGTCACCTTTACCTAATGCAGTATCTTAATTTCATTGGCAAATAGCAGGCTTGGCACAGTTTTTCAAGCAGAGAGAGGATTTTGATAGCATCTCTCATATTGAAGGCATTTAAAATTACATCTAACCAACTGTTGCTTGACACACTAAGAAGTCCTATAAGATGCCCCAAATCCTGGAATATTTTGACATTTAATGAGTAACAAAATGCCAGTGTGGTGTCTTTGTTATTCCCACTGGAAGAAACTCATTCTTATTCATGCAGAACTTAGTGCTGCTGTTGCCATAGTCTTCTTAACTTGAATCTACTCTCCACTCTGCCTGATTTATGGGACATGACAACCCATCTCTGAAAAGGAAAATTCTGTTCCCCTTTTTGAGTACACTGATGGATATCAGACAGGTTGGGAGTTGGGGATGTGGGAGAGAAGATTTCAGAGTGAAGACTTTTATTGCTAGGACCATGGGCAAATCTGATGAGACTGAGGCATCATATGATCTGATGAAGAGAAAGGAAAGTATGCTCAATCTCATTAAAGCTTTTGCCCAAACTGAAGAGGTTCCTTTTCTTTCTGGTCCATGGCCTCATGTACAATAAAAGTTGACACTGCCTTTACTTTTCTGGGAGAATATGCATTTTTCTTTTGCCAAGGAAGAGGCTGCAGCCACTTCCTGGAGCTCCTTGCCTCCCTTGCTTTCTGTCCCCATGTCTGCTCCTTCCCTCCACATCCCATCCTTGAGACTGACCTAAATCTGGAGCCATCCATACTCTCACCTGTCCTCTTTTTCTTTTGTCTTTTGCTCTCTCTCTCTTCATTTTTTCAGTTTTTTATTTTTTAAAAGATTCTTCAATTAGATAAATGTTACAGAGAATATATAGGGGATTCCCATGTGCCCCACTCCCCACACCTCCCACATTTTCCCACATTAGCAACATCTTTCATCAGTGTGGTACATTCATTGCAATTGATAAACACATTTTGGAGCATTGCCAGTAAGCATGGATTATAGTTTACATTGTAGTTTACACTCTCTCCCATTTGACTCTGTAGGTTATGGCTGGCTATATAATGACTGTATCTGTAGTTGTAACATCATTCAGGATGATTCCCAAGTCCCAGAACTGCCCCCCTATTACACCTGTTTTTCCCTCTCCCTAACCCCAGAACATCCATGAGTCACTGTCTCTACAACAATGGTATTCCTTCCATTGCTAGGATCACAATAAGTCTATAGTAGAATACTAGTAAGTTTATTTTAGTCAATAGTTCATTTACCAATCCTGAGGACTCTGGGATGGTGATACCCACTCCACCATTAACTGAGGGGGATTTTGATCCCATACATCCAATGAATGGGACTGTCTTGCTTGCAGTTGTAGGCACTCTTGGTTCCTTGGTATGTTGTTTGTCCATCATCTCTTTCCTGTTTGTTGTCCTGGGTGAGTTCATTGAACTGAAGAGTAGGTGTTGCAAGTCTGTTGAGATTCAGGGCTCAGCTGGCACATGGACAGTCCAAAGATTTAAGTCTCTTGGATGTATACCTACCAACTCTAGTACTAATTATAGGTTCAAATAGAGGACAGAAGAGTCATGCGTAGAGAAACCACTGCTGAGTCTAACTCAGTCACAATGGGGAGCATAAAACCAGATTAGAGCCCACTGGGAAGGGGCCAAATTCCTGAGCTGTCTGCCCTGGGTATAGTGTCTGGATGTCTCCATATCCCTGAGGAACTTTGCTATTTGGGGTCATATCTACTTTGGCTGTCAATGAGATCCTGTTGAGATGTGCATAAGTGCTATTTCTGGGATGGCATCCTGACTCACCCTGAAGTGTCTCAGCCATACAAACTCATTTGTCTTTAGCTTTTCCCCTTTTTGGTCAAGGTGTTTGTTGTTGTTGTTGTTGTTTTTCTGATGCGTTGCTTGTTGTTACTTGATAGCAATCCCACGGTGCCAGGGAGGCTCATTCCATGCTGGGGGGTAGTTATTGCTTTTATATGCTGAATTTGGCTTAGAGAGAGGCCACATCCAAGCAACAAGGAGCTCTCTGTAGGTAACTCTTAGGCACCTTACATCACTAGGCTAAGTTTCAATGTCGAGAGCATATGCTCATAAGCATAGTCATCAATATCAAGGGTCCTTCAATGGACCATCCTCCTTCACAAGTCATTGTCCTTGTACTTGGGACATTCATGTTGTTCCATTAGAGAATGTGGCAGAGCTCCCCTGGATGGGAATTTGATATTCTTTTGGTTATTGTGTGACTCTTCACCCATCAGGACAATGGCCCATGAAAGTTTGAACACATTTATATACCTTATATGTATGCCCAGGTGAACTTCTTTGCATGTAGCCCCCCTCACTGACACCCCACACCAATGATCCTCCCATGCCACAGTTGTAACCCTTCTGTGATCTAAAACCTCTTCAAAAATGAAGCCAATAAAATAGACACATAAAATTAATAAGAAAATGAAATAGTAATGATAGTTTTATATATAAGAAGTAAAATACAGAAAAAATTAATAAAAAGTAAAAATAGAATAATATTTTTAAAAATCGGAGTATTAAAAATAATGAAAAAATTATTTGAAGGAAAAAAACTTTTTTTTAAAACATTTTGCCTTTCATCACTGTAAGACTGTTGTCCTGTATGTACAGTGACATTTTCTTCCATTTATTCCCCAAGTGTCTTTTTTTTTTTTCTTTCATTTTTTTCTTCAAAGAAGTTTTTGAGAGTCACATACAGAATACAAGGGATTTCCATATTCCCAACATCCTCCCCCTTTCCCCCTTTCCCCCATCAATAACATTTTATATGTGGATGGTCCATTTGTTACAACTGATGCACAAATATTGAAACTTAACTACTAACTATCTTCAATGGTTCACATTATGGTTTACATTTTGGACCATATACTTCTATAAGATCTGATAAAATTTAACGTGGCCTGTATCCATCTTTGCAAGATCATATAGAATACTTCCATTACCCCCCAAATGCCCCCTGTTCCACCTATTTTATTCTTCCCTCCCCCTCCCCTTCAGGCCCATGGCGACCGCCAGGCTTCACTCATTGATGGACAAGATTCATAGTTACTTGAATCTTCACTGAGGGCTTGACACACTGGTTTGTCCTCCCCTATTAGGCACTGCCATTGCTCTCAAGTGACTGCTGTCCCCCTGTTTGAGAACATACTGGGCCTCTCTAGGATGGGAGTCCAACTCCTTCCTGCTCATTATGTGGGTTTCTACACACTGAAGCAACACACTAAGCCAAAAATCATCACTCACACACTCCCTAGAAACCTGCCTCAGGTGCACCCTGGCCTGAATGCCCCCTAAACCAGTAACCCTTCCTTGACATGTTGCCAAATAGCATTTCCAACATTGTAATTTCAATTATGTACCCGCCAATCCCCAGTGTTCACCTGTTCCCTCCCCCAACTCTCCCCCTAGTTCCATGGACCGTCCAATCCACCCTTCCACCCTGCTCCCCTGTCAAACCTGCACCACCCATCCCAATATTATCACTATACCCCTGTCATGTCTCTTCACTGCACAGCTACACGCTTCTACTTTGTCATAGATTTTGCCCATGTGGGCAATGGTTCACAACCTTCTTCTTCCTTTCTATTTCCTTTAAACCTATCTTCCAGACTCTAGCTCCGTGAGTTTGCTCAGTTTGCTTAATTTATATCAGTGAGGTCATGTAATATTTGTATTTCAATGCTTGGCTTGCTTCACTCAACATAAGATCCTCAAATTTATCCATGTTATCCCGTGTGTTAGCACTTTATTCCTTCTTACTGCTGAGTAATATTCCATTGTATGTATGTACCACATTTTGTTTATCCATTCATCAGTTGACAGGCATTTGAGTTGATTCCAACTTTTGGCAATAGTGAATAATGCTGCTATGAACATTAGTGTGCATATATTTGTTTGTTTCCTTGCTTTCAATTCTTCTGGGTATATACCGAGCAGAGAATTGCTGAATCATATGGCAGAGCTATAGTTAATTTTTTGAGGAACTGCCAAATTGTCCTCCATAATGGCTTTACCATTCTACATTCCCACCAGCAGTGGATAAGTGTTCCCATTCCTCCGCATCCTCTCCAACACATGTAGTCCTCTGTTTTTTTTTTTTAATAGCCACCGATCTAATGGGTGTAAGATGGTATCACATTATAGTTTTGATTTGCATTTCCCTAATAGCTAGTGATGTTGACCATCTTTTCATGTGCCTTTTAGCCATTTGTATTTCTTCTATGGAGAAGTGTCTATTCAAATCACTAGCCCATTTCTAAAATGCGTTGTTTGTCTTTTTACTTTTGATGTGTAGGATTTCTTTATATATGATAGATAGTGGACTCCTATGAGATATATGGTTACCAAATATTTTCTCACATTGGGTAGGCTGCCTTTTCACTTTCTTGACAAACTCCTTAAAAATGCAAAAGTTTTTAACTTTAAGGAGGTTCCATTTGTCTATTTTTTCTTTCTCTGCTTGTGCTTTGGGTGTGAAGTTCATGAAATCATTCCCTATTACAAAGTCCTGTAGATGTTTCCCTACATTATCTTCTAAGGTCTTTATGGTCTTGGCTTTCATATTCAGATTTTTGATCCATCTTGAGTTAATTTTTGTATAAGGTGTGAGATGGTGTTCCTCTCTCATCCTTTTGGATATGGATATCCAGTTCTCCAAGCACCATATGTTGAAGAGGCCATTTTCTCCTGGTTGAGTGGGCTTGGTGGACTTGTCAAATACCAGATGACTGTATATATGCGAGGATCTATGCCAGAACTCTTGATTCAGTTCCATGGGTCAGTAGGTCTATCCTTGTGCCAATACCATGCAGTTTTGACCACTGTAGCTTTGTAGTATGTTTTAAAGTCAGATAGTGTGAGTCTTCCAATTTCATTTTTCTTTTTCGATATGTCTTTGGGTATTCAAGGCCTCATGCCCTTCCAAAGAAATTTCAAAGTTAGTTTTTCCAATTCAGTGAAAAATGCTGTGCTGATTTTTATTGGGATTGCATTAAATCTGTATATCAGTTTGGGTAGGACAGACATCTTAATGATGTTTAGTCTTCCTATCCATGAACAGGGAATATTCTTCCATTTATTTAAGCCTTCTTTCATTTCCTTTAACAGTGTTGTGTACTTTCCGGCATATAAGTCATTTACATCTTTAGTTAAATTTATTCCTAGGTATTTGATTCTTTTAGTTGCTATTGTAAATGGTGTTTTTTCCTGATTTCCCCCTCAGATTGCTCATTATTGGTGTACAGAATGCTATTGATTTTTGTTCATTGATCTTATACCTGTGACTTTACAGAACTCATTTACAAGCTCTAGAAGCTTTGTTGTAGAATGCTCATGGCTTTCTATGTATAGGATCATGTTGTCTGCAAATAGTGAAGTTTTTACTTATGCCTTTTCAATTTGAATGCCTTTTATATCTTTTTCTTGCCTAAGTGCTTGAGCAAGTACTTCTAACACAATGTTAAATAGGAGCGATGATAGGGGGCATCATTGTCTGGTTCCCAATCTAAGAAGGAAAGATTTTAGCATTTCACCATTGTATATAATGTTTGCTGTGGGTTTTTCATATATATCATTTATCATGTTGAGAATTTTCCTTCTATCCCTAACTTTGGTGGGGGTTTTATCAGGAAACAGTGTTCTATTTTGTCAAATGTTTTTTCTGCATCTGTAGAGATGATTATGTGATTTTTTCTTTCAATCTGCTTATGTGGTATATAACACTGATTGATTTTCTTATATTGAACCATCCTTGCATACCAGGGCTGAAGCCCACTTGGTCATGGTGTATAATTTATTTGATGTGTTATTGAATACAATTAGCAAGCATTTTGTTGAGGATTTTAGCATCTAGTTTCATTAGGGAGATTGGTCTATAGTTTTCCTTTCTTGTGGTGTCTTTGTTTGGCTTTGGTATTAGGGTGATGTTGGCATCATAGAATGAGTTAGGCAATGTTCCTTCCACTTCTATTTTTTGGAAGAGTTTAAGCAGGATTGGTGTTAGTTCTTTCCAGAATGTTTGGTAGAATTCACCTGTGAAGCCGGCTGGTTCTGGGCTTTTCTTAGTTGGGAGGTTTTTGATGACTGATTCTATCTCACTACTTGTGATTGGTCTGTTGAGCTCATCATTTTCTTCTTTCCTCAATGTAAGCTGCTTGTATGTTTCTAGGAATTTGTCTGTTTCCTCTAAATTGTCAATCTAATCAGCATATAATTTTTCAAAGTACCTTCTTATTTCTGTGGGGTCAGTAATGATATCCCCCTCCTCATTTCTTATTTTGTGTATTTGCATCTTATTTCTTTTTTTCATTGTTAGCCTGGCTGGTGGTTATTTTATTGATCTTCTCGAAGAACCAGCTTTTGGTTTTATTTTTTCTGTTGCTTTCTTATTTTCAATTTCATTTAGTTCTGCTCTAATCTTTGTTATTTCCTTCTTTCTACTTCCTTTGGGGTTAGTTTGTTGTTGTTTTTCCAGTTCCTCCAGGTGTGCAGTTAGGTCTTTGATTTTAGCTCTTTCTTCTTTTTTGATATATGCATTTTTTTTTATTATGGGTAAAAAACAAAATTCTCACAATGCATACAAACATTTGCAAAATGATATATAAATATATATGCATATATGTGTATTTGCTTACAAAAATGTTATAATATATATATATATACATATATTTTAGGAGGTGCTTAGATTACCCAAAATATTACACGGTACCCACTGGGATTCCCATGTTGCCCACCTCCCACACCTCCCACCACATCCCACACAAACATCTCCCACAGTGTGGCCCACCTCCCTCAATGAACTTACACATCCTGGAGCCTTGCCACCAACCATAGACCACAGTTCACACTGTAGACCACACTCTCTCCCACTCAGTTCTGAGTGGTGTGTGCTGATTTAAAATGGCCTACATCCATTGCCACAACAGTACTCAGGACAACCTCCAACTCCCAAAGAAGCCCCTGTATTTCAACTGCTCATCCCCTCCCTACCCCAAAAGTGTCAAGTGGCCACTGGTTCCACCTCATTGTTATAATTTCTTGCATGATAGAATCACCATATGTGAACAAGAGAATACCATCAAGTCCACTCTAGTCCATAGTTCTTTCCCCAATCTTGAGGGGACTGGGATGGTGAGGTCCACTCCAACTCCAAGTGAGAGAGGGCTTATATCCCATGGATATGGTGGGTGGGATGATCCTGCCTGCAGATGCAGGCCCTCTCCATTCCCTGGGATGGCCATTGCCCATCGTTGTCTCCTCACCAGGTGACTTGGATGAGTCCATTGGGCTGTAGGGTAGGAGTTGCAGCTCCACCTAGATTACATGCACACCTGGCACATAGGTAGGCGGGAGGCTACAGTCTCTGGAAGTATACCTAAAAACTCCAGCATCACATATAGGTTTGAATAGAAGGGACTGG